>JAYGXS010000005.1:24344959-24369123 GCA_036362985.1 Ligula intestinalis
TGTTGGAGCGCGTGGTGCCCATCGTCGAAATCGACGGGGGAACTGTCGTGTGTGTGTGTGTGTGTGTGTGTGTGTGTGTGTGTGTGTGTGTGTGTCTGATTGTCTATACGTGAGGAGATAAGGGAACAGGCAGCTCTTGGCTGACAAATGGAGCAGTGAACAGGCTCCTAGAAATCCCCTATAAGTGTACTCAGGTCGGTAAGCTTCTCACATCTTCCGTCTTAGAGCCTTTCCGTCCCAACTGCGCGCGTCTAGTTATCCACCTGCCCCCCTCCTCCCGCATCTAGCCCAGTTATTAGCTCCATACCAAGCTTTCCGGTCTCAGTCCATTTTCATATCAATCATGCCGAGGGCGGTTTCTGACTTTCGCTTCCTTTCTTCTTTCATTTTTCTGACCCGTACCGCTGCCACGAATGTCACCCCCCCCTCCCATTTTGCGCTCTGCGTGCTTCCCCAGATATGCCTACGATATCAAGAGGAAGCGATATTTTGCATAACACCCGGTTTTCTCAGAACAATTGCATCAGCTTCGCTCACGCCGGCAGCAAGGCACGACGAGAATGGATTGAAGCCTGGGCCTCGGATGAGAATTCAGTCAATCGATCGATTGATCATTCTGGCGCCGGCATGCATCGCTGTCGGCAGTCGCATTCGCACGCCGACACCGGTGATTAACTAAATCCCTCCCCTCGCCCTCCCCTTCGGTATGATAGTTGATTAGTTTCTGCCCACTATAACTGTTGTTTTCTTTTCGTGGACGTCGTTATCTCTAACCATGGACTCCCGCGAGAATTCGAAAGCTCAGGACAATAAACAAATTGGTCTGGTGCTCGATAAATTTTCCTCCTTATCTATACATCTGCTTTTCTGTGACCAACCCCTTCTATCGGCGTTTTTTAACGTTTTTAGATTGCGCCCAACACGTTTGCTCTGAAAGTGATTATCGCTATCTGCCGATCTGTCTCAAACAGACAGTCCAGGCGGGAATTCACAACATATTTACAACTGGGTTTCGCAATTTTGGTGCGATAAACATTATTTCTAATGCCACATGCCGGAGTATTCAAAGCATCCTCACAGTGGCGTTATACATAAAATGCACACTGGATGTTGGTCTGAGTGGCAATTAAAATTGATCAAATGCAACAACCTCAACGACTAGCTAGATATAATCCGAAAACGAGGAGTTCAAACATTGCTGATTATTTTGTTATTTATGTACAGAGAGGCCGTAGCTGATAAGCGTTCTCGATATTTATTTGCAAATATAAATTCTGCTGTTTTGGTCTGCTTGAAATTGATACCTGGGATAAAATGCTTTAAAAAACTGTATAATACTGCCGTAAATATATACATATAACAACTACTGAGCCTAGAAGAAAGATAACGGTAATTTAATCAATAATATACCAAAATTGTGTTTTTTACATTACTACCTTTGCGCGCGTCAACTGGACTACTTATTTTACAATCAAACTTGTGACTTGTTCAAACCAAAAGATACCCGGCGTGCAGATTAAGTATTTGTTATTAGGGTCACCAGTCTGATCAATTTATTGCATGCATAAAATAGCCAACTGGAAAACGGCTAAAACCATTTGCTTACATTTAGGAGGGGTTGAAAGAATTCATTTTACCATCTGAATATTAAAACTGTGTGTAAACAGAATAAACAATTGTGCAGTGACCTATGCAGACAGATCCAATCCAGCCAAGAAGAGTCTAGTGCTGATTTTGTCTCTCACCCTGGTTTTTGTTTTTGCGGTACATATCACCTCCTGACGGCGCTCTACGCTGCCGATAAACCGAGGAGGATAAACATGAAAGAAGGCGATCCAGATCACAGTCCCTGAAGACAAGAAATGATCAATTTGCTCTCGCGGGGGCCAGAAAGCGTTGTGTCGCCCTTCCTAGAGTTCTGATTGTCCTAGCTAGCAACCGTAGAAGCTGACATCCCTGCAATTTTGGTAAATTGCAAAGACGTTTACAAAATGATGCAATCACATTTTTACCGACCATTTCTTGGCGCCAGATTTCTTTCAGCGCTTCTGCTTTTACCTTCGTCGAAATGTTTTTTTGGGTGGAGAAGAAGAAGTCAATAGAGTTCGTTGCGCCTTGTCTAATTTGCGAAAGGGTAAATCCTGCTGGAGATTGCCGGTCTTCGTTGACGATTTTACCCCTAAT
The DNA here is from genome assembly GCA_036362985.1 of Ligula intestinalis. Taxonomy (NCBI): domain Eukaryota; kingdom Metazoa; phylum Platyhelminthes; class Cestoda; order Diphyllobothriidea; family Diphyllobothriidae; genus Ligula; species Ligula intestinalis. The sequence continues at coordinate 24,347,144 of JAYGXS010000005.1, forward strand.
GATGGACTCTCCCAAAAATTTCGAAATCCCAGACTAAGAAAACTATGATTGCGGTGATCGACACGGCTTCTGCTTCCCCCACGCGTATAACCCATATTAATATGAGTCCCGTATTAGAGAATTCTGGGATTTGGGTATCCGTAATGGTGCTTAGAATGGACTGTTACCGTTGAGCCTTTCTGATACATTTCACTAGACAGGAACTTAAAATTGAGGTAAATGTTCACTTCTCAATTTATCAATCTGGCGCCGGCATACATCGCGCTACGTAGGCATCTCCGGACTGATGGCGCTGGCGGTTGACTGCTCCCCCCTTTCCCTCCATAAAGGTTGATTGGCCTCGGCGTCCTAGAACTGTTGCTAGTCCTTTGTTTACGCCTTTTATCTCTGATGATGGACTCCAGAAAGAGCCCGAAAGTTCAGACAAGAAAAAGTATGATTCCGGTGATCACAACGCCTTCTACTTTTTTTTATCCAAAAACTAAAAAAATGGGAAAAAACATTTTTAAGAAAGTAAATCAACTTACCAGTCCTACCGACACCAGCGGAGCAGTGAACCACGATGGGACCACTGTTGGTGTCGCTCTCATTGGAGGTTGTGGTGGCACCGCTGCCAAGCAGGCTTCCCGGCACGCTGGATTCTCGCGCCTTGGCTGAAGTCACCGCGCGGATACGTCGCATGAAGAGCAGCAGGGGGATGGGGCTCTCGGGCACACCATGATCTGGCCAATGAGTGAACTGCAGGTGGACCACCTCACGCACCTCGTCCTCCAGCCCCCCAGCGCTGCTGCTGGTGGCGTTGCGGGAACGAATGGAAAACTTGCGAATGGTGTAGTAGGCCAGTTCAGTCACCTCCTTGGGCAGCACGCTTATGAGACCTCCAGCGTAGATTTCAGGGCCCCGAGATGGCCAGTACTGATCACACTTGATGCGGGCTCTCTCCTCTAGGCGTGTCATCATGACAATGATAGACACCCGTTGTTCCCAAATCATTCGCCAGAAGTCTGAGTAAGTTTCGGGCAGGGGACCCTAAAAGTGGAACAAATACATACAAATGTGTGGTATTCAGGCTTAGTTATTGCCTGTCCAATGAAGTAGACCAGTTACCTTCAGGGTTTCAAAGAAATTCGCTAAAAACACTGTTCATAATTAGTTCGATTGGCGATTGGTTCTGACTTATCTGCAGAGTTGCCGCAGGACTGGGCTAGTGGGAGTATGCGACTGTGTAAACACAGTCACGTCAGTTTTCCTGGGTCAGATAATGCAAGTTTCCTTTTTCTTAAAGACGTAAACAGTAGTCGCCGGTTATTAAGCCCACGGCTAAGAAGCCCAGCCGCCTATAAAGGCCAAGTCAGCTTGGGACGGAATTTCATATCGCAAAATCCGCCGGCTAATAAGCCCAGTCGCCGGCTACAAAGCCCAATTTGCCGGCAGGATAGAGTGAGGTTTTCATCGCTGTGCGTGTGCAACTGGTTACATAATTTTGGCCAGTCTTGCGTAAAACAAGATGCTGGATGTGATTTGTTTTTATTTTTCAAGTTAAATCGATAAAATCATCCAAAAATAAAAAGTGAAGAATGGGGGAGAAGCAAAAGAGGAAGGTGTTGATGATGATGATGATGATGATGATGATGATGATGATGATGATGATGATGATGATGATGATGATGAGGAAGAGGAGGAGGAGGAGGAGGAGGAGGAGGAGGAGGAGGAGGAGGAGGAGGAGGAGGAGGAGGACGAAAAGCCAGTTCCCACTGCTGCACAGATGAGAGCTGCACTCTACACTTTGCATTGCGGTCTAAAGGTATCAGATTTCACAAAATTTGACGATTTTTGGTGCCTGGAGAAGGACATCAACGATCAATTATGAGTGAAATTTCCCATAAAACAACTGACGCTAGACCACTTTATTTAAACCTGTCGCAAATCATTGTTTTTGTTATAACGTAAAATACAGTTAAACAGCATTATTTTATTATACACAACCAAGCTCGTCATATAATAAAGTACGTATTGAATGTAAAGTGCCTATCCTGCGAAACTAAGCGAGGATTCGGCAGCCGCCCCGATGACTGACTTGGCATAATGCCCTCTCGCGGGGCGGACGCGCTGCCGATGCTCTCTCACACGACTCTCACGGGAGAAGGCACGCCAGATGAAGTCAACCTTTCTGGTACTGCTTGCATATTTCGTTTTTATATTAGAAAGTTTAGCACAAATTACTCCAAATAGTATGCGTTAAAAATGGCAAAGTAGAACCACCAGGACAGCGTAGCGAATGAATGTTATTTAAATACAGAGGAAAAATGCAAAGTGAAGCTTTTTTACCCCTGCTTATCTGCGACAGCAACACTCCTTGTGGACAAATGAATTCGCAAGTATATATCTCAGCCCAGCGTACGTTGTGACACAAACAGTACGCGCCAAAATTCGTGGAACATGCCAATATATGCGAAATATTGATGCTTTTTCAATAATCGGTATTGACGTAGGTTGTGATACTGATAATCGTATGGTCTCTTTTGAGGGCATTTCAATCATAATAGGATGCGGACTTTTTAAGGAGGTTCGTTCTGACCGCTAAAAAAACGTATGTACTGTAAAAAGTAACTACTTCGATTGTATGCGTTTTTGTTATTAATTTTGACCGCATTTATAAATTCAAATATATTTAGTGAAAAACATTTGCTAAAAAAAGCGTTTCTTGTATAGGTTTATTAGCAACTTACGCCTTCTTTTAATTTTATGCTTACAAAAAGGCTACCTTTCGGTTTTAGAAAAATGTCTAAATTTCCGAATAATTTTTAAACCTACTGACTACTATACTTGAATTAAAGGTTTAAAAAGTGCACCCTGTGTACATCCTGTGTGAGGAAAAGTACGTTTTTACCTGCGAATTGAGCAAGAGGTCACATTATTCTCAGAAAATATCGCGACAGATGTGGAGCATCTTGTGTACAGTATAGACAGCATTAATAAATTGACGGATGTGATATATCATGAATTAACACCTCACGATAGGGAAAAAGATCATAATTAGAAACTTTTATAAACCGAAAGCAACCCTTACTTGAAGTAGAAAATTTAAAGAAAGCGCAATTTGCTACTAGATGCGTACAAGAAATAATTTCTTTCGTTTATGTTTCCTCAAATTTATTTGAATTTATAAAGGCAGTAAAAATAAAAGTCCTTAATGCATACTATTTAAGTAGCCACTTTTTAAAGTACGTAGTTTTTATTGGCAGTCAGAAAGAAGCTTATTAAAAAGTTGACATCCTGTCGTAAACAAAAGGCATTGAGATTAGGCTGTGTGATCGTCGTTGTTACAACCATACGTTATTAATATGTTTTAATCGAAACCGCATTTCAGACGTCCGGGTGACATTTCGTGAGATAGGGAACCTACTGTAGATATCTCAGCGCAGCGTCCATTATGACACATGTTTTTTTTGGGGCTCTGCGAGCACCCGGAAACACGTGGAAGAACGATGGAAGGTAACTAATGTGGCCCAGTTTTTAATCACTGTCCAGCAGTAATAGTAAGACGTCGTCCCATTACGGGGACAGAAGTCGTCTTGGTCGGAACCGTGTCTCACTACCACGCACGCACGCATTCCGTCCCTTGGCGCAGCTTGTTTCCGACTCTGCTAGTGGGGGGGATGGTCGCTCTTGTCGCAAGGCCGGTGTCCGCATAATTTACAAGTTGGCATCAATAGCCTTGGCCGGAACCGACTGCAGACCGACTAGCATTGTGTGTGACGCAGTTAGGAATTTATGCCCCTTGGTGCGTGTGCGTAGGCTCTTCAACTTCAATTCCGCTTCATCTGAGTTGAAATTCCAAAGGATCTTTTACGACTGAACCAGTTGTAGACGCTTTTATTTCGTCTCGGCAATGAGTTGACAGGTTTGGGTGAGCTTAAAACTATGACCCAAACAGACAGACGGAATGCCCAAAAACTCACTATTTTGGGTAAATAATTTTTAAGAAAACTATCTTCTTGTGAAGTTTTTGGTAAGCACGTAGAGAACAGAAGCTCTATTAATGGACAATCGACTGAAAAACAAACAGACGTTTGTAATGTTCCGTTTACCGCAAAGAAAAATATGCGGAAGTCATTCGAACTGATGAGAGCAACAATCCCATCTCTCATAAACAGAGTGCCGTCAATAGTCTGCTACGTCGAGCAAAGACACACTGCTCTGACGAACACACCTACCGAATGGAGCTCAATTACCTGTTTGATTTGTTTTTTCCGCAATGGTTTCCCCAGAGATTTTAAACGCCGATGCGTGAAGCAACAAAACCACAACAAAATAAAACCAGAGAGTTTCACTAAAGTGCCCAAAAGAAATACATGGCAAGACCTCCCTTATATAAGGAATGTGTCTGAACTGGTTGAAAGACACTTGTGGAAACACCAAATAAGGGTGGCGCAGAAAACCGATGGCTACTTGACGCACCCAGGTAGTACACCCTAAGGATAGGATCAGCTACCTCAATAAAAAAGCCATCTACAAAATCGCATACGTAAGTTGACATACTGTATATTGTGGCCAAACAGGAAGATCCATCCTTACACGCATCCACGAGCACCAATTTGTCGTGAAGAGACGTGACCATTTGTCCGAAGTGGTTATGCATTGCCTTGACACAGGACACATCTTTGCATGAGATAAAACACGCATCGTCGGAGTTTGCCCCTCCAAAATAGCCAAGAATTCCGCGAAGCCATGCGCTCCGACGATTCATGCATCAACCGACACGTAGAGTTGGATGGTATTTATAAGCACGTCAAAAAACGATGGAAAGGATAGCGGCCACACGACAGAGACTAACTGAGGCTGCACCTACCGATCACGTCTCACCCCATATAACTATTGATTTTTTAGGCAGTTGTGAAATTTTAGTTGCTCATGGCACTTTTCCCGCTAACCCGAAGACGAATTGGGGCGCCAAATTCGAAAATTAATTCATAAGCTACTTTTTTATCCCAAAGAACATCTTCATCAAATTAAAATTCCTTGGGATGCGTGCGTTTCAGTTTATAAAAAACTAAATATTGTATAGTGGTCACCACCATTTCAAGAATAATCGGAACCTCGCCGGTTTTAATGTACACAAAATGTTACGTTTACGATTGCACCTGGAAATTCCACTTAACTTTGTTTTTAACTCACAGGCATATCAACATATGAGCTTACGAAATTTTTTTCTGCTCTGATGTCCCAGTAGGCAGAATTAAATGAAAACCTGGTTGACTTAGTGCAATTAATTTGAGTTGACCCAAATCGAGAAGCAACTGGAAATTTTTATAAAATCGTTAGGGGGAGTTGCAACTTTGCTGAATTCAGTTGGCCCACCAATTGTGAATAATTCGCGGCCTCGGTGGGAACCGAGCCTATAAAGGAGAGGAGGCTTTTGCGCAGCCAACGCTCTACCATTGAGCTACGAGGCTCGCCGTGCGCCGCGAATTAAGTCACACTTGAATCGATTGTACACGCCCAATTTACCGCCCCTATGAATTCCACTATCACGGAACATCAAGTTGACTGCCCAAGTAGGATTTCCTAAGCAATCATCTAGAATCCACCAGAATGATAATTACGGTAACTTAATTGTTAGGGAGGTTTGGAAGATTTGCTTAATTCAGTTGACCCAAGACTCGGTAAGAGTCCAACCCACATAGCAGTGGAAGATTTTGCACAGCCAACGCCCTACCATTGAGCTACGAAGCTCAATATGAGTCGTGAATTTAATCATCTTTGAATACAAACAGGTACTTGAGGCTGTTCAGTAACAGCCTTACTTTACAGTACGTTAAATAGGGAGGTATATTTGTCCAAAAATGTAAGAAAAGGATTACTTCCAAAAGTAATCCTACATGTGCTGCTTTATTCGCTCGTTTTTATACATGAAAGAGCTTTCTCTACATTTAAAAGGTGAATTGACTCGGTGTCCTCGATTTTTCAATGATTCGGAATTAACATCTTTCTACAAAATATCCTTTTTCTAAACAGCGTATAATAAAGTTGACCCAACTGTGAAAAAACTCGCGGCATTCGGCGGAATTCGAACCCACATAGGAGGGAAGGCCTTCAATGCAAGCCAACGCTCTACCAACTTGAGCTACGAATGCCACGCTTCACATCGTGAGTTTCATCACACTTGGATCGATATTACCCGCCCAACTTTGTCGCTCGTATGGAATCCACCAATACGGGAAAGCAAGTTGACTGCCCAAGTAGGATTTCCTAAGCAACCATCTAGAATCCACCAGAATGTCCACTAGGCCAAGTTGGGGGGGGTGGGGGGTAATATCGATCCAAGTGTGATTTAACTCATAGTATGGAGCGCGACATTCGAAGCTCAATTAGGTAGAGCGCTGACTTGTGTAGAAGGCCTTCCTTCCTATGCGGGTTCGAATGCCACGAGTTTTTTTCACAATTGGGTCAACTAAAGTAACCAAATCTGCCAAACCAACTTAATAACTCAATAATATGTACTAAACCACAATATATTTTCTTTAACCGGGATGTTTATTCTACTGCTGTAGGTTTTTGGTGGGAGGGAGACAGGTTGGGCTGCTTTTCCGTACCAAGGATTTTCTTGTACAAATTCTTGGACTTCATTAGATAGGCAATTCACTGTAGTTGAAAGCATTGTTTCTCAGGTACAAATTTAAAGCGAGCGAACACAGCAGACTTTATTCGTACAAATGAATTTCGGGACAGCCCCTCAACTGCTTCCTGTCTTTGCGTGAATAAGGTTACAAACGGAGAGCACAGCAGTTTGAAGTTTCACAGGATTAACAACAGCAAGGTCATTTTTCAACACGGCCAATAGTCAATACTAATTTCGCCTTGAAACTTGGGAAGGAAACGAATGAAGGGGAATTAAAAAAAACAATAGGTTGATTAAATGTGAGCATGCGAGTACCAGGGCGATTTGACGTAAGCCACGTAGTCTAACTCCTTTCATAGATCGGGTTTCTCCCGCCGTATATAGGTTGCTTCCGTGTAGGGCCAGATCCGATTTGTTCGTGCTCGAACAAGAATTCGGAAAGATTTCTTTAGGTCAACAGAGTGACCGTTGTCTAGCAGGTGTTTTGTAATGGCGGACCTAATTCTTCTTCCCATGTTTAAGGGTAACATTATTATTGATTATTCACCGCGTTGAAAATGACCTTCCCATGATCGATTTTGTGAAAATTCAAAATGCTTTGTTCTACATTTGTAACCTTATTCGTGCAAAGAGACGAAAAAGTTGACAAGTTTTACAGTTTTACAAATAAATCCTGCTGTTTTTTGGTTTCCTTTAACTCCACTGTACGTGGAAAAGCTCCCAGAGCACAAATTAATTTTGTTGTTCGCCACTTCACTCAATCACCAGCGCGACTCTTGAGCAAAAGTAAGTCATTTGACAGATCAGTCTGACCGACCGAACGACTGACGGTGCTGACGTCGTTTCAGCAGCTCGCCCACCCACGTATACAATCTGTCAGCCCAACGCGGTGTCGCCAGATCTGGATCCGGGCTCAGAACGATCTCGCCTTCCGGGCGGTTCAGCATTTGGCCGCCAAGACATCGCAGACAGCAAGTAAGGCCAGAGTAGTTGACGGACTGTTTGGTCACGTAGGCACTGAGGGGAGATTGCGCCAAAAAAACGATTTCGGAGAACAACAGCGATCACTTGATATGAAAAGGTTTTGACTTTATTGTGTACGAATGTTGCATATAACCTCGCCTTAACTCTTCATATTGAAGGTCATCGCATTAAAATCCGTAAAAGTTTGCATTTTGTCGACCGTTTGCGTTCATATAGCACGCCGCAAGCCCTAATCTGACGATTTATAGATGCCTGTATTCTTCCCCTTATTCTTTTCTGCGCTTCAGATATTTGTCCACCTTTACTTAAAAAAGACCTGGTCACTTTTAAACGTATGCTTCGAATGCTCTCTTCAGCTGCCGGTGTTTCCTATGTTTTTTTAGCTGACATTATTATACAGCGACACTTTAAAACGGTCAACCCTCTCCACTCTGAACTAATAGCTGCGAAGTTTTCCTGTACAATGCGCCGCGGCTTCCGTCATATGGCCTGCCGTACATCGGCATATCAGCATACTGTTCTCCCATTCGTATCACGCTACCTCACGTGTGAAGAAGCCGAAATTGAGAAGTTGAAATCCGACCTGTCTCTCCATGACAGATGTGAATATCGTGTAAGCCCTAAGCTTTGAGTATTCTATGACCTTTTACCGTGACTCCTTGCCTTGCTTTTTCCCTTGCTCTCCGTGAATGGAGCCATTTTTTGCTGAAAATGTTTGATATTACCTTTCGAAATATAGCGCTCTCTCTATCTCTAAAAAGATTCCCGTGTTCATCTTTGTTACAGCACATACCACTGAACAGGGCTGTAAAATCACAGGAAAAAGATGGGAGTGGCGGGGCGCGGCCGGATCTCAGCTCACGCAGCCTAGGTCTCTGGGTCACAGCCAACTGGTCGCAGCCTACACTTGACCAGGATTTTATCACATCAAGGGGATAGGGGAGTAGAAGTTCGGATCCCAGCTCCTACATAGTAATGGATCCGACCACATGCACACGACGCGGACACAGCTCGCCTATCATACACTGAACGATAATCTCGCAAGATGATCACGAGGCGACTAGCCGATCGGTCCTTGCGACGAGGCGGCCGGCGGGTGGGAAAATGGGACATGATAGCAAGCACAATCACGCCCTAGGCAACGTCATTAGGCGCTACCAGCCGGTATTCGCTTCTCTAGATTAAATAGAGAGAGCGAGCGATTAGTGGCAGTTCACCGGGCAACCCTGTGCCTTATTTTCCGGACTATAAAGCGCAATTAAAAACTTAAATTTTCTCGTAAAAAAGCGACTACGGATTAATGCAGCGCTGTGCTCACACAAAATCGCCTCGAGGTCAGTAAGCAGAATTAATCACTATGAAGGGCAAAGCTATTTTCTGAGAAAATTAAATCCTTTAAGAGCACCTTATAGTCCGAAAAATACGATAAAGGGCCAGTACTACCAGTGCAGGTGCTGAAACTGTTGTCAGCGTCCGATCCTCGGTCGTTGGATGCAAAGCATAATCAAAACGATACGTGAATTTTCAAAAGAAGATAACTATTCCTGTATCAGAACACAGGCAAAGTACTTCAGTCCTTCTGACAACAGTAGTTTATGTAGGCCTACTCATTAATCCATACTCCCCGCATGTTTTCCTACGAAAACGGTGGTTATAAGGTTCTATGCGCGGGAAATTAGGACACTTAGTGAAATATACTTTAATAACTGCTAGATGCATTTTTATTTTACTTTATTGAGAAGTATTGTTGATTTATATCTGAAGATCTGGCTTACCTTTATAATCGTTTAACTAATTGCGAAAAAAGCCGATTATCAAATTGCAGGTTCCTTGAATTTCCCGGAAAATTGAAATGGTGGTTAGCAGGTCATTGACCTCAACTAAACTGAGATCCAACTTACGGTTCAAGAGTTAGATTAGTATAGTCCACGGCGCCAAGCGTCGCACACACCTTCAATTTACATGCGGAACAACTTTCTTCCGGTGGCCGCGGGAACCAACTTTAACTTCATTCTTTTAACGTTACACTTACTTTTCAAAAAATTATTCTCTGCCTATCCTATTTTGTCATCTCCCAAATCTCTATAACCACCGTTTTTATAGGACAAAATGCTGGGACTAGGGGTATATCAGTGGGCCTACATAAGCTACTTTTGCCGTCCTTTTGACTTAATTTTATTCCGGGACGAACACAGCTCGTTAGAATACTGTAAGAATAGGAAAAATTGAAGAATTGGTCACTGAGAGCACGCGTAAAAGACAAGCTTGAACTGGGACAAAAGGAGATTAAGAGGGAAAAATCCAGTGGACTGGTTCCCGTCAATAAATAATTGTCCCCTGAGAGGTGAAAGCCTTGACCTCTGTTTTATTGTTTGGCACCCTTGCTTAGGGCCACACGCGCGATCAGTAGGAAATATAACGCATAAAGCATGCCTTAGCGGCGACCAAACATGCATGCTCGTGAAACGAGCATAAACTACCAGAAGGTTTTTTACGACACCATCGTTGGAGAATAAAAACACACAGACGTTTTCCTGTTTTCTGCACCGTTGACCTGTAGCTCGCCTAGAAGCAGATCAGTTCCCAATTTGTGAGTATTGAGGCAAATGTACGCATCCCAGGTATGTGTGTAGATAGGGAAGTAGAAGGCGCTTCGATCACCGGAATCCTAATTTTACTTTAGTGAGCTTTTGGGCTCTTTCTGGAGTCCATCGCGAGCGATAAAAGAAGTCAATGACAGACAAGCAACAGTTATTGCAGGCAGGGGCCAATCTTCCGTTACAGTGTTATCAGTCTGGACCGAGACCGTTCACGAGTTTAACCTCGCAGCTACGAGGCTAATCGCGCACGCCAGCAAAAAAGACAGGCCGCGAATTGAGTAAAGCCTGGGCCTCGGATGAGAATGCAGTCAATCGATTTATCGATCTGGCGCCGGCGTACATCGTCCTGCTCAGGTATCGCCAGGCTGATCGCACTGGTGGTTGGTTGCCTCCAGTTACTTGCTTGTTACTTGTCTTTCGTTGAGACCTTTTATCTTTCTCACGGCGGACTCCAGAAAGAGCCTGAAAGCTTACACAAGCAAAATTACGATTCTGGTGATCAAAACACCTTTTTCTCCCCTATTTGTGAGTATTTCAAACATACGAGAAGGAGTTTCTATTTACAAGTTGCGTCCTATAGACAGAAAGTAATACAATAATGCAATATAGATCTTGAATGTACTGATGTATACCGCGAACATAAATTAATTTCTCATAAGATTTAAAAGCTGAGCGTTCAAAAACCGGTATAGCAACCAGAAAGCAGACAGGGAAAGCTGTGGGGACCCACTAATGAGCTAGATTCCTTAGAGCTGTGTCAAGCGGCGGCAGAATACCGGTGAAACATGTGTCTGAGCCTTTTAGCTAGAATCTAGGCTGTTTGTATGGCAAGTTACAATATCAATAAATGCAACGTGTGCTGGCTAGAGAGACCAGGAATGGTAGTTAGTAAGTTGGATGTATGGGCCAGGAGCTCTGGCACAGGAAAGTCTGATTCACCAACTGGGCTTGCTTTCTGAGCCGTAAGTTATTTTCCAGCGTACAGCCAATACATCCCTTCCTCTGCTACAATATATCAATGGCAGTCGATAGTGGAAATTCAGTGCACGCTGTCTATATTGACTTCAAAAAGGCTTTCGATAGCGTGCCGCACCACCGCCTCCTTTATAAACTCAGCCGCATAGGAGTAGGGGGTAGGCTCCTTTCGTGGATAAAAAGCTTTCTAATCGGTCGCTCGCAAACTGTCCACATCAGCGACAAACAGTCAGCCAAGGTTGAGGTTGAAAGTGGTGTTCACCAAGGCCTCATTTTTAGCCCTTTCTTGTTCGTTATCTACATCAACGACTGTGTCCGCGAACTGCGTTGCGGTATCGCCATGATCACCGATGATATAAAACTTTGGAGCGTAATTTGAACTGCGGCTGACGAAGTGCGCTTACAGGAAAATTTAAATAGACTTCAAAAATGGTCGGCGGACTGGCTCTTACCGTTCAATGAGAGCAAATGCACCACCATTCGAGTCGGCAAATCCGGTTCTTCAAACGGCACGGCTTACCGACAGAATGACATACCATTGAAGAAAGTGAACGCCCAAAAAGACTTGGGAGTCTGGATCACGCCCTCGCTTAAACCCTCCCTGCATTGCACAAAGATAGCCAAGTCCGCAATGTTGATCCTATACCTCGTCAGACGAGCTTTTTCTACCTCCAATGAAGAGTGCTTCATAAAAGTCTTCGCGACCTTCGTACGACCGCACCTAGAATCCGCTATCCAAGCTTGGAGACCCTAGGCCAGGAAAGACGTCAACATCCTGGAAAAGGTACAACGGTGCGCAACCAAACTTGTTATGGGGCATGGCTCGCAGCCTTATCGAACACGGCTGTCGAATCTCAACCTCTTCCCATTGCGCTGCAGGCAGCTTCGAAGGGACCTGATACTAGCATTTCACGTATTACGTCTTCAAGACTGCTGTCTTATATCAGGGGATTTTTTCGAATTACCAACGACCACGAATCTGAGGGGTCATCCTCTCAAATTAAAGGTGACAGGGGACAGGCTGGACGCCGGAAATACTTCTTCTCAAAAAGAAAGGTCGAGCGTTGAATGCGCTTCCTCAGGACGTCGTTATGTCGGAATCACTAGAGGGTTTTAAGCGAAAACTGGATCGATATAGCAGAGCACGATGGATCGGAACTGACAATGTACAATAATAATAAAACTTTCAATTTTTCAGTAGTATTCGTTTTATATCCATTCACGTTTGCTATTTATAACGCCCTCCCACGCATGCCCTCATGCGAAGGTCTCCGCAGTCTACCCTACTTGGCTATCTGAGTACCGTGATTACCCCGCTAGCGATCTTATCAGCCAGACCTGACGGCCTAAACATTCAACCTTGGTTCGCCCCAAAGCGGACTGTCGACGACCTGGAAGGATGCCTCTGTTTTTTCCAGTTCCGTTTGCGTACTCTGAATCAGGACGCGGCTTCCACACGGTGATGATCCTGGGAACCTCTGCAATGCCCCCCGTTGGAACCCCCTTTTTTCTCCTAAATCCCACACGTTACCCCCACAAGAGCGAGCGTTTTTCTCCTAAATATCCCTGAGGAGTTTTTTCACTGTCTGCTCCTATTTTCATCCTATGACACAGGACAACTGGCCTCGCCAACAATCTGAGAAACAAATTTTCTGCTACCACTGCACATATGTACAAAAAGGGCACTCAAGGAAATATTTCTTACATATCCCTCAATATACTGATGCTGATACTGAATTGGGTTGCTTATAACCGCCATCGATTGCATAAGCAAGGCAATTCGAAATTTGTATGCATCATAAGAACATGGGAAATAGTTTTCGAGTTGCACGTTGCTACTTATATGCCGTCAGAAGTGCACCAATTAAGGGCTACATAAACTTTTTACTCACACATTTAGATAGTCAGAAAGTCAGATACATCACGGTTTGGGTCAGGAGTTCTGGGTTAAAAGCTACAGGGAAGTCTTGTTCACCGATCCGGACTTATCTCTGGACCATGCGTTATTTTTGGCAGCGTACATCAAGCATATACTTACCTGTGTTGCAATGTAGCAATTGGGTTTCTTGTAACCGTCGATGTAGTTGGCATTGATGTAATCGGATCCTGGGACGCCCTCAAGGCTGCGAAGGATGACCCGCGAGTGATCGTAGGCCACTACGTTGGCGTACCGATTCTTGGACTTATTCACCTCCAGATTAGAGGTCTCCCAGGAAAACTGATGTCCCGGATCAATCGACTCGTACTCTTGGGAGAGCAGTCGATTGTCGTCAGCACTCAGCTTCCTGATGTGTTCAGCCAAGTAAGCGGCAGGAATGGGTCTCCGGTTGAGAGTACCTGATTGGATGAAAGCCGAGGCGACATGATTGTGTGTCAGAAAATAAGCCCATCAATAGGAAATCATTCATATTTGCTTGCTCTTATACCTGGGAAGCTATAGTTTTGTGTGTCATTAACCCTCCATGTCGATCCGAGGAATGAACAACAGAAGCTTATGTAGTCCCCTTCATTTATCCCTACTCTTAGCAGGTTGTCCCCTGAAAACGGTGGTTATAGGGTTATAAGGGTGGGAAATTAGGATACGCAGTGGAATATACTTTGATAACTGCTAAATACATTTTAATTTTGCTGTATTTAGAAGTTTGAAGATTGCGTATGCAGCAAAATTGAATGGAACCATAAATTTCGCGAGTGCTCATCAGCCGCCTCCTCTCGCTGCATAAAGTTCGTAACGAATGAGAAAATACAGAATTGAATTCCTACAGAAAAAATCGATACAAAAGAGCAAGTTCACAAGAAATAGCCAAGAGGCAATCAATAACGTAGGAAAGTTAAACGCGGTGGGCTACCTGGAGGCAGCCTACATATGGTGGTTTAAGCTTGACTTATGCAAACAACTGGAGCATGCCTCGAATTTAACTTTGCCGTGGTAAAACCGGCTCACTGTTTATTCATTACTATTCCCAAGCCATTTTTGCCCTACAGGTTTTTGCCTTAGACGTTTTTTCCCCCGTTTTTGCTGCCCACAGCGTTTAACTTTCTTACTTTACTGATTGCCTCTCGGCCATTTCTTTTTACCTTGCTGCTTTGCATCAATTTTTCTGTAGAAATTCATTTCGGTATTTCTCATTCGTTACTTACGCTATGCAGTGAGAGGACACAGCTGGTGAGCACTCGCGAGATTTATGGTTCCATTAAATGCTGCAATCTTCAAATTTTTACCCGGCAAAAGATGCTTCATATTATTTTAAAGTTTTGCTGATTTATATCTGTGAGTTTTTTTTATCTGTACTATCTTTTAACTTATTGCGAAAAAAATCGACTTGATTAATTTGCAGGTTTCTTGAAATTCTCGAAAAATTGAACTGGTGGTTAAGAGGTCATCTACAACAACTTACCAGACGTCCTTCTGAAGTTAGATTAGTATAGGCCGCAGAATGTACACGCGGAATTGCTTACTCTTAGCAGCCGTGGGAAACAACTTTGACTACATTTTTCAATTTTACACTTCTAAAAATTTCCTTCACTACCTATTCTTTTTCTCCACCCCCAAAATCCCTAGAGCTATCGCTTCCGTAGGACAGATTACTAGGACTACGGCTATATGAGGTGGACTACATAAGCTTCTTTTGTCTGAACTTTTAAATGGACGTATACGTCTTTGTGAAGAAATTATCAAATGGTTGATTCACAAGTTGACTCGACCTTGACCAATTGTGAACACAAGTTGGTGCTCACTGAGCTTCATACGCTGCCTTTTTGCATGAAAATAAGGTTTTGTTATAAGCCTATCCCGGGTGGGAAAACGTTTGCGTGAATACACAAACTTTTCCAACGCGCGCACGCAGTTGTCTGCAATTTCACTGCTCGCTAAAACACTGCATTAGTTGACCAAGCCGCTTTCCATGTGTGACTTCAGGCGGCCACTCGGAGTTTCATTTGCAACCAAAAAGTACACTGCACTTCAAAGGAAGCAATAAAATTTCCCGCTCACTCATCCCCGGGCATACACGCTTGGCACACATACAAATTGCAGTCGATGATCGGTCTCAAATCCGCTTTGTTGGTGGATGAAGAAATCATATGCTGCGCATAAAATGTTGAAGCAAGTGGGACAAAAAAATTCGTAGTAGTTTCTCTCTCTGTGTGTGTGCTTTAAATGCGGTGTGTCCAATGCTTTCTCGTGTGCGACAGTTTACTGACTAGATGTCTCAATGGCAACTTCGCTCAACCGATACTTCTGACTTGTTAGTCCTTTTCACAGGCCGCAATAATAGCCAAGCATGCATAAAAATACTGGTCTCTTAGAGAGATGTACGGTGCTGGCAATTGGTACGCATCCACTGAACTAAACGGAGACTGGGGGATCTTAGCTAATTATTTAATCGTCCCTGCACATTCCTAGACCACAAAATCCTAGGGCTTTAAAACAAATACCTGGCGGGCGGTTTCATTGATTATTCGTCTAGCTTTGAAGTTTTGGAAGCGTTTACGCCTTAAGTAAGAGCAGTTTTCACAATGAGCAGGACACACGTTCGTTTTCAGGAGGCCACCACAGGCAAAAAAATCGATAAGAATCCAATACAGCGCAAAGGAGAGGTCGGAGTAAAACAATACGACCTTATTAGACGCTAATCTGGCCACAACTATATTGACTGCGTTAGTTATGTTTAGGCACGCCCTCCTCCGTCACGAGCTTTGTTACACTGCCCTCGATCCGGCGCCGCAGCTCACCAGGAGGCGCCGAAGAGGTGGACAACTCAAGACATGGCTCGACACCGTTCGTCAAGGTATGGAAGTGGTTCCTAGACCTTCGATTTTTGGTGTCCGTCGCTGGAGAAGAAACCGGGTAGCACTTTCCGGATCCGCGCTGCCGCCAACCCTCATGCGTGAAGAGGTAGCGTTCGTGGCATCATTGAACTGGCTAGATCAGGTACAATTCCAGCCGTTATAAGTAGGGTTGCAGAATAATGTTTTGGTCGTCAGAAGACCAATTTATTGCATCAACTGGGCACTTTACAAGCAGCGACTAATAGGACGCCGCAGTAGAAGATGTTACAGAGCCGGCGTTATTTATGCTCCCGTTGAAGTTCCGTGGGTCAGATCCGCAATGAATGACAGCGTACATAGTGCTCGGAGGGGCGTAAAATCGTCGGCTCCCACAAACCAAGCACGAGGGTCAGAGGAACAAACTATCGTAGGACACAACTAACCCGGCAATGAATGCTAACGAATGTCACTATCTAAGCCCATGGATCGATGATTAGAGCGTTCGACTTCTAATAATCAAGGTCCAGGTATCGAGTCTTAGGTGGGGCAGCACTTGGGATTTGGTATGATTGACTTATGAGAGCTAAGGTGCCAGAAATAGCCATTCCAGCCTCTCCTTTACCTTTGCCGGCAATATCATCTTCTCTGGGCTGTTGACATACCTGAAAAAATGAAAATAAAATGTGGCCTATTGGGTTTACTCACCTCCACAGAACAGCTGCTGCAACTCCATGCTGTTATCGTCTGGAGGCTCGTTTAAGAGACCATTTTCCCCCAGTCCGGGTGCCAGCGGGCCCGTGTTAAAACGCCCATTGCATGTGCTGTAGTTCATACGGCTCAGATTGCCATTCATCAGGGTGAGCTGACCCGGTTCATGCCACTGCGGCGAGGGGTAGAGGCTGCGTGAGATGGTGGCGTTTGCATTGGGCAGCACACCATCTATCAGGTCCCGCGTCTCCACCTCCATAGGCTTGGCCGGTGGCGAGGCGAAGAGTCCACCGGGGCCACCGGGGGAGGCGTCGTATCGATAGTGGAAGTCCGAGGGCAGGGTATCAGCCCCACTGGCAGCATCCGCGTGCTGCTGGTGATGGTACTGGCGGAAGCTGGCACTGCCATCCATCGGCTGGCCACAGTACTGGCCGGCGCTGTTGGCCGTCTTGGGCAGGCTGACCAGTTGGCTGTAGCCGGGCGGACTGACGGAGAGGGCGCCGTTGTTGGCACAGATGGTACCTACGGGGTAGAAACCACCCACCGTGGAGGCCTCGACCGCACCGGCCGCGACCGCAGTAGCTGCCGCTGCTTGCGAGGTTCCCGCCCCGTCACACACATTCATCAGGGGCTGCTTGAGACTTTGGTCCAGCTGTATGGGACGTGTCAGCATCTTGGGTTGACGCCGTCTTCTGCAGTGGGGGGGAAGAGGACATGATAGCCGTTAGTTTTAAATGCATCCCCACCCCCACGTGAATGCGATAAACAAATATTCACCTGCTGTTGGCTGGGTGGATGAGTCGACCCCGGTGTGATTAAACTCACTGCTTCCGATGGGGGCCTCATAGCTCAGTTGGCTAGAGCTTTAATTCTAGTAAAGCCACTGAGGTTACTTATAAAGGCCGGCTTAACAGGACACAGAAACTGGAACACCCGCCAGGATACTAAAGGTGGCTGTGCGCATGCAGCTAGAAAAAGTAAATCGTCGCTGCACAACAGGGTGCTGCAGGGACGGTGACTTGCACGTGAATTCGTTTTTGAATGAAAGTAGACTTGCACGGCATCTATGGCACCCTCTTTTGGCTCACCCACCTGAGTCTCGTGTCAAAACAAAGTCAAAAAACCGGACGTGGGATCGGACGCAGGTCGCTGGCGCGTGCCGCCACGCCTCCTCCCCCCACCCCCACCCCCTCCCCCGTATGCTCGATATTTGTTATCGGCGCGCATCCCGAATAACGCCTGCCGCATCCTGAACTAGCCCCCTTGTTGGTCCAGGGCATCGATCACGCGGTCCATTAGTGGAGGTGTAACCAGTAGAGCAGTTCGAAGACGTTCGCCTAGCTATCCCTTGGTAAATCTGAACTGAACGGAACTAAACAACAGCACACTGGATTTGGCTTGATGTACTTACTGCAGCGGACATGTTACAGAAATTGGCGCCATTTTGCATAATGAGCACGGATCATTTGTAACCGAAACTTAAACCTAACACTAACCCTGATAGAAAATGTATCCGTAGCCACTATTTTAAACATATAACTTAAACTGTACCCCTTAACACTATGTTCCACCTTAAGAAGTCTTACCTCTGGGCTTAATCGCAAATAGGCTGTAACCTTAAACTTAAACATATCCCGCTTTTATTTGAACAGCGTAAGCCCTACGGGTACCTTTCTATTCCCGTGTCACGTTAAGGTTTTTAGGATCAACCATTCAGTTTGCCCCTCCAAAAATGGCCGAGAATTTCTGGAGACCATACATTCCGACGATTCATGCATCAAAAGGCACGTTAAATTAGAAAGTACAGGGTGTCCCACAAGTAATTGACCCTTTTGATTTGCCAATAAAACGAAAACTATTAACGCTAGGATATTGAAACTTGTTTTATTCGAAAGCAACACCGTTTTATGCTTGATTAGAAGTCAGTTTTTAATATAATGTCTTCTGAATGATGACCATGGTAGTTTTGACAATTTAGGGTTCGTTTATCTGTCGTTTCCATAACGCTCCTTAGTGTATCTGGCGATAGCTGTCTTATTTCAGAACAAATTTTGTGTTAAAGTTCTTGCAGATTTGTCGGATTTGTTATATAAACCCTTTACTTCAGGTAGCCCCATAAGAAGAAATCGCATGGGGTCAAATCTGGAGATCGAGGGTGCCAAGGAATGTTACCATCTCGTGAAATCAAGTGATTTGGAAAGCACTCATTTAACAATGTCATCGTTTCTCTTACTGTATGGGCCGTGGGTCCATCCTGTTGAAACCAAGTATTGCGTAGGCCATGTCTCTGAATTTCAGGAACTAGAAATTCTTCTATCATAGTTCGGTATCTTTCACCATTAGCTGTTACTGTTGCGCCATCATTATTTTCAAAAAAGGATGGGCCAATCACATTGGAAGCAGTTACTCCGCACCACACCGTCAGACAAGAGAATGCAGCGGCCTTTCTTGAATTTCTCATGGGTTTTCATCGCACCAAGTTCTAGAATTATGTGTTTCGAATAAAACAAGTTTCAATATCCTAGCATTAATAGTTTTCGTTTTAAAAAGCAAATCAAAAGAGTCAGTTACTTCTGGGACACCCTGTATTGATGAACATTTCAAAGAACGGTGGAAGAGAGGAAGGCCGCACAACACAGAAGGCTGACTGAGACCACACCTACCAATCAGGTCTCACCCCATGCAACAATTGATTTGTTCCGCACGTTTGACATTTTATTTGTTCATTGCACATTTCCTGTTAGTCCAAAAACGAGCTGGGGCATCAGACTCGAAAATTCACTGATTAAAGTTAACGTTACATGCCAAAGAGCATCTTTTTCTTCAAATAACTCCAACAGTACCCTTCTCTGTGCTAAATCGCAACTAAGATGTAACCTCAAACTTCAACCTATCCCAACGTTCCCCGGAATTTGGAGGAAAAGCGCCTGCCCTGCGAGTTCTTTTCTATTCCCGTGAGCCGCATAAATTATCCTGACATAAATCGTGCTCAGACCAGAAAAGTCTGTAAACATTTTGGGAATAGCCATAGATATATACAGGGTTAAATCGACCAGTCAAAATACGAACATCTGATAGTTTTTGTTGGTGCAGGTTTTGAAAATATAAAACTCTGAAGGTATAAGACCTTCACGCTGAAGCATAGGCGAACCCCCGACTTCGGCTGTTCACATTCGCTACTGAACAGTATGAATTTCGACTCGCAGTCATCCCATTTTTGTGAATCTGTAGTTTTTGCAATTTATAAAAGGTGTAAATTATGACACACCGCCACCTTATGTTAAGCTCCTGAAAATTTAAACCGATCAACGAGTTGTCTTCTGTGACTGAGGGCCTACAATCATGAAGAGTACGCTAAACGCAAAATATGGGGCCTCCTTTGCAATCTTTTGCCTTGTATGTATATCATTTTAAGATGAGGAAGCAAATTCCGGCAGGATTGATTTTAGAGGCCCCTCCCCCAAAAAAACTACTTTTAAATGTTTAGTAGCCTGACTTAACATTTTTTCGTTAAACTTAACCAATAGGCGGACGAATTTCCATTTTCGCTCAACCTCGCCTAGACAAGGTAGAATCGTCCTCAATTATTATTCTTAACCTGCGCAGCAGACGTTTATTTTGATCGAATTTATTCTATTAAAACAAACATAATCCTATTTAATTTAATATTTTTAATCACTTCCACCACAATTAAATATTAATTTACGCTCACCAGCCAAGAATTAAATGTCTGACCACAAAGTTCATTAAGCAGTTGGGCGGGGGGAAGATAATAAGAGGGGCCCTACAAATCAATTTTGCCCAAATTCCATTTGCAGAAGCCAAATTGGAATTTTAAAGGTAAAGGTAATTTTCAGAGAAAAGTAGAGGTCAGCCCGATCAAACTCGGCCATCCAGCTCTAGATAATCGACCGTCCAAAGCATACACTTTTTAACGGCAAAAGTCTTCCATTTCTTTGTGAATCCCTAAATGAAGCCTGGTTCCTGTCATATGACATTTTGGCTGTCACAGTAATGTAGAGTAAGGACGGTTATCTAAATGTGAATTATATTATGATGAAAGTAGACTTAGGTTGACTCTACCGCCCTCCCTCCTTCTCAACCACCTCGGGCCGGTGGGAGAGTGCGCAGTTATCTGGCGTGACCAGAGCTGCTCCTAGGCGTGCCGATAAACCTGGTTCCCATCCCACAGAGAATGAGTGTCATAGACGTCATATGAAGAAGCATCCGTTGCTGTCCGACTTCCATCCACCAGCCGGCCCATGTGGGATCCGGGTTATCCCGTCAGTTGGCAACCTTCCCAGCCACGGTTTGAGTGCACCATGATAGTGTAGTGACCTTGTACTCTAAGCCATGCTTTTCTCGCCCGCCTCTTAGGCAGGCCGTATGTCTGTCTGTCTCTCGTGTCCACTAAGCACGTGCGCCTCAGAGCGTGTCAAAGACCGGTTAAGGTCATGAACGTGTGTTCACCTTCTGTCTGTCCTAACTGGCCAATCACTTTCCAAGGCCAGATCACAAGGGACCTTATTGCGGTGACTGTGTACACTCATACAGAACACTCAGAACCTGCGACCTTACTGCCGGACTGCGATTCTGGACTCGGCCCCTTCATGGCTGGACTGCATTTGTTTAGGGAATCAATTACCCATTACTCATACGCTACTCCTCCTGCACTTAATTAAATTATTCATAACAATCTGGCCTTCCACGTCTTGCCTACTAGTTTATAACCGCTGGGATACGCTCATCTTCTACTACCCGGCCGGACTCCATCGTACTTCCTACAATAGCTCCATATGTACAGATAAACTGTTAGTTTACCAGAGCAAAGGCTCCCAGCTCTCGAATGTGAACAGTTAATTTTGAAGATGCGATCAAATTTACTCACCGCAGTACGCAAACCAGCACGGTGCAAATCGTAGTGACCACAGCCACTCCGAGGATCACAGCGACTATGGAGACCGTGTAGAGATCAGAGGGGCCAACATGGGCGGAGTCCAGTTTGCCTTCGGTTATGGAGCCCATCTTGCCATTGGAGGAGCGCACTTCCAACAGGGCTGGCAGGTAGGGATCAGTGGCGAAGGGGGGCGACCAGGGCGAGGCCGTACAGGTGGTGAAGCTGTCATTCACGGACTGATCCTCGTTGAAGACACAGACGAGAACCAGGGCCTGTGCACAAGGAAGAATAAGAAAAACAAGCCGACGGTTCAGTCAGTATAATTGGGCGTAAATGATCGAAGTCCTTAAAAACTCCATTGAAACGGTGCAGGAATACATACATTTTTGTGACGGTAACAAACTATTCGCCAATACAAGCAAAC
>JAYGXS010000005.1:24377095-24435241 GCA_036362985.1 Ligula intestinalis
AGAAGAAGAAAGAAGAAGAAGAAGAAGAAGAAGAAGAAGAAGAAGAAGAAGAAGAAAGAAGAAGAAGGAGGAGGAGAAGGGGAATCGCAAAAAGGCCAGGTGTCAGAGGAAAACGAAACTGACTCCAGGAAAGAGAGAGAGAGAGAGAGAGAGAGAGAGAGAGAGACGGAAGGAGGGACGAAGAAAAACAATCGCAACCTTGAACGGGAGAACGAAGGAAGTGCGGAGGAGGAGAAGGGCGATGAAGAAGAAGAAGGGGCACGGGGGGAGCAAGAGCAGGAGGTAAAAGGAACTTGAAGAAAGGTCAGGTGATAGAAGTAAAGGCTTCGAAGCAAAAAAAAGGGAAAGGGTGGGGGGGGCTAAGATGAAGAGGAGAAAAAAAACGTAAGTGACATTAAGTTGATGCATTGCGAAAAATCAGGGATGATAAAGGGAGGGCGAAAACAACAAACGGCTAAAAATCAGAAAAGGGCGGAAAAGTTGAGCTCCACATGCTCTCTAGCTATCTCTTACCTCCTCAATGGTCACCGTTTCCATTGAACCTTCAGTTAGGTGATAGGGGCTGACCAAGAGGTAGTACTGTCGTATTTTGCCCAGTCGTTCAGTAACGCGGAAAAGCTTCAGGTTGACCTGCTTCCTGTCCTCCAGAGCGGAAATTGGCAGTGGCGGAGGAACTTTCGCAGGCTCTATGAATGGGGGATTGGAAGTAAGAAAGAAAGGAAAACAATGTTAAAATACCTTTTCGATAAGATGCTGCACAGAGAGCAGATAATGAAGTTCACACGGACATCTTCATCTGACTGCGCATCCTTAACTGAATGAGATATTTACACTGCTTAACGAAACTGTCTTATCAGGCAACTGAAACATTGTTTTCCCGGAAGGAATTTGAACAAGGCAAAGATGGCGAGATTATCAGGATTTATTGACGTCATACAATTTCGCGACCTTTTATTCAAGTGGAGACGGTCGTTGTCTATCGATAAGAGAATTAACTGTCCAATTAAGTGTCAACCTCGAAGGGTGAAACTTGATAGGTAAAAAGTGTAGAAGATATTAGTCGTACATGTGGACGCATGGTGAGGGCGTAGAGGAAGGGGTGAGGTAGTTGTCACAGCATGGCAGCTCATGTTAGTTGATGTTCATGAAAGGGAATTGTGCATAAGCACAACAACGGCTATTCCAGTTCACTATAGTCAGCATTTGACTATCTGAGTGGGCTCTAATTGTGAGCACATGGGCAAAGCGGAGCTTAATTGTTCATCTACTAGATCGGCGAAGCACATATATTCACATCAAACTGTGTTTACGAGTTTACGTGCAGTTGCGGATGCAAATACATCGGGCGCACGCAAAGACAACTGGCAACGCGGCCAGCTGAGCATATGCCGAAGTGGTTGCTCAGGGCGGGAAATGAATACCTAAGAGTTCAATCACGAAGTACCTAGTGGACACTGGCCATACGGTCGACTAAAAGACTGCATTTAAGGTCGTACTTCGGGCGACGACTGGGCGCCTCGTACGATTTGCGGGAGCCGATGAAATACGCAAAAGACCAGAGCTCTGTAAGGATCAACCTCGCATTGTCGTGGTAACGATCGACAATCTCATTTCCCCTCGTGCATCCTTGGTCCCCTTAGGACTGACTGCTACCCCGTCATCTGTCCCCCCTTGCAGGCTTTCACGAACATGAACTAAAATGAACTACCATGCTGTGACAGCTACCTCTCATTTACTCTAGCCCAACATGCGTCCACACGTAAGACCAATAGTTTCTACTCTCTTAACCTATCATATTTCACCCTTCTAGACCGACACTTAATTGGACAGTTAATTATCCTATTAATAGGCAACGACCGTTTCCAGCTGAATGAAAGGTCGCAAAATTACATGACGTCAATAAATTTCAGAAGATAAATTAGTTCACATAAGTTTGTTTTCGGTAAATTCTCGTCAGGCCTTTACATTTATGTGGCACTCAACTAAAAATGCAGGGTGTCCAAGAAGGAAGTGACCCTTTTGATTTGCCAATCAAACAAAACTATGAACACTAGGATATTGAAACTTGTTTTATTCGAAAGGAGACCTTTTATGCTTTATTAGAACTAGGTTTTGAATATAATGTCTTTTAAATGATGGCCATGGTTGTTCTGACAACTTAGGGTTCGTTTCTTTGTCGAGTCCATAACGCCCCTTAGTGTTTAAGGCGATAGTTGTCGTGTTTCAGAACAAATGTTGCAATTAAGTTCTTGCAGATTTGTTGGATTTTTTACATAAACCCTCGACTTCAGGTAGCCCCATAAGAAGAAATTGCATGGAGTCAAATCTGGAGATCGAGGGGGCCAAGAAATGTTACCATCTCATGAAATCAAATGAGTTGGAAAGCGCTCATTGAACAATGTCATCGTTTCTCTTACTGTATGGGCCGTGGGCTCATCCTGTTGAAACCAAGTATTACGTAGGCCATGTCTCTGAATTTCAGGACTTAGAAATTCCCTTATCATAGTTCGGTATCTTTCACCATTAACTGTTACTGTTGCGCCCTTATTATTTCCAATAAAAGTATGGGCCAATCACATTGGAAGCAGTTATTCCGCACCACACCGTCACACAAAGAGAATGGAGCGGCCATTATTAGTTAATGGCCGTTTGTAGTTGAATAAGAATTCGCCAAATAACAAAAAACTAATCAATCCTGCTAATTTCGTGGTCTTGCTTTGTTCGAAGCTGTCTTAGTTAACAAAAAAATCAGTCGCTAGTGGAAAAATGAGGAATTAATAAGAATTGCTTGCCTCTCTGGGTTAATTATCAGTGGACGTAAAAAGTAACCAAACTATTGGAAGCTGATGGCATTGCCGGCAAAGACAACAGAGCCTAGAATATGGCCATTTATGGCTCATTAGCCACCATAAACCTGGTGGCTACCCAACCCGAAATGGAACCTGCGACCGTTTGATCAGAATGTTAACGCTCTGATCATTCAGCCACGGGTTCGTTGTCTTGCTGGTTGAGATCATGAGATAGAAATCACTCCACCTTGTGGCTCATTCTTGAGGTACTATTGAGGCTCAAGACAAAGGAGACTGGAATGGCCACTTCTAACTCGTTACCCTCGGGTGGGCCACCATTTAGGGTTCGATAGGACTGGCTGATGACGGCTAATGAGCCAGAATGGACCATTCCAGTCTCCCTTGCCTTTGCCGGTAGTGCTATCTATCTAGACTTTCGTTAGGACGGCCAGCACGCAAGTCGTCCCTCAGGCCGTCCTGAGGGCAAGACAACAAAGGAAGCCCACATGCCAGCGGAGGCACTCAGAACGGGATAATAACGCGACCTTCAAAAAGCCAACACGCCAGGACGCCGGCCGGATTCTGAGGTCACGCCTGGCCAGGGATGCTGAGACTCAATTTGGCCAAAGCAAGTCACCACTTGGGGAACTGACAGGCCACCGCGTCAGCCTACGCCAACACCGGAGGGCCAGATGGTCGAGCAATCATCACACCCGAGGCCACCGCGCGTGATGAAAGTTCTACAGGTCAGAGCCCGCATGCTGTCCAGCAAACTATCCACGCACAAGAAGGCAATTACGGTCAATTGTCGTTGTAAGTTATCAGTTCGTACTGAATCCTATAAATACTGCAAACTCCTGTTCTTGTATTACCCGTTGCTATTACCGTTTTATGCTAATGTTTATGATGATGAATCCGCGACGGATTTCAAAACTTCAGGCGAATAAAGGTAGTGCCCCAGTGATCGAATTGTCTTCTTCTCAATAGAGTTAGCTCTTCGCAGTTATCCAGGAAGTGTACGTAGTATTGTGCTCTAGCCCAAACGCTGGCATTCCACATAAATCTAAATCATAGCCCTAATTTTAACCCTTATCGTACAATTAGCATTAACCCCATAATTTGACCCTACATTACCTCCACGGAAGCCCTTTTGAGAGCTGGTTGCTGCCCAGACACCAGAAAGATCCTCAAATAATAAGTCTGGGCAGTCTGATTGACTTCGAACAACTTTACTGAGCTCAAAAAGCTGGACAGTGACGCTACGTACGATAGCCAGCCGTGCAGGTACAAAGTGGGCATTTGATAAGTTTAGGTTGTGCAATGAGTAATCAATCGGCTGGCGCCAATCAAATGAGGCAGGAATAACGATTACCTACGAGCGTCAACGTGGTGAGTTGACATCAAGCGTGTAGTAGCGCGCAGCGAGCGAAGCTCAGCGCACGAAAGGCACCATAATTCAGCGCAGGGCGATGGATTCGTACAACAACCCACTCTTAAAGCTAGTCCTAAGCATCATCCTAGCCGTAAAGATGGTATTATTTTCTCTAGAATTTGGCGCAAAGCCATTTGTGCTGTGGATGAAGTTTCTGAATTAATTTCTAGCTTTTACTACCTTCAGTCAAACTTTCTATAAGGTAACTGTTAGAAGGGCCAACACTCGCGCCATTCTCGAGGCATAATAACAAAGAGAGAACATGCGAGACCACCGCCGGCCAGGTTCTGAGGTCACGCATGACGACATACTGCTGCAGGGGACAAAGGAAAAGCTTCCGAGACGATACCGACGACAGAAGACACGTTGCTGACGGACATACACAAGACATCGCTGATGTACAAGCGGAACTAGTAACAGTAAAGTAATATCTGCTATCCTCTTCTGCCTTCTCTTCCTAACATGTAACAGGGTGACATAACCAGTGTTGACGCAGGAACACACTAGGTTATAACAGTGGCGACTCAGATACACCCAAAGTTATACCATCAACGATGAAGTCGATCAGTTAATAAGTCAGAAGCACGATAATTTTGGAACCGATAAAGGCATTAGGCCGAAGACGAACCAGGGAATCTGTCACACTGTCGTCCAAGTATGCATTCAAAAGTAAATCCACTTCGAAATAAGTAATCGGTCTTCTTGGTGTCTTGTTCTCCAAAATGGTCTCCCTGCGGAGGGAGAGGGGGAGGGGACGTATATTGTCAGAGGTATGCGATAGCATCGTGACCGAGACCTGTCAATGCCGCAAGTCCTTGTGTACAATTAAATAGTCGTTGGCGCTTTCTCTGGTGGTGGGTTAAAGCATGAAGTCGACATTTAAGGTAAATAAAATCTTTAACGCACCGTTTCCCAGGTACAAAGTTAAACATGGCAATAACATCAAGATTATTTGGAATCATGGCATTTCGAGGGAGCTCTTCAGTTGCTGCCTCTCAGTGCGTAACGTGAGAAAAAATAATAATTGAATTTATGCAGAAAAATTGATACAAACGACAAGGTCATAAGAAATGGTTAAGCGGCTAATCAATAACGTAAGAAGTCAAAACGCTATGGTCAGCAAAAAGCGGGGTGAGTCGTCTGAGGTAAACATTTGGGAGGAGACATGTGTAAACAGGGAGCCAATGTTACCAAGGCAGAGTTAGGTTCACCACATGCTCCAGTTGTTTACATAGGTCGGGTTTGAACCGCCGTTTGCATGAACATCTGCTATACACGGGCCATTATGTTGACCTAAAACTCCTTTCCGATTACTTGTTCGGAAACGAACATCTCGCACCTTACGCTACCTGGAGGCAGCCTACATACGGCGGTTCAAACCCGACCTAGGTAAACAGCTGGAGCATGTAGTGAACCCAACTCTGCATTTGTAACATTGGCTCCCTGTTTACGCATTTCGCCTCCTAACATTTTACCTCCGACGTCTTTCACGTTTGTTTGCTGACCATAGCGTTTTAACTTCTCATGTTATTGATAAGCCTCTTGGCCATTTATTATGACCTCGTGTTTGTATCGATTTTTCTATATGAATTCAATTAGTATTTTCTCTCACGTTACGCAATTAGAGGCAGCAGCTGAAGAGCTCTCTCGAAATGCCATGGCCCCAATAAACCTTGCTGTTATTGATATCTTTAAATAACGGTCTTGTACCAACGATCACATCTTCAACTGCCAGTCGCTTGCTTCCCGAGCATTACATTGTTCGCTTCTACTCGGACAGCCCTCATCGCAACGATGCAATATCCCCCAGGGAGTTAAGGTTGGAACGTGACAGTGAGCCGTTCAGACCGACCAGACCACCTGCTTTTGACAAAAGGCACTGCCTACCTTGAGGATGAGCTTGCGTGAGTTGCACACCATCTCCTCCTCCGCCTCCAAAGCATGAATATTCAGTATGAATAGACAACACGCGCGCGCAAGACTAAACCGGTTGACGGGCGAAAGAGGTGTATTAAACATATTGTTGCTTCCCTCATTCCAGGCTTAGTAAAGCTAGCATTTGTGTACGCTTTCTTGTATGCAAGTTCTTTGAGCTATAAAAAAAAACCAGGGAACCCGAGCAGGAGCAAGGGGACGGCGGGGGGCAGCAAACACAAGTATGTGAAAATTTGAAGAGGGCAGGGAACAGGGGACAGATACTGTGAAAGTAATCGTCTACAGTGGCAGCTCATCGATCAATCCACTCCGTGGAAGGGGCAAACCTTCTACCGAAACACGCATTGCAAGAGAGACAATTGCTAGAGACCTTAGCGAAGGAGGCAGTAGAGTAGGCTGTTTTGTCAAAACGACCTGTGCAGGCAGGATTTCCTTAGCAATCATCCACCATAATGACTAATAGACTCACTTAATTGTTACGGAGGTTTAGCAGCTTTGTTAAATTCAGTTGATCCAATTGTTAAAAAACTCGCGGCTTTGATGGAAGTCGAAGTCACACAGTAGGGAAGGCTTTTGCGCAACCGACTCTCTACCATTGAGCTACGACTCCCACCGTGCGCCGTGAATTTGACTACAATCGTATCGATTTCACCTGCTCAGCTTACTGCTTGTATGCTTGTAGGAAATCCTGCTTACTGCGTCCGTATTGGTCCATTCCATACAAGCAGTAAGTTGGGTGGATAAAGTCGATCCAATCGTGAGTAAATCCACGGCGCACGGTGAGCCTTGTAGCTCCATGGTAGAGCGTTGGCTGCGCAAAAGCCCGCCCCGCTGTGTGGGTTCGACTTAAATTTATGATAGATGGAGGCAAGTTGATTACCTGAAATCGACTCTTGTCAATTGCTGTCATCAATACTTAAGAAAGGCTTCAAAATTCATAGGCCCCCTGACCAAGGCTCATTTCGATAGTCTCAAGGAGCTGCGCCGAAATGAAAACATATTAATTACAAGACCGGACAAGGGTTCGGGGATTGTGTTGATGGGCAAGAAAGATTATGTGACAAAACTTGAAGAAATATTATCGAATCGCACAAAATTTTCACAATCCGATAAAGACAAGGACAGGACTGAAGCTGTTGAAGACAAACCGACAAAGTTACTAAAAGAGCTGCACAAAGAAGGACGTTTATCAGACAAGGAGCTGGAGGAATTAAGACCGGTTGGTACTACAATACCAAGAATATATGGCCTCCCAAAAATCCATAAACAAGGTGTGCCACTCCGTCCTATCTTGGACATGAGAAGCTCACCGTACCACGCCGTGGCAAAATAGCTTGCCGAAAAGTTAAAACCACTTCAGAGCCGCTTGTACCCAAGAAGCCTGAAAGACACGTTTGAATTCGTTGAGGCTGTCGAGGATACTAATATTGGCGGAAAGATGATGCTGTCATTAGATGTATCCTCACTGTTCACCAACGACCCGATAGTTGAAACCATAGAATATCTATGCGACTTCATACGGGAGACACACTACCAGATAGGGATGACAGTGGAGAGGCTGAAAGATCTACTGACATGCTGTACACGAAATGAACAATTTATCTGCAATGGCCGGCTATACAGGCAAATTGACGGAATGGCAATGGGTTCACCACTTGGACCATTCCTGGCAAATCTCTTCATGGGCAAGATCGACGAAACGAAGCTCAAAGACACTATCAATGACCTTCAGTTCTATGGTCGATATGTGACGACATCTTTTCCCTGACAAAGAAGAACGCTGATATCGATAGTCCAGGCCAAAGATTTAATACCACCCACACAGCACTCACATTTACAGTCGAAACAGAGGCGAACGAGGAACTCGCTTTCCTAGACGTCCTCTTACACAGACAAGAAGATGGCTCGATACAACGCCGACTATTTAGAAAGAAAACCTGGACTGGGCAATACGTTATTTTTCATAGTTTCGTCCCCTTAACGTCAAATGGAACTTAATCCAGGGAATGGCAGCAAGAATACGCCGTATCTGCTCTCCTGAAATAGTGGAAGTAGAATTGCAGCAACTAAAGGACACACTCCATGAAAACGCTTATCCGTAACGGTTCATCCTTCAGAACATCAAGGAACGTGTCCCAAAGGTCGCAATTGCAATGGCGGTAAAGAAAGATCTGTTAATAAGACTGCCGTTTATTGGAGACGCAACGAGTGAAATAGTAAGAAGGCGCCTGCGGACAGTGGTTATGAATGCCTTCTTGGCTGCAAACTTGCGGGTTCTCTTCACTAACTCTCCCCTTCTACGAATGGGAGATAAGGACAGACTACCGTTTCAGGCCACATCTATTTGCATCTATTCGTTCACCTGTTCCTGTGGAGCGGGCTATATTGGCCGAACAACGCAACGTCTGGAGAAAAGAATGTGCGAGCACATACCAGCTTGGCTCAGCAGAGGGGAGAATAGACCGACCTCAAGCTCAATCCTCGCCCACCTAATTGATACAAACCACCAAGTGGACGCGAGTGAAGCCTTTCGGGTCATAAACCGCACGCCAACGCACTACTCCAAAGGCCTGCGCAAATGGGTGTTAGCCACAGCAGAATCAGTGGCAATCCGGCTAGAAAATACCCATTCTATGCTGTCAAAAGGCGCTGGTTCAAGCCATCGGCTTCCCTTGGCCGACTGCACGTGAAAATCCAACACCTACTGAAGCCAAAGAAGACGAAGCTACGGAGAATAGTCAAACGCAAGCTGCGCGGCTGACATACAGAACTCAATCCGCGGACCGCGAGAACATCCCCCTGTCTCATCTGGGCATGGCAACCAGCGTCCTACCCGCACAGGCGCCCGCGTTTAGGAGACGAGGGAAAACTCAGCTGCTTAATTACCTTCACCCTTTTCCTCCCCCTCCCCCCTTCCCCCTCCCCAATCTGACGATTATATATTTGCTGTAATTAACTGAATATTTTTATTCCCCATGTCATGCACTGGCCTGACGATGAATGACCGAAAACGATCGTTTGCCAACACGACTTTTCAATTGAAGGGAAATATGTTTTGGAGCAGACCATGGAGGATGTTGAAAAATGGAAGTACTAAATATCAGGGAAATCAGGACAGGAAGAAGTCGACAACAATATTTATGCCTTCGTCAACCATAGGTGGTGGCCGTGGGAAGCAACTTCGACTGATTTTTTTCACTTTACACTTTTAAAAATTTCTTCCTCTGCCTATCCTATTTCCCCACCCCACAAAACTCTATAACCACCGCTTTTGCAAGACAAAATGTTGGGGCTAGGAGTATGTGAGTGGGGCTACATAAGCTACTTTTGCCTATTCGTCAAATATTGGCAAAATTGGACTGCCTTCTAAATGGGGCTAGTGTTGTGACCCCGTACACTCGTGACCTCGTTGCAGTTCAAATTAACACCGAGTCATAAAAATCGGTTTATAATGGGTGAAGTAGGCCAAGTGACGTGCATAAAAGGAAATTTACACGCGAATGGAAGGAGGAAAAAATGACGCCGCAATTTAAAAAGACCGGTTATCTGCTGCTCTTGGCTTTTGACGCACGATTTAAAAACCTAAACTACTTGTGTCATGTAAACTTGGTTATGATACCATAGTGCTATGTAGTTTAACTTTTCGTCTACTCGTTTTTCTCACTGTCATTTATCGTCAACTGGCTTGGATAAGGGGAAATTATTAGCTTCCGCATTCTCCATAGGCGCCCATACTTGGGACTGTACTTCCGACTAACGCACTGGTGTTAATAATTGACGTGATAATCACTCGCCATTGTGATGCTTACCCGTACGGCCCCCGTAACTGATTTTCCCCCTCCCCCACAATTACAAAATCTTAGATCTGACTACGGGGGACAAGGGTGATCACTAGTGTCTTGACGAAAAATTGATAATCACGGGGGATGATGCTTATGTGATGCAAAGAGGGGGGGAATAGTTGCACAAATAATAGTTGGTTGGGGGGGGGGAGAATGAGGAGGGAATTCGTTTAGCACCTTGGAGTTAACGGAATTACAGACAAAAGGATAATTGGAAGTGAGGAGACGTTAAGAAGAAAGAGGCAAAAGGGTGCGATGAGTGCGAAAGACGAGGTGATAATTTATTCTGCATTAATGATCTCGAAGGAATTGTGCGGACAAAGCTGAGAACACCAGTGCAAGTGCTGCTACAAACGTAGACTTCGAAGAAGATGAAATTTGCCTCCCAATGGAGTACAAGAAACAAGCATTTGCATACACGATTTTATAGAATGAATTACAGTTTAGAAAAGTACTGAAAGTTACTGAGAAGAATGCAACAAGTGGCAGTTTTGAGGTTTCGGCATGCAGCTGATGCCGGTGTCTGAGAAGGCAGCCAAATGAGACATGTACCAGAGAAACCGTCAGCCCAGTGTGTGTCAGGTGTATACTGGCTTATGTGTGGACTGCGATTCAGACGGTGACCCCCCCCCAGTTGTGTTAATCCTGGTATGTGTGTGTCAAGGGGGTCAGGTCTTGTGGCAGCACGGGCAGACGGGTTCGTTGCCCTGTCAGCCACTGTGCATTCCCCATATTAGGCGATCAATCAGCTAGGACGATGGCTTGATGCTGGCAATG
The DNA here is from genome assembly GCA_036362985.1 of Ligula intestinalis. Classification (NCBI taxonomy): domain Eukaryota; kingdom Metazoa; phylum Platyhelminthes; class Cestoda; order Diphyllobothriidea; family Diphyllobothriidae; genus Ligula; species Ligula intestinalis. The sequence goes on from JAYGXS010000005.1 coordinate 24,387,871, forward strand.
GAGGGCGGGGGCAGTGCGTTTCTTTCTCCACTATGAACAGTCTTACGTGCTCGAAGTTACCATGATGCACTAAAAGTCGTGGCTTGGAGGGTTGGCAGCTGATAACTCGGACCGTGCGGTCAGTCCAGTGTATGGCTAACTGGCGGACCGAGAGTCAGGCTGTGCTGTCTCCTTCCTAACGTGGCCAGAATGGTACTCCCACGCATAGGACGCACGGCCTTTCGCCGGATCCCGCCTTGATTCTGTTTTGAAACCAGACACAGGTGTGAGGGGCAGGGAAGAGGGAGTGTGGTAGATGCGATGAAAGTCCTTTATCACTTAAACTGACTCACACGAAAGTCACCGTCCCTGCACGAACCGATGGTCAAACTGCCAATAAGCTAACCTTTGTTATTCCAGTTTTCCTAGTCTTGGTCAGAAATGCTGTATTTTCTTTACAATGGCATCCTGTTTAAGGACTCAAATGCATTCCGGCACCGAGCTCGTCATGTGAAACAGTCATCTAGCTAAACGTAGCCAGTGAAACTGCGTTCATTTACTGATTGGCTGCCGGGGACCGAGGACCCACACTCTGGGAGGAAGACTCAGCGGTGAAACACAGTTCCCCCGTCGATTTCGACGATGGGCACTGCGTGCTCCAACAACCCGCAGCAAACGCTGAAGCAAGCCGAAGCAGACACTGAGGCCAGCTGGGCAAGCTGCACGAAGGCTACAACAAGCAGAAGTAACGCAGCAAACTGGTACGAGAGAAAACAGGAGTGTAGTCAGACTCGCGGGGAATCTGTTGGGGTGGTTGGCGCGATAGTCAATCAACACGCGCACACTTGATTCAGCCAATGTGGCCAAACATGCCACATTGAGAAAGAGCCATTGCAGCCTGACTCTCAGTCCACCCCTTCCTCACATACGCACACACGCAACTACACGCTCACTAGAGGAGCAGCAGCGTTGGTGGCCCGAGTTTCCCCGTCAGTTGGTAAACCCTCCAAGCCACGGCTTTTAGCGTACCGTGATAGATTCAAGCGCATTCTTATTTATTATAGTGAGGAGAGATACGCGCCAAGGTCAACCTCACTCTCTCCCCCACCGTCTAGTGACCGCCTAGCTGCTCGGAAACCGGAGGAGGAGTCTGAAACCCAGTGGGAGCGCGAACGCAACGGTGAACACCGGCACACACACGCACTGACAGATCGTAACCTGAGTGAATGCTTGTCAATAGAAACAAATTTTCTGCGAGGAGTTTGCTCCTTATCCGCAAGGCTCGTAAACGGGGCTGCGGGTCATCCGAGCCTCTACTATATTACTAGCCACCGTACGGATATGGATGGGGAGTGAGCCCTAAGACAGAATGAGACGATTACAGCCCGTAAAGGATCGGTGAGCGACAGTCCGTCAAATGCATGCTATACAGGTACTCATTATTAGGAGCCTAGTCTTACCGAATACCAGCATAACCTTGCAGGCTGTCCTGAGATGTCGTACCCGTGGCGGACTGCCACAATGATTCCTCTGTCAATGCGGACTGCCTCCAAGGTCATATGCCTTCGCTGTGACTGCGCCCATGCGATGAACTTAAACTGATTAACTGCACACCCACGCGAGTCCACGCGCGTGTCCAACTAGACGCAGTTCTTCAATGGCCACTTTGGTGCGCCACACGGCAGGTGACCTAACGAGGATACGAGCGAGCGTGCTTGACCATCAATCATGAGCAACTGTCACAGCTCAGACAGTGAGTTGCAAACCGGCTGACAAAGACACCACCAGATCACCTCAGGCCTAGGATTCACCCCACGGCGGGGAAATTCAGCTATGGACAACGCCAGCGGTACAACAGCCACCCAAGATAGCAACTCCGGGTTTTGTACACAATAAACTCTCCTCCGGGTGGCTTCCACTTTCACGCCCTTCTTGTTGTGTTCTTACTTGGGGATTTCAAAGGGCGTAGTTAAATGGTGACCCCACAGTTTGTCACCGTTACAACACTCATTTTTAGAGTTTGTAGTTTTGACAGAGAGATGGGAGACAAGCTCATTCCCTTTAATAGCAATGTGCGCATTTTCGTAGTACGCAAACGCGAGCTACAGGCGTGCTTGAATGTCATTGGTGGGGATAATTACGTAATCGATAGATTATTGGCTCATCGACTTAGTATGCTCGCGTGCGCGCACAAGCGACCTCTCGTTACGATGACCGTAAATCCGGTATACCTGTTGATTTTTTGCTGTTTTCTTCAGCATTTGGAAGCCAATGACATACGATCCAACTGCAGGAGTATTCCTGTAGCAATACTAATTACCTATTCTTTTCAAATCGAAAACACACATTTAAGTATTTTGGAAGAGGTCTCATGAGGTGGCAAAGCTATAGCATAAACACGCAAAAGATGCAATTCAGAGAAGAAAAACTTTGGCACCCCAGACGGGTAACAAATGCAACAGTATTGAATTTGCGGAGAGGGAAGGCTGAGGACAGAAAAGTGGGCAAAACAGAAAGAAAACCAATAACTCGCTTACTTTGCATTGCGGTGTGACAACTGGTCGTCTCCCAGTTGCTTTCTAGATTAAGTGTCTTCTCGTAGTAGGCGTTTATTTGAACGTCATATATTGTGTTGGGCTCAAGCTCCTCCACCACATACGAGTACCCATCATGGGCGGCAAAGAAGGCGACCTTGGCGCTTCGGGGCTCAAAGGACTGACGGCGCATGATGCCAGACTCGTCGGCAAACTCCTTCGAACCAGAAATTCGTAACTGAAAGAGGAGAACAGAAGATGACGATGAGGAAGCTTATAAATGTTGCCGGGCTTGGGCAGCCCTAGAGGCTGTACTTGGCGCAGTTTGTAACCTCTCGTAGTTCGGTTTAGTTCAATTTATTTGAGGGATATATAGGTGCGTGTGTGTGTGCCTTTGGACTCCCTATTTGTGTACATGTGTTTAGTGATATTCTGGCATTTCAGTACACTGACTTGCTGCTTTAAGTTAAGTCGAATGAAAGCTGTATTCACTGCTACTAGCCACTGTGCGGCCGCTGGCAGGATTCGAGAATGAGCCCCAAAGCAGGAAGCGGGATAAGTGAGTTCCGTTCGGTGAACGACCATCAGGCCATGTCAATATCTCTTGATCTGAACTAGCGAGAAAACGAGCTCGTTAGCCAGTTGCTAGTGTTTGATTCTGACCAAAGAGGTCACGAGTTCAAGTCTCGGGTGGGGCACAGCTTGGGCATGGCTGGCTGACGACGGCTAATGAGCCAGAAATTGTTATTCCATCCTCCGTCTTTGTTGGGAACGTTACTAATTTATACACTGCCTGTGCCAATTTCCGACAGATCTGCACCGTCTTTACTTATTCATTGCATATTCGTCATGCTATCGTTTCATACGATACTGTTACTGCAAAATAACATGACACAAGTAAATTCTTAGCGAAATGGAGCACTATAGGAATCAAACACTGTACGAGTTTCCCAGGCTTATTTGCATAATCTGAAACGCACTGCGTACTTAATATTTTCGGTACAATAGGAAAGACAATTATTGTATTGCCAACTATTTTATAACATTACAGATGCCGTTTCCGGGGCATTAAATTGCTTACGCAAGTAGAAGGCAAAATACACAGTTTGGAAAAATGCCGAGAAAACTGAGAGTTCGACTGATGTTTCACCATATACAGGATTCAAATAAACATTCCAGGCGATACGATGTCCGTTTCAACCACAATTAACATTAAGATTTTTAAAATTGGATTATGCAATGCATTAAGGGTACTTAATTTTTCCATTCATCTATAAGATGTCAGCAAGCCACTCACAATTCCTGCGCCAGTGGATTATTGCGATGACGAATGCAGAGACCCCACAGTTAAGCAACCAATTCTTGTGCTTGCGGAAGGCGTTGATTCCTGCTCTCAAGCTTCTCTGGCCCAAGTTAAACCCCAAATGACAGTATCCGCACCCTACTACGATGGCCATGCATAAACTCCTGGTGAATATGTTGGCAATGCGCCCATTCCCACGATTACTCATCTCGCAGAAAGGCCCCCAAGTGCAACTCCACGCCGCCGCCATTAGAGCGCGCCGTGGCTATCGATTTTTCCCCATAGCTGATTGGTCCCCTGTCGCTGACGCCTGTACGCGGAGTGGACTGAATAAATACCCCGCAGCCTTTTTGTAAGGCCGAGTTGACATGTTCTGTGTGAATATGCACTTCTACTCCTGGCCGATTGATTCCTCTTCTTCGCTCGTGCAACAGCATCAACAGTATCAAGCGCGCGTCGTAACAGGATGCCCATCCTCCAACATTTCACACTTCCTACTGCTGACAGAACTAGGCTATATCTAACACTGGTTCCGACATATCTGAAAGCCCTTAAACCTCTCCCTAATGACTGCTCTTCCTTGATTGCCTTGCACTTTTACCGCAACCTACTTATATTATCGTAAATCACGAAGGTGGAATAATCGGAGTGGTACGTCCACCAAACTTGACTTCTTAAACGAAAGCATGTATTTTGTCCATTAAAACGAATTTAGATGTATGTTGCCTTAAACTCACAGTCCTCTCCTGAAGCCTATGATGCTTTCCACTTTAGACTGTGGCCTAGTCCAGTTTCGCCGTCTGATTGGTTACATTCCCATCTCGCTTTCATAACAACGGGGGAAGTTGCTTGGCCAAGAGAAGCACTCAGCACTTGCGTGGTGGAGCCTTCTTTAAGCAGGCAAACGAAGAGTAACACACTCGATCGGGAGGAAACAGAGCGAGTGAGTGAAATTAAATTATAGGGGCAGAAGCCCGGCGTGGGGGCTCAAGCCCACGGCTAGCAATCCTATCGGGAGAAGTTAAGAACTGAAATGACCAACGAATGGTGAGTATTCTGAGTAAATTTTAATCCGTTTTCCATCCTGCCTTAGCTAACAGGAAGATGGAAGCACGCAGTGTCAAGTTATGCTGGGAAAAAAGTGTCCAGTGTCTAGTCTTTCATTCTCCGGGGCGGGTTAAGCTTTAAACCATGTATACGCAGAACCAAATGGCTTCTGTGTTGTAAACAAGGCACAGATCAACGTAAGTAAATGCTGGAATTCCGAGTGAGACTCCAGAATCCATGTACTGGTACAATGCACCCCGCGCCTCTCTCCAGGAATAAGGAGAAGTGGAGTTTACTGGACAAGTATGCCATAGAAATGTCAGTTTAGTGGTTTGCTTTTATAACAGATAAAGAGGACATGCTTTTGACTATGTCTCATTTGGAATGGCAGTAATGCTAACTTAAAGCGCGGAATAAAAGCAAGACGGCACCTTCACAACCTACAGCCACAGTGGTTTCGCCACCATCAGGTGAGTGCCATTTTACAAACTCCCTGTAGGTAAAGAAGGTGCAAGCCTATAATTTCTCCTGGTCAGGTCCCATGCCGTTTCTTCTTGTGTAAAAATTGTGGGATTTTATATAACACAGTTAGAAATTATCCAAATTTCAAGTGGGCATTGGGGGAAGATTCTTTTCAGCCCGAAATGGCAAGTTACTTTTGAGAACGGCTAAGCGACCGTTGGCCAAAGAGAAGTAAGATGATTGGGTTGTCATGATGTTTCCACTGGTAGTTTTAAACCATTCTCCATGGCAACATCGGATGAGGAGAATTTGGTGAAATGTGCCTGCTTTCTTGTGGTATACTAAGAGGTCTTTTATTTATCTCTAGTGCACAGATAAGGGCAAATTTAGATTGTAAATCCAAGACACGCGGCCAAAGGGTCGACCGTTGTTATGACCACACCTGACTGGCATAATTTTGGCTCTTCTTTGTTTGTCCACTGCCAATTAACTTGACCAGCCCCTGCTCCTGTGGAGCAGGCTATATTGTTCGCACGAGCTGGCGCCTATCCGAAAGAATAAAGGAAAACCACCCAGCATGGCTGAAAAAAGGTGAAATCAGGAGCATAAACAGCTCTATTCTGGCGCACATGGTCGATTCCGGAGATCGGATGGACGCCAACAAAGCTTTCCGAGTGATCTACAGGATCTCACCAGATTATCCGAAGTCCCTGGGTCGGCGCCTGCTAGCAACAGCTGAAGCGACCACTGTCAGGCTGAAAAATCCCGTGTTGTGTGCACAAAAGAACTTCCTGTAAGCTCCACAACTAGCCTGGTCCACAGGCATGCGGTTATCCACGCTGTGCTTGTCTCCTTCCCCGCTCCCCCATCCCCCCTCCTCCCTCCCCTAGACTGCTCTATCAAACCCTTCCCTCACAACCAGACCCCGCTTATCGACCCCAACCCCACTCCCATGACTCACTTGTCCAAAAAGACGACCACGTTTGAATTTGCACACAGTTTCCATATAAATGTAAGGCCTGACGAGAATTTATTCAAGGTATACATACACTCGCCAAACTAGTCTTCTGAAAAATCTAATTCCAAACACATTTGCTGGGTCAGAATGGTCGAATGCCTATTTTGAATCCACAGGCACATGCCGGGTTAAACTGAGCTTGCCATTGGTGAAATACTTAGAAGACTATCCTACTTGGACCAAAGAACAGTGTGTGTTGTGACTGCATTTTGCAATGTAACAATTACAGTGAATAGTCTAATTCTGGGACCTAACCTGGTGGTTTCACTCCTTTGAATTTAGCATGCGTATTTATTTTTCAATAGTTAAAGGAGGTTGAAGATCCAACCGATGTAAATGTGTGATATTTGTCAACTGAGCCTACTGCTGTGTAAAGGTAAACTAACCAACACCTGTAGGTATGAGAGTATGTTCAGCATCTGTAGAGTGGGGCAAATCTCAGTTTGAAAAAAAATTGAAATCTTCTGATTGTATTTACTTAGGGAAGAAAACAACCTGTGAGTAATAAAAAGTTGATCCAAGTTTCTTTAATTTTTGACTTATTAGAGCCCAGCCAATAAATCATGAGGATAACTATGCTATTTCACCCAGCATTTAAGTAAAAAAGAGATTCATAAAGGGAGGCTGTAAAGCTGATTATCATATTGCAACATTAAGTAAATTATCAAATTGCAATGAGATGAATGCTATAAAGATATCGTTGATCACCCGTGTAAAGTGTTCCAGACAATAGGCATGTTCCCTGTTTGAAAGTTACTGCAGTTGAATACTAAGTATTTTGTGGAGTATACAATAGTTAATAGGAGATATGAATTTCGAAGTGGTATTTTTCGCAGTACATTTTGGAAGGAGAAAGGATTTAACCAATACTGCTATTTAAGAGTAATTCAGAACGAATAAATGAATATTCAAGTAGCAGTCTCTATTCAGAGTTAATTGTGCTGCCCAGTAAAGAAAAAACCTCATTCATAGTCAATTTGACACCTTCTGAGCACAAGAAAATGGCCCCTCATTGGCTTATTGGAAACTATACAAAATATCCCGATGGGGTCCGCCATTTCAGGCTTCTCGTCTGAAATAACGATGCAAAAATTAGAAACTATAGCTTGACCACTAGTTAACCCGAAGTTGTGGAAACGCTATTTCACAGTGTTAAAAAGGACCAGCTGCAATATTTTCTATCATATAACATTTCTTGGGATGCCCATTATCAACTTTAGAATCAAGTCTCTACACACAGGGTGCTCCTGAGGCTTCTTTTTTAATTGAATTGGGGGTTGAAGGGCCAGACTTACGTATTTTTATGCAAAATGACTATCTGAATATCAAGTATTTTACCTGCAAAAAGGGTGACAAATAAAATAAGCTGATATGGTTTACGACATATAAAACAACAATCCATCCCAGTTGACCAGCAAAGTAGAAGATGACTCGATCGCTGGACAGTATTTTTATTCGCCTGATGTTTCGAAATCCGTCATGGATTCATCACCAGAGAGATACTTACAGAACAGTAGCAGAAACAGTTTGTGTGTGCGTACAGGGTTTTGCCGTAAAATGTAAACGAACAGAAAAAATCGATAAATGCCTTGAGTGTGCGCTGATTCGTTGCGTCAGCAATGACCAGCTGGCCCTGCGGTGTTGGCATAGGATGATGTGGTGGCCTGTCTGCTCCCCGAGCGGCAACTTGCTTTGGCCAAATTTAATTTCAGCACCGAATATGGATTGGACAAATCGTTGCACTTGTTGATGGATTGGGGGTCCGTGAATCATGACTCAAGTAATTCTCGGCTCACTCGATTGTCATTCTATGCCAACACCACAGGACCAGGTGGCCATCGGTGACGCAAGGGATCAGCGCACACTCAAGGCATTTATCGCCTTTTTTCTGTACGTTTAAATTTTACGCTAAAACCTTGTGCACACACAAACTGTTTCTGCCACTGTTCTGTGAGTATGTCTCTGGTGATAAATCAGCGACAGATTTCGAAACGTCAAGCGAATAAACACATTGTCACAGCGATTGAAACATCTTCTACTTCTCAATTACTTCCTGGGACTTGCATATTCGCTTGTATTAGCAATATCAAACGACAATCCATCCCAGTTGGTGCCAGCAAACACAGTCTCACCCCGGGACTTACATTAAAACCAACCAACTGACTGGTCTTCTGGGGTCGTTGCCAAGTGATCTTTGCGCTCGTTGGACCGGCTGAGCAGAGTAGATCCCGCACGGAGAACTCCGTTTCCCAGGTGGAGAGAGCTGAGCGGGCAACCACGGCAGGGCTCCACTCGCCGAAGCGACCATCTGGTCCACGGGATTTCACGCGTATTATGTAGGGGCTCTTGCTGTCAAGGTGTGAGATGATGGTCATCTCCACGGGACCCACATCGTAAGTGGTCCAGCGGTCGGAATCGTAGGGACTCTCATTAGGGGCGTAGAGCAGACGAAATCCCTGGACAGCTACTCGTCTCTTGGGGAGCCTTGAGCCTGCGCCGGAGCCTGTAGCCTGGTCCCCATCGGGCATACGCCAGGTCACCTTGATCTGGTGCTGGTTAATCCTAATTGCTTGAATGTCAACCGGTGGTGGTGGTGCTGTAGATGAGGAAAAAAACAACTGCATTCATTTTCTGATTTAAACGAGTATGTGCGTATTCAGATAGGTGTATGCTTTTGACAGAAAAGATTCTTTTAGAAGCGGGAACGAACTTTATTGCACATTTTTGACGCTAGCACACTAGGTTGTCGTCGACTTTGAGGGCAATGTGTGAAGAAAAGTGCGCATTTTTAAATTTGCCGAAAAATCGATAATGATTCGTCACCCTTGGTCAATAGTAGGCACGCATACATGAACATCAATTAGCGGTAAAGAGGCGCGATCATATGCCCAAAGTCGCCACGCGTTCGCTGGAAACTGGGCGCACGTTTGCATTGGACCAAACCCGCATAGTAGGGTCCTGCCCATACACGAAAGGCCGACAGTTTTTAGAGGCCATTAATTCTAACGAATCATGCATCAATAGGCACGTTGATTTGGATTCAGTGTACATAAAGTTAAAAAAACTGGAAAAAACGTCAACGACCAAAGCCTTCTATTGACCAAAGATGACGAATCATTATCGATTTTTCGGCACGTTTAAAAATGCGCACTGTTCTTCACACATTTCTCCCAAGTCCGACGACGGCCCAGTGTGCTAGCGTCGAAAATGTAAAATAAAAGCTATTCTTGTTTCCCAAAGAATCTTTTCTGTCAAATTATATTTCTTTGGATGCCTATTTTCAAATACATGGATGTATGTATACAATAGGTCTTACGTTCGTATACCATGCCGACATATGTGAAAGATTGATACTTTCTAGCTTATCGGCATTGAGTAAGGTTGTAATGCTGATTATCGCTAGGTCTATTCTGAAGTCATTTCAGTCACGATAGGATGCCGGCTCTTTAACAAGCTTCTTGCTGACGGTTCAGTTCTAAAGTGCCGAAACATGTTGAAAGGTACTGACAGCTACACTTGAACTCAAGGCCTAAAACCTGCACACTATGTAGATCCTGTTGAAAGAGAAGTACGTTTTCGCCTACAGTTTGAGGAAGACGTCCGATAGATCTCATAAAATATGGCAATAGATGTGGACCATGCTGTATCCATTAAAGACAACATAAATAAAATGACAGATAGGCTTTTACAAATTTAAACATTGAGTTTGCCGTCTGTGTAGACGAAATAAGCGAAGAGTTGAATAACCACGCTTTTTTCAGAAGAAAACTGGTGACCCCTGCTACTTCATCTTTGTCAAATATGCTGAGCAGCAAAGCTCGCCAATTTGGTGCCCCAAAGACCAACAGGAATTTAATCTATTCTCCGTTCCGATCAAATTCATATCTGCGCAGATAGACAGATATTTCTTTTGTGTAGTTTACTTTTCAGTAAATGTCAACCTTTCAAACACAACTCTATACCTGCGTGAAGGTGGCCAGTCTATTGCACACTTAAAAATATGGAGGCAAACTGAGAATTTAATGGCAAAACATAGACAATATAATTTTTTTGAATTTATTGTAGCATAAAAATAGCAATATTGGGTAAAAAGGAGGAATAATATTCTGGCAAATAAGCAGGAAAATGGCCTTTCAAAATATGTATTAGGAGAAAAGACCTTCTTTTGAATAGAAATATTCGTCAGTGATGGTGAGATGTCATGTCGAGATCAACCTGTTACAGTGACCCAAAAGGACACTTAGGAGATTATTAATCAGCTAAGGCCTCTAAGGGCTGGCTTAATTAAAAAAAGCAAAAATTATGGAAACCACCTTGTTTGAAGGTGATGAGGCGCATTAGGAAGCTAAAAAAGTTTGATGAAATTGCAGGTTCAGAGAAAGAAGAGAAATTTTACGGAAAAAAAGGTCTTCCAATTTTCGTGTCGATTATATTTCGATTTTCTACTAACAAATCAGTCCGTAGATGTAAAACCTTGTAAAAAATTTTTTCAGTGTCCTTTTTTTCCTCTCGAAAGATGGAATACCACTCCTCAGTTTGAGTCACCAGCATCTCAATCAGCCTCCAGCCGAAATAGTTTCACCTTCTTTTTTGCATAACGCTTTTAAGAACTTTGCCTCACAGCAAGTGGTTTGCTGGCTAGCGCAGTGACCATTTCACGATTTCTTTATAGGAATTGCGTCCGATTTTATCCAAAATTATTCCCATATTTTATGTTTTTTTGTTTTTGTTTGCCCATTCGATTTTGCACGTCCATTACATCATACTTCAATTGAAGAACTTTACAGGTCTGATATTAATATTTCGATTTATGATGTATCTGTGTTTCTCAGAACCGTTTTCTTGCTTATGATTAACTAGTAATTATCTTTGACACTGAAAGTTCCGATAACTTAAGGTGTTTCTCGTTCATGCGGCGAACTTGAACCATCGCATTTCCCGTTGTTTTAAATAAACTGCATACCATAGGAAAATAAGGGACGCCAAATTTTACTTTCATCCCGATAGTAAGCCAGATCATATATACACAGGGAAGAAGTCCTGGATTATTACCTTGAAGGACACTAGGTTTTGGGACTACGTACTTACCAGGTCAACCACGAAGTCAAGTTTGGTCATCGGTAAAGGGGAACTTTAAAGGTCACTAGATTCTTTCTGGCTGATGGGTTCTGAATGCCGGATATTCAACATATGCATTCAGGTCGATCCCAAATTTTCACTCACAAACCGTGGTGTAATATTTGTCAGAGAGGTAGAATGATAGGTTCCTACCATTGAAATTGAGATTGCGTATGACTGCTCGATGACGGCGAACAAGCCAGAAATGGCAATTCCGATTTTCCTTTGCTCTGTCAGATCCATTCCAGGCACAATCTAGCTTAACTTTTCCCTAGCGTTGTTTGATCTAGTGAAGTTTTACCCGAATTTCCTATATCGCACGGATGTCTCAATTTCACCCATTTAACCCTTTAGAGAGTTTTAGCTGAGACCAGCACATTAAAATTGTTAGGATTCCCATGCCCAATTCAGTCCCTTTTATAGTCTTGAACTTTCCCTAGAAACGCCAGTCTGCTGTGGTTGATAAATTTTCCGTTGGAGTACTTAGTCACGTCAAGAGGTCCCAAAGGGGATGGATTTGATTTCCATACGGTCCTTGTCACTTTATTGCCAAGCATTGTAGAAATTAACGAAAGCCCGCGCAAATAAATAGGTTCACAATCTAACTATTAGCAAAAGGTCAAAAACTGCAAATCCTTCGAGCAAGCTGCCGTTTTCTAGGTGAGTGATGATGGATTCAGGTTGCATTTTCAGAAAGCTAACTGGCAACTTCACAAACTATGATGGATGCAAATCTTTTTGAATGCTATCTGCTTGTAAATGGGCGGAATTGTTTTTTAATTGTTGTTACAACTTTAAGGTCGTATCGAGAAAAAATAATTATCTACGTACAAATATGAAGTTAACTTATTTCTGCATTTCAATCAGCGTGTATGATAATGGAAAACGTATCCCTCGTGCATGTTTCAAGCAGGTTAGAATAAGTTCTTAACTTGAAGTTCCTTAGTAAGCTTTTGTATGCAAAAAATCCAAGCAGCTAAAGCAACCCGTTTTGATACGCAACTATTTGGGCAATAAACACCATCTTTCTAGCTGCCTGTTAGATAAATCACGCCGCATCTTAGTAAAGGTACAGATCGATGAATAACCAATCAATTAAGTTCTTGTCCGTACAGGGAGCAAATTTAATTGCATAGACACCTGCTACAGACTGGGCTATTACACTCTGATTACATGTCCTTTGAGCAGGCATTTTTGACTTTCACAAATCCTGTCTATTTCGTGCTGGCTCTAATAAATTAGCCAAAATAAAATATTAATCGATTGAAAACGACCGTGAGTTAAGGTGTTTACTCCTGAAGAGCTATAAAAATCAGTGCATACTTGCATATAAGTGGATGGCTGATTTCAAAAGCTTCAATTTACGCTGAGACGCATACATTACAGCGTCCAACGCAGTTATGAACTAAAAATTTAACATAACTGCCACCCAGAGCATTTATTAAACATTGGTTATTCGTTTGTGATCATTTATGGCTGAAAATGGTATCCGCTAGAATGGCCTTTAGTATGTAGGATTGATCGGTTTCAATCAACTTGGACAAACCTAACATCGAGCACTGAAGATAGGCATGCGGTAACCAGGTCTACATAGCTAGACTTTCGTTCAACCCGTAAACTTCTCTCGGATGGATGGTTGATTGAGACAGAATCACAGTTTGTCGTGCTTCCAAAATATTCTTCAACTGAAGGCTGCATGGTCTGGGAGGTGAAAAAAGTGCGAAAGGTGCACGCAAAGGATTTTACTTTGCTCCCTACATATTTTGATATTTACCGAATCACCAGGTACGTCCTGGCAGCGTCAGCTATCGTCCCGGGTGAAAGGTAGCCCAAGCCCTACAGTGACAGTTTTCGACAGAATTTTGGGTAGATAGCATTACCGGCAAAGGCAAGGTAGTCCGGAAGGTCCATTTGCCGTCGTCAGCCATTCATATGAGTACGTTGCGTTAACGATTGCAGAAGTTCATTAAGGAGTATGAATACCTCCTGACCTAAACCGCTTAAACAATGAGCTCGTGGCTTGTGGCAAAAGACTTGTGATCGAAAAGACCGCGAGTTCGAGCCTTGGATGATGCGTTATTTCGGGTTGGGTATAACTGACTGAAGAAGGCTAATGAGCCAGAAATTCCCATTCCTGTCTCCCTTGTCTTTATCGGAAACGGTATCTGTCTCGACTACTAGCCGCTGTGTGGCTGCTAGCGGGGCTCGAGAATGAACCCTAATGAAAAGCGGTAAACTTTCATTAACGAGTGCATTTGGCTCGTGAGTTGATTGCCACCGAACGATCTATTTCAGTTCACACCGACTGCTTTATGCTTGTTTCTAAGTAGATGCCGTTCTGGACCACGATCCTACCTCAGAACTTTCCATGGCATCGGGCATTCAGGAGACAACGTGATCTGAATATGATAGTCGTATTTTCCGGTGAATAACGCACCGTCAGTACATGGATGCATAATTTATCGTTGACACTGAAATGCGTTCGCAAGAGTACGAATGTAGTGGACTCTAGCAGCCACTTGAAACCCAAGATCAGCCGCTGACGCCTGACGCCTTTGGCCTGTGAGGCCTGCGCGTGCACGCCAGTACCGCTACTCTAGACATCAGCCACGTGATTGACTACTGTTACAAAACATGCGCCGGCCATCCGGCTATTCCCGACGTTGTCGTCACTCCGGAATTGACGCAGTGGCAACCACGGGCTTGGAAGATCGTAGCTTTTAGGGTTAAACCCTACTAGCCTTAACATCTGCCGATTCGAACTCGTACTGGACTCTCGAGTGCTGACAGAGACTGTATGCCTCATTCATCTGTAGAGGAAAGACAATACTGACTAGTACTTTCAGTATCCAGTCAGTAAATTGGCTAAAGCCTTGTGTCATGATGACTCATACTAGGCCGAACAGTCTTGCAGAGCCTTAAATTCCCTTATTTGAGGTGAACACAGAACATAAGGGCAGTTCTCTAACTCGCTAGATTAGCACCTAAATGGCGATACAGGAAAAAGATATGGTGCCAGATGATTTCTATCAAGTCTTCGAGCACAAACTATCCAACAAGTTCCCCGAGGGCGGAAACGCTAGGCTAATAGATTTGTTTTCCAACAAGCCACGGTCCTTCTTGTAGTAAGATTCACAAATTTGTAACGTTCCGAGTCAAAATTCGTGTTTTTATTAGTAACTATTCTTGCGGTAGTGAAACCATACAGAAAGGAGGCACAATTAAGGGCAGTCTACAGCAGTCATGACGAAATTAACCTTGGTAGTTAAGCACATATTTCGGCAAGTTTTGTTTTATTTAATAATAAGAAAGGCTTAAGTTTGGAAAACTGCTCTCCTTGCTAAAGAAATGGGCACTAATTTTGGCTTAATTGTGAATAAGTTTATATCGAAGAAATTTCGTACGCCAAAATTTTTTATGAAAATGCATTGTGCTATGGAAGAATTCCAACGTAACTAAAAAGGTAGAATGATCATTCCTTCTAGAACTGGAATATTTTGTCCGAATTCGCTCAAATGAAAGTAAAGCCAAGATAAAGGAGTCGCATTTTATTTCAGAAACAAGCAACAATTTAATTTTACAGAGTTATTTTTTTGCTATTCTGTTAACTTTTGGGTCATAAATGCAGTACTAAGTTTGTATGACAGAATTTTTTTACTCCACCGATAACTATGAGAGCACAGGCAAACTTTGCCATATATGTTACCCTGAAGGTAATGTAAAGGAGGCCTTATTTATTATAAGTCAAGTAGAAACATACCTTTTTGTAAACTACAGGCTCCGCTTATGTGTTATTGAGAAACGGAACAGACAGAAGAATAATGAGCATTTCAAAAATGGCCACATAAATTGCCAGTCTTTTTGCATTCGCAAGCTTATAAAAGATCGTGGAATTAATTCTTTGATGCGGAAAGTAATCCATTAAAAGAATAAAAGTAAAATTCCTTCATTTCCAGTCAAATTGAATTGTTCACCTTCAGGTATATTTAAAAAAATTGTTAAAAGTCTCCAATTTACTTGTGACATTACCTTGGAAATAGATAATGTACACAACAATTCGTCAGCTGAATATCTAAATGAAGTACTTTTTAAGGAGGTAACCTATGATGAGAAGTTTATTTGTGAATCTTAAGAATTAAGTTGCTTTGACAGATCTAGTTAATTTAGTTGACCTTATTGTGAAAAAACTCACGGCATTCAGCGGGATTCGAACCCGCATAGAAGAGAGGCCTTTTAGCTAAGCCAACGCTCTACCCACTTGAGCTACGAATGTCGCACTTCACACAATGAGTTTAATCAAACTTTAATCTTAAGGCTAACAATATCCGAGTTATGTTGCGGACGTTATCGTTCCTTGATAGCGTGATTTGCTGTTTGAGGCATTTTTGAATACGATCCGCATGGCCATCTTCATAAGAACTTATATTCATTTGCTTATTTTTTTCGGTATAGGCTCTTTATGTTTATCTTAGTTTAAAGGTTTTGGTGTGAATGTTAAACAGAAGCAAAATTTATCAATTTATCAATGAAGAAACTAGAAAAGATTAAAATGATGCCAGTCTTTATTCGACGATATTCAATCAATAGTTAGCCGCTAATGGTAATATGTGCAAAATATTTGGACTAATGAAAAGTTATTTTCACATAAAGAAATCGGTTACATTCCGCTCTCAACTTACGAAAAGATTTAAACGTATTGTTCTAATTTATAGCCATTTTTACGTCTCCAGAGCTTGGGCATTATCGGGAAAAAAAATTTTTTCTTAGAAAACACATAGTACTTCTTCTAGTTCTTTTCAATACTAAATACGCTTCTGCTGTGCATTATAATTTCTAAGTTTTTGCAAATGCGTTCACGCCGGTATGCGAGTACTGATCATACATTAGTAACTTATGCATTGTGCAGGCCTAACTGTACTTTGAACTCAGTTTACGAGCAAAAGTGAGTCGGGGTGGGGGTAGCATTCTTGATAGGCTGAGTAATGCCTGTTTAAGCGCGGCCCCGTTCCTATTCAAGGCCGCACGCCTTGACGACGCGGTGAGACGCGGTGTGGGTGTTGACTTCACCTATCAAGAGTGTTGCCCCCACTCCCCCCTGTTTTTTCTCGTACCTGGAATATTAAAAAGCGCGTCAATTTTTCCTGCACTCTCATTGGCTCCTTAAGAAGGCCTCTTGTACGGAGCCAGTATCTAAGATAAATATAAATCTCTCCTATTGATTGCGCCTTCGTCAAACAAAAACCCGTGACTCGCGTATTCGATTCCAGCAAACAGCATAATTCACCAGTCGCTGCGACAGCGTCATCTGACAAACGGATCCAAAAAAGAGGAAAATTCTGCCCTGAACCATCTCCAATGTGCATTTATAATTGACCCAATTGTGAAAAAATTGGCGATCTCGGTGGAATTCGCAACCCCTCACCACCAAGTGAAGGCTTGAGGGCAGCCAACGCTCTATCCAACTGAACTATCTAGGCCACACCATACCCCAATGAGCCCTCCAATGCTAGCAAGGCTTGGAATTCCGCCAAGTTCACTGTAATTTTCAAAATTGGGTCAAGTAAGTTTGTGGCGGTGCTGCAGCCCACCTCCTCCGAACGCGAGACGCGGCAGACGTGGCCACCCCGTCGCTCGACCCAGCGCAATGGCTGATGCACAGATGCGAGGCGTAACCTTTGCCCTCGGACGGCTGGAGCGCACGCGCGCACACCAGAATGGCCGGGCCAATCGGCATCCTGAAGCTGGCTCACAGAATGCTCGCTCTGGGCCCTTTTAACCATTCTCGTATTTCGGATCACGCCATGCTAGCGGAAGGTCGTGTTCTCTGTAGTAAATCTTCCTCCTCCTTATTCTTCGTTCTTCTGTGTACACAATAGGCTGTTCCTACTATTCTGGCCTCTACCGACTTCTCCTTTCATAAAGAACCATGGTCTGAAGATCGCAGTTGCTAGGATTTAACTTTATTAACCACCTGCGGTAAGTTATTAAAATCTGTCAAACCCGTCCTAGTGATGTGAAGTTTGTAGATGTTGTAAACGTGCATCCATCTTTTTTGGCCAAATAACGGGGCTCATGGTTTACCGCCATCCTAAATGAAGTGACTTACTTAAACTGAACTGTTATCATTACAACAACTTTTTCATACAAATGGAACCCTTCTGTCTGAATGTGATGCGATTGGGAAGTAATTAGACAAACATTTCAGATGATAAACTTATGAAAAGCTCTTAATTATTTACCGGATTTACTAATCCGATGTCTCCACAGACGACTGCTTATGGACTTCACTCTGCCTCAAGTTCAGAGAAATAATCCTCCTCCGGCTTTCGAAACAAGTAACTTACTTTTCCCTTAAGCAGAACTGACGTGCATTTTTAAGTAAAAACATCGATCGAATAAGAAAAAAGTGGCAAGCGCAAATACATGAGTCATGTAGCATGACAGCCGGGGCTTATAGTTTTCTCCGTCGACGCACGAAGAAGTGACTGTGTCCCTTTTATCACTTAAGTACGCAAAAGACCTCGCAGAGGCAATTAACTTTCAAGGAAAGGCGTTCTTTGAGAAGATGAGGAAACTTTATTGAGTAACTTTTTGACGCTGGAACCCCAGGTCGTCGTCAGACTTGAGAAACTATGCATCAAAAAAATTACATTTCAAAAGTGCTGGCACAGTTATAGAGTCGTCTAGTGTGGAGGTTAATTGGCAGCTACAATTTGCGTCACTTCGTGGTGGAAAAAGCTAGTAGTCGCAAGAAATTATCGGCCTCTTTTGGAGGGACAAACTCCGACCAGCCGTGTTTTGACCCATGCATGGGATAACCATGCATCATGCATCAACCGACATACTGAGTTGGATGTAGTGTACACACATCTCCAAGAAAGATGGGAGAGACTACAACTGCCTACTGCGGACCACTATGAACCGCAATTAACGCCCACACCGCATGACCTGGACTGACCCCGGACCAACGCAACTTGCAGCTTCCAACTAGCGCCCACACTAGACGACTTTATAACATTAACATCACATTTGAAATGTTAACTTATCATTGCACGGCTTCTCAAATCTGAGGACGACCTGGGAATCCAGTGTCGGATACGTACACAATACATTTTCTCAAAGAACGCCTTTCCTTGAAATTATATTTTTTGGGGTGTCTGCCTTCCAATTTATACGAAACAGTATACTTTAGAGTAGCGTAAGCTTATTGGCTTGGACACATTGACACCGAATTAGTAACTTTAAAGAACGAGAGAAAATGTCTTGGAACCATGGGTCGGTAACTCACATTCGACAGTGGTTCGAACATTGTTTGCCCTAGTCCATGGACCGGGCCCCCGGCTGGTGAATGCCCTCACCATAAAACTGTAGTAGGTTTGAGTTTTGAGATCACGGGCCATGTAGCTTAACTGCTCCGGAACCAGGACATCCACTGACTTCTCCGTCTCGGTCTCAGCTCCAACTTCAAAGTATCGCACTTGGTAGCTCGTCAGGCGACCGTTACGAAGATGCAGTGCCGGCGGTTCCCAGGTCACTTCCACTGCTGTTGGTGAAACCCCGCGGACTTTGAAGTTCAATGGAAAACCTGAGGGAACTGGATACGCAGTCGAGGATGTAAGAACCGAAAAGGAGGGATGAGGTAGTAAAGTCTTGGTATAAATGGGCAAACTTTAAAATTGAAATGTGAACAGGTAAATATATTGAATGCTCGCTAAGGCCTCAGGTATATAGAGAAGTAGAGGGCGTTGCGATCATCGGAATTGCACTTTGACTTGTCTGAGCTTTCGGACACATTCTGGAGTTCGGGGTCAGAAGTAAACAGCATAAACGAAAGACGAGCAACAGTTATAGGACGCAGGGGCCAATCAACCGATACGAAGGTGAAGGGGGAAGGGGGGAGCAGACAACCACCAGTGCCATCAGCCCGGAGATGCCTGCACAGCGCGATATCTATCAGCGCCAGATCAATAAATCGATTGACTGAGTTTTCATCTGAAGCCCAGGCTTCAATCAATTCTCGGCCTGTTGTGTTGCCGGCATGTGCGATTACCCTTGCAGCTGCAAAATTGAACTCGTGACCGGTCTCGTAGGTACAGCCGGCCACTTGCGATAATGTGTTACCCCGTCGTACCGTCGCAACGCCCTCTACGTCTCTAGATACATCTATACCTGGGATGCGAACATTTGCCTCAATTCGTGAAAGCCTCAGGCCTCCATTTACCTTTGCTACACAGTATTATCATCTTTGAAATAAAAAGCTGTCATTTCAGTTTTATTATCCACCGAAAACTGCCTATACATTGAGAACAGTATTAGTAAGAAAAAAGGTTGTCAAAAAACCAAAAGACAATGACATGGAAATGTCTGGTTTATTTAGCGTCATCTGATACTGTTAAATCAATTTCTAGTAGGGGCATATCCAAGGCTTCCAACCAGAGTTCCCAAGTTTAGTTACTAAAACAACCGGAAACTGGAGATTGAGAAGCATGCTTATTGCATCAAGCCATCTATCCAGATTGTCACGTCCATCGCCTCGAAATAAGAATACTTCGGTTACTATATCTGCCATCAATTAAATTGTTTCAGTTGCAAAAATTCCCATCGGAGAATTCAGACGAGTAGTTGGCGAGTATGTGTAGGCTTTCGATAAATTCTCATTGGGCCATTCCAAGTTTCTGCCCCTCAGGTTTCCTTACATGAAAAAGCTACACTGATAAACAGGTGAATGTTGGCATTTACCGTTCTCTGGCGTCGTTACATTGAGACTCGTGGTCGCACCCGTCTCACTGCCGTTCACAACAGCCACTTGGAAGAGATAGGTAATGCCGAAGCCTAAAATAAAAGCGAAAAAGAGGTTTACAAATTACTTATTTAGGTTCACAAAAAGGCCAGAAAAGTACTGTTAAGACGGCACAGAAAATGAGTCAACACCCTGGCCGTCCGTGAGTCAGGATGACAAGGAGGCAACAACACGTGATAGCGCCATCGCACAAAGAGGACATAGGTTACGCGCGACCTTCAAGTGCCGACACCACGCAAGGGCACAGAAGCGTTCCGCACTCTCGAGACGGCGCCGCCGGGTGGTGTCACCCTGAGATCACCAACATCACACGACGGCTGCCCGGACAAGCGGCTCGCGCAGGGACAAATACGAAGAAACATTGGGGGAGAAAGAATGCTTGTCCATTAAATACGAAATTATGGATAGAAGGCGCAGCCGCTTGGTCCATAGAAGACTGTTGCTGTAGACTGTTCTCTACTATCCTGCCTGCCTTTTCTTCCGAACATAGAACTGGGGGGATATAACAAGTATCCTAATCCCTTTTAAGGCATGCAGTTTAAATAATCATGTTAGATGGTAAGGCTGGGCTGTATGGCCACATAGACAGAACACGGGAAACAGAAACCGCCCAACATGCTTTGTGGCTTTGCGCCAACTTCCTGAAAAGCTAGGTTTCGAAACTAAAGTGAGGGTAAGACTAAAGTGTAAGGTTAGGTTACAGGTTCGCGTTAGTGTCAGAGGTATGATTGAAGTAAGAACAACCTTAAGATATGAGGTTTAGGGTGGGAATATGGGTAAGCTGGTTTGGGCGTTCCTATTTCCACTTTCTGTTTATGTGGCGCTTCAACTTACCCTGCATATGTAAGGCGGCCGAGGATAGTTCGAAACCACCATGCTTTTCATTTTTGATCGGCTTTTCCCATAAAGTATTTGCGCACTAAAAACCATTGGTATCTGGCAGACAGTGTTACCAGCAAAGACACCAGGGAGACTGGAATGGTCATTTCTGCCTTATTAGCCGTCGTCAGCCAGTCCTGCCCAGACAAAACTGGTGCCCCACTTAGGCCTTTAACTTACGATCTTTTTGCTCTGGGTCAAACGCCTTAACCAGTGAGCCACGACCTCACTGTCTTGCCGGGTTAGGTCGAGGGATATTGACACTCATTGATGAACGTTCACCCGAATATAAGTGTCTGGCTACAATAAGTTTTCCCTTAAGAATATAATAACTCATGAAGTTAATGGTTTTTACTCTGTCAGTATAGGCAAGTTCCAGCAGTTTTCTGAAGAAAATTCAGCATGATTGTGTTTAGCGAGATTAGACACAACAGAAGTCGAAAATATATGACTGTAATTAAGTGAGTGTTTGTATGCTAACATATATTCTCCAAAAAATAAAATTAAGCCGTAAGTAGACGAATAAGTTAACATTTAATCACCTGGCTAAAGCAACGTCTTATAAATTAAGTTGAAGACAACGGCAGATCATCATAACTTCCCTACCATGGAAACGATGACATGATTTGGGAAAAAAATAGAAGTTTAATATGAGCAGTTTAAAGGGACCGAGAAAGGTAGGGAATAGGCTCGTGACACGATGGAGGTTCTGTGTGCATTTTAATCACTGAAGGAAACAACAGGGAACTGTATATTCCCTTCAGAGAAAATGCCAGTCTCGTACAATGATTTGAAAATATAAAGCGCACATTTCTATACGAAGGCGCCATAACTGACAGAATTTTTAGTGCAGAGGTTAACCTCTTTCTTCTAACTAGCACAGTAGTAAATGGTGACATTCAATGGGGTCCATGCAAAGTAATCAAGCACTCGAAACTCGCAACTTGCAAAAGACATCGCAGAGACTGGCCATGTTTTCGATCTTCAAGGAGCGACCATCGTAGGCCGAGGAACCTCAAAAGTCGGCAGGCTGACGCTCGAGGCATGGTACTCAGATTCAAACTCTGTCAACGGGCATCTTGACCTGCCCGCGGCCTACAAAGTCTTGCGCCATTATGTGGAAAAAAGACAGAACGAAGCCAACCAAACGTAAGAATGGCAAGCGAAGTGGACCCCACAACGAACCACCCGGAAGAGAAAGCAGGGTTACCAGGACCCTCTACCGGGTAACAAGGCGCCACACTAATTGCTGCTCATGACCCCCAGCTCCACTGACAGTTAATTAGCATACACCACTATAATGGCGCCCCGACTCCACTGACAGCTAATTGCCCTCCTCTCCCATTTCCTATTGATTGCTGTTTATAACCCTTTGACAACCTTATGATTTCTGACATTAGATTTACCGATGGCCCCTATAATTATCTTCTTTATTTGGTCGATTTCTCATCTCTGAAGATGGACTGCTGTAAGAAGAGTTTGAAAGCTCCGAAAAATAAATCAATTAATCTGGTGCTAGATACGCTTTTTTCCTCGTCCATGTTCATACGTGGATCGCGGACCCTCTCATTCACTCGGGAATCAAGCAATAAGGTGTCTCACTTTAAAGTTGGGGTCAGGAATTTCACCGTGGGCTCCTGGCTTAACGCAAAGCATGTTGGACTTGCTGAGGCTTTTCTGCCTGTTCCTCTTTCGGGTTATTTAGGAGAAGATTATGTTTTACCCGAGCTTATTTACGAAAAAGACTGTCTGATAATTTCGCAATGGTTCCCATACAGAGCTATATGTATGATGTGCAAATGATGCTTCTTTCTGCAAACGAACGTAATTATCGCCCGGCACCTAACAGATAAATTGAATGTTCAGCTAATATCCTCTCTACTTTTGTCCACCCTCTCCCTTGCTCGCACAGATTGGATGTTAGGTGAAGCGGAGCCCTAACCAGCCCGAAATCCTGAACTAATTTTGATCCACTTCCGCTCCGTCAGCTCAAAACTGTATTAAAAAGCATCACTGAGAGTTGTAATACTTTGAGGCCGGCAGGTCCCCCAGAAAAAGCTGTCAGGGATTGACAGGCTAATTTCTCCTCCTCCTCCTCCTCCTCCTCCCCCCCTCCTCTTCTTCCTCCTCCGCCTCCTCCTCCTTCGACTGCTGCTGTAAACGGATGAGTGAACGATGATGGCGTGGGACTGGATGTCAAAAGTGAAGATGATAAGGGCGGGAAGGGGACTGAGGAAATTAGGAGGATACTGCCTAACAGAGCAGCCAAATTATTTCTGTTCTCATGGCTCACTTCCTCCATCTGGGTGGACGTAGTCGAACTGGCACAAAGGGACTGAAGGAAGCTAACAACTTACGTAGAGTTGATTGGCTGGACATTACCTATAGCTCGCTGATTAATCTTCCGTGATCACTAACGGCAATCAGTCGTCTTGTTCTGCCCAGGGATTAGATCTCGAGCCCCGCCAGCAGCCCGAAATCGGCTAGTAGTCTAGACAGAAAGCGATACTAGTGAAGACAGGGAAGGCTGGAAGGGTCATTTCTGGCGCATTAGCCGTTATCAGCCAGTCATTAACTCGGGCCATCCAGAGGACACGAGAACAAAGGACTCAAATAGGCTACCGGTGTATGCAGAGCAAGCAGAGAGAGCAAACTTCAAATGCCAATACCCAAGGACGCAAGAGCAGCCGCCGGCCGTGTTCTGAGGTCCCGCATGACAAAGGCCACGAGAGGACACACGCACGTACGTTCGTCACTGAGGGCGCGACTTGTCATCCTGCGGATACCCCGTGATGGCTGCATGCAGAGGGGCCAATAGGGAACAAAGGCTGTTGGTCCTTAAATACGACGCCGTGGAAAGAAGGCGCACTCTGTTGCCGAGAAGCGCTACCGACGACCCGACATTCTGCTGCTGGGGGCAAAGGACAAGCTGCCGAGACGATGCCGACAACAGAAGACACGTTGCTAACGGACATGCAGAAGACCAAGCTGATGTAGAGCCATAACTAGTAATACAAGAGTACTTTTTGCTTTCCTGTTCTGCCTTCTCTTCCTAAAACGTAACTAGGGGACATAACCAGTGTTGACACAGGAACATGCAAGGTTATAACGCACACCCAAGCCCAAATGGTACCCTGCCAGAGGCTCGAACACGCGACCTTTTGATTAGAAGTCGGATGTTATAACCATTGAGCCAGGAGCTCATTGACTAGGTGGTTAAGTTTTCGAGATACTGACTCTCCTTAATGATCGTTTTCCGATCGCTACTGGAACTCACTAGTCTCGTTTCACCTCGGAGCTCAAGCTTTAATCCCGCGTAACGACAAGTCTAACTCACCGAGATCATCGCGCTCCGTTGACGTAAATGACTCCTTGGTCACGTTCGCCAGAATTCGGGTGCCATTTATCCAAACAGCTTTGGCCGCAGCGTTGACAGATGTGAGTGCAAGGTGAGAGTCCAGTCTCTGTGGCTCCGTGGCAATGTAGGGTAGGACGACAGGCGTCGCGGACACCTGATAGACCAGTTGACCCTCCTGTGGATACTGTGGCGGCCGGTCCCAGGCCAATTCTAGGGACACGTAGGGAAGACCGGACTCTCGTCTGACATCGTCCAGTGGAAGGGGGACGCGCCGAGCCTGTTCCTGCATTCGAATAACTCGCAGGTTCAGAGGACGCAGCGGCGCTGAAAAAGGGTAAAACATAATGTTGCCTTATACATATACATTTTATTTTGAAAGTGCCATTAAAAAACAAGGAAATTCCTCCATTTAACGTGGATAAATTTGGCGCAAAAACAGACAGCACCACAAGATCACAAACGCTACACATTGGCTGGAATCGACAACTATCGGCATCATGAAACATGGGTCAAACATATTATATGCGATCCTTCTTTCTTCAAAACTGAGCCAGCGTCGTATGCGGATGACCTCAACGTACATTTTTATATGTTCGGTAAAAATGAGATAGAACAGCAGTAAATGGCCGAACGTTGTTTATTTATACGATATCATGTCCGCCCCCAGAGACCCAGCGGCGAACTCTTTTCCCATCTTGAACGTGTTCTGATGGACCACAAAGTGAACTCTACAACCGGTCAGGGATCAACATAAAATGTCGATGCAGATGTTTCTGAAGTAATGAAACATCTGCAAACTCAAAAAACTGAACATTAGCATAATTATACTGCTTGACCTTGGAAATGCCCCTAGATTTGCGGATATTTGAGTAAAACCCTCCGAACAAAATGTTGCTAGTCGACAAACTTCAAATCAATCAACAGACAAACCACAATTGAGCCGGAGCCATGATCTCCTGTAACTGGGATCAAAAGCAATTAAGACAAGTCTTTGTTTAAAGATCCTGAAATATATGGTTATAGTGGGACTGTTAGCATTTCACATTTCCCACCCCCCAAACTCTAACCTTCAGTGCAGGACGCTCTTCCTGGGAAATAACTAAAATACAAAATATTTGAATAAACTAGTTGACCCAATTGTAAGAGATTTGGTGGCTTCGGTAGGATGCGAACCCATCAGTGATTAAACTCAGAGCTGCCGGTGTAGTCTCGTAACTTAGGTGTTCAGAGCATTGACTGTACAGAAACCTCCTCCTTGCTCTCATGGGTTTGAATCCCACCCACATCGCCGAGTTTTTCACAATTACATCGACTAAATTGCCAAATTACCTGGGATGGTAGTGAGAAACATAACTTTGCTGTTCCTTTCGCAGTGGCGGAGGTACACATTCGTACATAAAAAAACGCATCCAAAGATACAAAAGGAATGTTTCTGAACTTGTTGAAAGGCACTTGCGGTAAAAACAAATAAAAGTGGCGCAAAAACCGATGGCTTCCGTACGCACCAAGCTTGTAAACTCTAACGATAGGTTTAGCTACCTTAATAAGAAAAAAAGACATCTATAAAATCCCACGCGGAAGCTGTGATCCTGCATATTGTGGCCTAACAGTAAGATGCGCCTCAACACGCATCCACGAGCACCGATTGGCCGTGAAGGGACGTGATCCTTTGTCTGAAATGGCTATGCATTGCCTCAACACAGGACACACATTTGCATGGGATAAAACACGCATAGTCAGAGTTTGCCCATCTAAAAATGGCCAAGTTATTGAGGCCATGCACTCCGACGACTAATGCATCAACCGCCACATGCAGTTAGACGGTTTATATGAACGCTGGAAGAGAGGAAGGCCGCACAACACAGAAGACTGACTGAGACCACATCAACCAATTAGGTCTCGCCCCGTATGACTTTTAATTTTCCACACGTTTGAAATGTTAGTTATTCATTTCATATATCCTGTTAGTAGTCCGAAGACGAGCTGAGCACCAGACTCGAAAATTCACTCATTAAAGTTACGTTATATCCCAAAGAACATATCCTTCTTCAGGCTACACATTGTTTACTAAAAGCAATTCCAAGCTGCCCCACTAGTTAAATAGATAAATTATCCTGTTAGAACAAAGTGTTTCAATTGATTGCTACCGCTTGTAAACACATCGTCCGAGGCGGCTGTTTTGTCGACCAACCTCTGCTATGTTGACTTGTTCCATTTACGGCCCTGTAGGTGGTCTGTGCCTGCATTGTATTGCCAGATATTGGTCAGGCGACAGCGATGGTGACTCAATGTCAAATGAAGTTCGGAAGAGAATGAATGGAGACGAGAAGGGTGGGTGCGGATGTCAGATTAAAGATTTAGGCGGATAAACGTAGCTAAGTAAGCCGGAAAATAAGACGAATACTCGGAAGCACCTTGAACAAGCAATTATGCCGAGATGTTGGGTTCCAAGAACCACGCAGGATCCTAGGCGACTGATTCATAACTTGCATGTGCACTTCAAAGGACTGAACTCATTCAGAGATTTAAGGGACGAAACGAAAAAAACCTCAGCCCGTTCGAGTGTCAGCTACCGAAAAAAATTTGTAATTTAATTAACTTATCCTACCAAACTTATTTAAATCTGCCCAGCTCCTCGACAAGAGTATTAAATCCGGCCATCATGTCGGTGTCCACAAAAGGATATGCAGATTCTCAGATGCAGAGGAGTCACCAAGAGCTCGTGTAGTTTGGACATTTTCATGAACACTTATAACCCCAAGGCAGCGAGGATACAGCCTCTATTTTTCCACCATTCCTCCCGATTTATATCCTAACTTCCGCATCGACTGCAATGACAAAGGGCTCCCGGTAGTTCGGATGATACAGGTTGCTTTGTCCTAAATCTTAGGAGTTCCTCTTTCCATGACCTTAGTCTAGCAGCGGGTCACTTTTTAGCATGATAAGCCTGCAGCTTCGCGCAAGATGACCCGTAATGCGGGGTGAGAAGTAAGTAGCGTGTCCTGCTTGCCAAATTCTTTACTCGAATCTCAATTTTTTCTCCCATATGGATGACCCATACTACAAATACTGAATAGAGGGAGTAGGTTGAATAGACTATGAAAATAATATTTATTTCTTTGATTTTTCAACCTTCGATATTTAAATTTAGCAAACAGAATATCATACAATAGCCTTGTATCAAATGGTTGCAGGGATGTGAGAAGGCCTTCTACTTTTAGAAAAAAATGGCACGCCTACATCCCCATTTTTCTGCAGTGCTTTCGATCACGCATCGCATACAGACCTCGAATAGAAACGTTTGGACTTGGAGTGTGCTTTTATTTCTGCGTCACCTACAGCTAAGAGGAACACCTAACATATCTCCTGACTATAGACTTGTTCAAAATATTTTGAAATCGTTTGGCCATATGATAGTTTCTTTTCGATAACAAGGGCAGTTATTTAGGTTGTTCCAAAGGTCTCTTCTTCCCCTTTTCCTTCTTATTCCTTTTCGGCCCCGTTTCAGTCCACTTGGTTAAAATGCACTCGCATGTATCGGCCAAAGCGTCTGTTATATCGTTACATCGGCAGCAGCGAACGCTAACGCGTCAACGTTATATTCCGACGAGTCGACGGAGGAGAGAAGGAAACGGGTTCTTGGGAAAAAAGACCACCTTATTCTCAGCCTGCGAAGGCGGCTTTTAAAGCATCGAAACCTGCCTTATTTATCCTAAGCTCTGAATGCGTTCTATAATGTCCCGGCCCACAGCATATTGGTCGCAGATTGGTCGTATCTTAGGCGTCATTGATTGGGCCACTCTCCTGAGCCAAGGTCTCAAACGTGCTCGATATTGCAGCGAACGCTGATTGGGTGCGCGCTTGTTTTTCTTTTGCCCTAGGCTCTTATTCTACACCGTTTCTGGTCTTCATCTCTGTAGAAATATATGTTTATGCTTCGATTCGTCTGTCCTTTGAGGTATATCATCGAGTCTGCTGCCGAAATATCGTTTCCTTTAGGTAGAGTGGTTGCTCACAGCCTAGAAGACACTGAACACACATTGACAGGTAATTCAACGTAAGGACGGTTTCAAATGTCTGTCTGGATGATGTTTTAAGAAAGGAATACAAATCTTACGACCCATTCCTCAGACGCAAGCCACCAATATAACTTGCATCTGGATCTAAAATTCCCAGACACCTTTCTAGTGCCACCAAGTAAATGGAGGCTTAAGAAAGTAGGAATGAAGACAGACGGGTTAAGAAGAGAAACCTAAAGCTGATCGTAGTCATTGTAGTTTTTATCTGTTGAACACCACGAAGATGCTAGGTTATGCAGAGACACAACAATTCAGAAAACGCTTGGTGTGATGTAAGCTGTCTTAAGTTGGCACGTTTAGGTTTCGTCTTCTTCTCCTGGCTACAATGTATAATTTTTTATCACCAGGGCAGTTATAGAAATTCACAAATTCAATGCGCGCTTGATCATGAATGCCTACCGTGTTATAATCTCCGGCTTCGTTATACGAAGCCCCCATTTGATAAAGTAAATTAGTGCCTTAATAAAAGGAGGAGTTTTTCTCTTGCGGTAGGAAGGCTTTTGCTCTGGTATTACAAGGTCCCTTAAACAAACAGTTACCTTCCATCTTCTTTCACGTTCTTGTGGTCTGAAGAATAACTTAATCCTAAGGCTAGAAAAAAGTGTGTTTGAAAACAGGCCAAGAGATAGTGAGATGTGATAACTGTAGCAGAGGAATAGCCGGTAGCCGCTTCCTGCTCTCTGTGTATGAACAGGGAGGGCAGCTTCTATTTGACCTGACGGACAGGCAAAATTAAATTGTTCTTTGCTGGGACTCCGAAAAACCAAGGGAGCACATCAATCTTACGTCAGGTTTGAATATAAAGGTGATATACATTTTGTTACAGACAAATTTTGATTCACATTTGGGCGAATTACATACATATATTCAGCAAATGTATAACGTTCGACGTGGTTGCCGTCATTTTCCATGAAGGGTGGTGCATAACTTGTGATTTGCGTCAGACATACATCGAGAGAAGGGATTAACCGAACTGAACTAAAATCAAAATGCACAGTCAAGTACCAAGAAACAATTCATAAGTAAGAGGTGTGGTCGCAGGGACAAGAAGCTGATTGCCAAGCCATAATCGCATCAATTGTGACCCCCGCAGCGTGGTCGCTACGAAATATAGATACTGCATAATCTGTGCATGTATCATCCTATTCTGCGGTTATCTCTGATAAAGGGTTCAAAATGGAATCCCAAACATCACGCAAATGCCCATCTTTCTCCAGCGATCATATCTGTTACTTATGAATTATCAGAAAGTTCGAACTGTACTACCATAAGCACCGCTTATGTTTTCCTACAGTCCACCTTATAAAAGGAAGAGTAATTCAAAACGAGTAAAACAGGGACGAAGAAAAGAACCAGTATGGTGACTACCTTTCACAAAATGGAAGCAAAGTGAGAACCAGAGCAAAACTCTAAGCGCGCGGTTCAGTTTCACATCACAGTCACTTCTCATTGACAAACGGGAAAGTCAAATTTGGTCTATTAACTGACCAGCGCCTATTACCTCTAATGTCCTGCACTTAAAACCTATTTCACCTAGGAAAAAAAGAATACTTTTCACTTCCACGTTTTGACTATCACGTTTAATTTCTGAAGAAATTAACGTGTGGACTGGTAATAAATTATTCTGAGCAGACCTTTTCGGGCTCCTTCCGGAAGTTGAAGAGGATATTTTAACTTAAAATCATCAGCTACTACGGTATAACCGCACAACATTCGCAAACTGCCAACAGGTAGTCAGTAGTACAGACAACTTACTTATTTTATACACTGGCAGCACAGCTATTAGTTAGATGCTTGTAGATAGTATGGCAGTATGGTAAATAATTACGTAGAGTTTTGGCTCGTTATGATTGGGTCCTACTCTAACAGGGAAGACGCTTCAAATTGAAATCCTGATCAGGTCTCTTTGCGCTCAGTTGGGAGTGAACCATACAAACGTTCGCTTCAATATCACAGCTGAGGCATCTTATCATCCTACGAAGAATATCTGGTTTCGGTTGTGTGTGAATGGATGTGCATTGTATGTTTGGTGGATAACGACGACACAGGAAGGCGCTATGGTAGTTCACCCGGAGTTCACAATCATCCTCGTCGATATTATGTATGTGTTGGTTTGGGGCAAGGCTTACACTAATTTTTAAACTATATGGATAGATGCATGAACTGAGTGCTGTGTATGCAAAAAATGTACACGTTATAGACCCGTAGGCCAAAAATCTACTTCTAAACACGGTAACTAATAGTCATGTTCAAATGCCAATGTCCGCAACGAGGTAGGGGAATAAGAGGACCCTATAGTTATGGATAATTTTTCCAGCTCCCTCCCTCCATTCGACTTTGTTCCAAGCTTTATCAGTTAACTGTGAACCGTCAGTCGTAGAGACCATCACCAGGGCTCCCTGGTTTAGGCCTGTCAGCGTTGACGATGCAAGTGTTGATCTCACTCTGTAAAAGGCACGATTAAGATGCAGCACTATTGCTTAGAAAGCAGCATCCTTCCTTTTTCTGAGGTCGGCTAAGTGAGCAGGCTTCGCACCAAATCCTCATGCTCCCTTTTACCGACAAGTACACTTAAATTCGACTGTGCAAACTTAGGCTATATTCCAGACCCACTCCTGTTATTTATCAGTCCTACGATCTCACGTAAAACCACGGCTAAAACAACATCCTTTATGGGACTGTTTGATGCGCTAGTGTAAAGATAAACAGAGAGAGATGCCTACGTCCGTTGAAAAAATATCCACTGTGATTATTTTGCCTGGATGCAGGCCATAATAAAAATAGCGTACGCATCCAAACTACAGCTGGTAATACTAGATAGATTGCGAAACCATTTGGATTCAATTTACAGAGCGCTATCGCCGATGCATTGTTCGTGTTTACCTTCGGGCAATATTACTATGCGAGCGAAGCATGGGATAATTCTTGAAATTTATATAACGTGACAAAATACACGAGGAATATTGATAAAGAATTGCAAGTTGAGGGGTGGAAATTATCTTAACTATGGCTTAAAGCGTATTATCAGAGGTAAACAAGCTTATCCCATGCAGGAAATATGTTTAAAGCCGTAGCATGTGTAAAACAAAATAATTGTTCATTCTGAAACAAAAAAAATATATTTAAAGTAAGATGAGATTAGTGCTAGCTCTTATAACAAAGCGAAGGAAGGATGTTAAAGCGTGAGTGAGCATATACATAACCGAGATAAGTTTACGGAAATGACCTCCGAAGGTCGGACGATTGAAGTAATACTTTCCGAAAATTACGTAAGGAACATTTCGAAAGTCATTTCGACCTCAAGACAGTAGGAAAACTACCTTTCTGTTTTCATCAGGAAACCAAGGCCTCTTGCAAACACTAGGGTTTGCTATTAGAATTTAAACTTAGGAACTGTCGTCCAGTCTCCGAGCAGGGGATCGTAAATGACCCCTTAGCCCTTCTCCATCACCAGGAAATCAAATGACATCACACTTTTCATGGTCACCTACACCTCAACCAAAGTAAGAAAGATTTCCTTTAACAAGCTATATTTCGTATTGAGGAACCCTTAATCAGACCAGGGAGTCGATCCACTGTCATATATTATGTTGCGTTTGCCAGCAAATGAACTAAACACACGAAAAAGCATACAGTATATTTCAAAACCCATTATTCATATTACCGATTATGTAGTATGCCTTTTAAATTGGCTCCCATGTTTTGTTTTTAAACGCTAGGTTAACTGAATTGTGCTTACTTTATTTTCATGAGCTAATTGTTTTTACAGAGTGTATTTCAAGGCATTTATTGATTACCATAACTTCCTGTCATATAGTGATTTTTCCTAAAGCTATCCCAGTTTTCCGGGAAATGTGCTGAGAGCTCCTTTTGGATGCACATGCCTTTTCAGCATTCGCAAGTCTCTTAATGGCACAGAGAACTCGCCACTGCCATTCGAAGAATTGGCGATTGAAGACGTATTTCTGACGATGTAAATTTAATACACAGAGTGCTTGCTAGATAACCCAGTGTTTTGGGTTTATGAAATGGCTTCTGCCGCTGGTATCGCATGTATACATGTTCTGTTTTCATTCGCTAAACTCCTTCAACGAGAAGACTATTTTTTTAGTTAGAACTATGCGGTGACTGTTTCCCACAACAATGCCTACAGCTTTCAACTACCCCATTCAATCAGTTGTGATTGGTTCAACTACTACTAGAGTAGAATACAGTCGAGAAATGTTTTCTGCGCCTACATTCTACACTATGGCAACAATCCACAGACAACTTATGCGACCTAAAGACCCAGTACCCTTTGACTAATAGTCCAGCATCATTTACCGCATCGACTGCCTTTGTGGTCAGGCCAATAATATTGGTGAAACAGACAAACGGGTTCTCACGAGAATGCACCAGCACGAACTCGACGTGCAACGGAATGACAAGTTTTCTTTTGTACCTGCTTACGCATCCATGCCACGGCACGGCTTCGATTTCGAACAAGTGCGAATATTGAGTCGGTCGGACGACCGAATCTCACGCCTCTTGCACGCGGATTCAGTTAACAAGCAAATCGATGGATAAGTGAAGTAAATTGCATTCCGAGATGATATGATGAAAAGAAAGAAGTTCTTCGGAAAATCGAAATGTACTTTTTAATTTTTGAACAAGTATCACGTGTTCATCATCAGACTAGATTAAAAGTGAAGGCTGGGACTGTCGCACTAGAGGTTTTGGAGGCAGAGGTTACAACGGACGGGAGAGGGAGGGGGGATTGTGTGGAAGGGTTATGGTGACGTGACACCCGCGGCGATAGGTTGTGCTAGTGAGGGGAGGGGTTGTTAGCGTTTGAACTATGGGCCGCGCGTTCGGGGAAGAGGGGGGCTAGTTAAGAGTCAGATAAATTCCACTTGACCGGGCACAGAGAGCCAGTTGTTGTTTCAGGCTGTGTCCAGATTAGTAGACCATGCACGAAACCCGGTGTAATGTGAGTCAAGCTCTACGTGCCTGTTTACACTATCCGGATTCGAGTGCCAAGCTTCAAGGTATTCTCCCGATTGTCGCCAGTAGAAGGGACTCGAGATTGGCTAGAAAGTTAGTCAGTTAGTTGGCTAGAAAGTTAGGCCGTTGTAACTTCTGCCTCTAAAACCTCTAGTGTGACATTCCCAGCCCTCACTTTTAGTCTGACGACGAACACGTGATACTTGTTCGAAAATTAAACTCGATTTTCCAAAGATCTTCTTTCTATTCAGGCATATCGATCTTCCTGACGCCAATCTCACGTTGCGCGAAAAAAATCGAGAGCAGAGCTGAAGGTCATCCCCGGCAGATTCAAGCTAAATATACAGTGAGCGGTACATTTTGATGCCTTGACAATGAGCTCGCGTGAGAGTTCGAAACGTCGGACAAATAAAATACTGGTCCCAGAGAGCGTTTTTCCGCCTTCTACTCTATGACTATGTTTTGATGCGTTAACGAAGCTTGCTTTGTCTGCCTTTTCTTATTAAAAGAAGCCACTGCGGTAATATTGTATCCTGCTGCTGTTTCCCCGCTGCTTTATTAGGCTTCTGGCTCATCCGAATCGTGCCTGCAACGGACCACCTCTACACTAATTGAAAAGAACGTATTTGTCCACCTCAAACTTACCCCAATTGGCCGCCATGCCCTAGCTGCAGCTCAGGAACGTTTCCTCAGCAACCTTGCGCCTCTGATAGAAACTAAACTTGCAGTCACCTGCGCTGCATGCGAAGCAATTTCAGAAGGAATTAAGGTCAGGAGGTTGTTTATTGAACTCGCAGCATGGTCACAATTCCCACTGGCGTCCTGCCTCCCCTCCGCCCGAGAAGTGACTCACACACGCGTGGAATGGTTAATGTGTCCGCAATGAGGTCAGAGACTGTGGACGTTCTCTCCCTCCCCCCGCTCCCCTGGACGAAGTCGCAACTGTTTATCTCATCTCGTCAGGTTAACGCAGGTCGACAATAGTAACAGTTATAGAGGCGTATACTAAATCATTCTGTCTAATGGGAGACAGGGCTCTGTGTATGGTTGTGAGGCCAGAAAAGAGGTTATAAAAGCAGACCTGTTGCTAAGCTGACCAGTTGAATTAATTTAGGATAAAGTATTTTAGTTTATATGAATGTGGCAAAGGCAGAACTTAGGCACATTCGTGAAAGATTTTCATTGAAGAGACAAGGGTATAGCTATTTGGGAATGCAAAGTAAGGCTCCTTTAGAACACAGGATTAGAAATGCATCTTGACACCACAGGCTTGCAATAAATTGCAAGGATGTTTCGGTTAGGTCTACTTTTTGGGTTATACTTCGGTCAGGATCATAGGTATCTGTCCATTAAGATAGCGCTAGGGTACTTTTACTGTGACATAATAACGCCAGCCTTTCCTAGAATGTAGAAGTTGGGCTGAGTGACGGCTTTTACGACCCCTGTCAATTTCAGCGGGACAAAGAAAGATTTTAAGACAGTTGGGGGAAAAAAGGCCCTTAGGGGTCCTAAGTAGGAAGCAATCAAAAGGACATTAAAGAGGTAGGGTCGTAAGAGGGCACTTTAGTGACGAAAGGAAGAAATTGATGTTTGCTGTGCAAAAGAGTTAGGGAACTACTTCACCAAACTAATGGTTTATTAAAACAACTGAACAGGCCTTATTAAATGTTGAATCCTTTGCCAATACCTTTGAGGGTCTATTTGCCTAGATGCATAAGCCTGGGAGTCATGTTTTATTTTTATTTTTCCAGGGAAGCAGAAAGGAAATTGATGCAGACAGGCTACCGTTTTCCATGTCGGAAAGTGTTTCTTGCTCTATCACTGGCTGTTGCTCTGCATGTCAAATTATTTTGCAAAAAACGTACAATCTGTAATTGCAACCTTTTTGCGAATTGAGGCAAATGTTTGCATCCCAGTTATGTGCGTATGCAGAGAAGTAGAAGGCGTTGTGATCACTGGAATCATACTTTTAATCGTCTGAACTTTCGGGATCTTTCTATAGTCCATCCTCAGATATAAAAGGCGTAACTGAAAGACGAGTAACAGTCATAGGACGCAGCGACGCAGGCCACGGTTCCAGTTCCTGCCAGTTAATTTTGATGACGCCTCATGGGAATGGAGGTAGCCTGAGGCTACCCAGCCTAAAGTGGGACTCACCCATCATCCAAACACCTATTGTTAGCCTTCTGTTAGTAACTGATTCCGAATATCCATGTTACCGGTGCGTGAGGCATGAACATATACCTGCAGTAGTCGCCAAAAATCACGCAACATGCCGACATATGCGAAAGATTGATACTCTTTCGCTTATCGGCATTGACTTCGGTTGGGATATTTATTATCGTGAAGTCTATTCTGAAGTCGTTTCAGTCTTGATGGGATGCGGGATTCTAACGTGCTTCGTTCTGACCACTAGCAAAACATATTTATTGTAAACACTGGCTTCTTAAGTAGTATGCCTTCTTAGCATTTATTTTGAATCCCTTTAAAAATTAAAATAGATTTTTTGGAAAACTTGCACGAAAAATATATTAATTGTATTTGTTTGATAGAAAATAACGCCTTCTTTAAAGAAAGGGTATCTCTCGGTTTTAAAAAAGTTTCTCAATTGCTGGATAATTTTTAACCTATGCTCTGGGTACATCCTGTTTAAGGAAAAGAACGCTTCTGCCTACAAATTGAGGAAGAAATCACAAAGGTGTCATGTAATATTGCAATAGATTTAGAACATGTTTTATGCAGTAAAGGCAGCATTAATAAATTAACGGACACGATGTATTATGAATAAAAACCTCACAATTGTGTCAAAATTAATCCCCTCATGTCCAACACGCACGCTCTGATCCGGTTTCTACCGGCATTCGCTAACTGAAAAATCCAAACATTTTCGACAGTTGCTTTTTTGTTTCTGAGTGGCACGTCAATATGCCAACAGGCAATAACAATAGCGAGAAGACGACGACTCGATCGCTGGGACAATACATTTATTCGCCTGACGTTTCGAGATCCATCGCGGATTCGTCATCAGAGATAGAGTCAGATAGCAATAGCAATATCTGCTGAAGCAACGCGGTGACGCCCGCAGAATTATGGTGAAAGTGTACTTGCGGAGAATCAAACCCCACTCTCTCACCACGCCCACCCCTGATGCGCTATCAAGAAAGAGTCGAGAAGACCGGAGGCTGCAGGCGGACGGCGTGACCAACACTCAACGCGCCAGGTAGGTAGGCTCCCGCCTGCGAGCGCCATAACAGCCACATTAAGAAGAAGGCACTGAGACTGACTTTCGACTCCAACGCCGACTGCGATGTCCCGTCAGTTGGCAGTCCTCCAAGCCAAGGCTTTTAGTGTACCGTGCAAGGTATGGTAGCAGGCGTTTATGCACCTACCTCTTCTTTGTCCGAGACTGGTTCCGGTAATTATGCAGTGCAGTCACCTGAAGACAGCGACGCAGCTGCATCCTTACCGTACCTGTCAGCACTTACGCTGGGGGGGGGGGGAGTAGTGTGCCAGAAGAGTGCCGCGCCTTCTGCAGGTTCGCTCCATGCCAAGACAATTAGGCGTCCGAGCGGTAGGAGGAGGACATCGTCTAGTGACTCAGTCCGACGCGCCCTAGCAACCGCCTAAACACAAGAACATACCCATGCTCGCGAGCAGCCAGTCGAAGCTTAAATTGCCCTTCACCACAAATTTTACGACTACCGAGCAACCTACTCAGATAACGGTTGCCTAGTGGTGGACGAGACAGTCAACGGTGCTGGCGAGTCCTACTAACTCCCTCGCTCTGCCGTCACCTGTGTTCCCTTTTCAAGTTGAACCGTAATTTCCCCCTCCCTCTCCTTGGATGTACATTGTCTTAGATAGACGTTGGTTGGCCTACTTCACCCATTATAAACCGAGGTTTATTGGAAGTGCAATGAGGTTATGAGGTTTAAGGCGCTGTTTTGAAAGCAGTCCAACTTGATCTGTATTTGACGACATTTCCTAGGACATTTGTCCATGATGTCGAAAATTACAGACATTCGCGATTATGGATAACTTTTTATATTCCGTTGTTGTGAGTTTGCGCCCCTTATTTTATTCTTTTAGAATAGAGAAGGTTTTTTGCTGAATATTTCTAAATAAAGCGTATCACCCTTTTTCTACGGGCGGCGAAATCACAACCTGGTGATCCGTAGAAAGATACTTACTTTAATATTATGCGCCACCAGTTATCCCAGTGTTATAAGATTGACAAAAGCTTCATTTAATGTCAGAGGCCTGATGAGAAAATTCGGTGCATTCCGAAAATACACTTCGCGATGAGAAACCTTCTTGAGAAATTTGGTCACCTATTACTTGTATGACCTGTCTCATTGGCATAATAGGGGCCAGCCAAAGTCCTGTGCGCCATTCCGGAGGTGGGAACAAATATTCCCGAATTCTAGCCCCAAACCTTATATTAATTCAAACATAAGCTTCAACAGTAACCTCTTATCTTAACCATAACCATATACTTGATAACAGCCCCAATTTAAACTTTAAATCTAGTTCTACATAACTTCAACACAAATCCCTAACCGAGCGCTAACTCTTAGCACAACTCTAATCACAGTTCCCTTTGAAGTTGACGAAAATATAAGTCGTTTTTATTTCGGGTGGTTGCCTTTTGCATGCCATAACCGCAGCAAAATTTGTTTGAGGTACTTATTAGACGCGGACACTGTCCTGCCCTTGTTCTACTGAACTCGTGCCATTTTTTGCAGAAATGAGAATTTCCTGTAAGGTATCTGCGCAGCCGAAAACACAGCTTCCCCCATGTCCAGCAACGGCGATTTCTTAGAACTTAACCCGCTAAATGGGATCCTTCAAGCGTTTGTGAGAGGGTCCGGTTAAAATTTAAAATCAATCGGAAGGTATCCTTTCTCCGGTGTTAGGAGGAGCCAGCTAGCAGGCAGTTAGCAAGCACGCAACGAACGGCATTCACGAAAGGCTATCGATCGGTTTGCACACGAATAACGCCAATCGTAGGCAATCAGTAAATAATTCAAAACTTAACCTGAATGTTATCCACTGAGTCACAAGCCACTCGTGCCACTACCCACGCTAGGACAGAAGCTGATTGGCTCGATGTACATAGCTTACACTCGTTTGTTGCCCTAAATATTTTGTACCATATACGCTCAAGGAATTCTGCTTTCGCCCTCTTCTGCTTACTTGGGGGCTCACACAAGACGTAATTTGGCAGTAACATCTCGGCTTTGGCTGCCGTTACAACACCCGGCACTCCCTAATGATCGGCATCAGCATTTATCCACGACGCAGTTTCACAGAAACTGGAATACTGGCCCATGCCTGTGTTCCGCGGGTGGTTGAATGAGTCAGCAAAACAGGCTCGCTAGCCAGAGTTCCTTTCGGACCAATCTACAACCTTGGAAATTAGCATTAAGTACAGCACAGCACCGCGGAGGGTCTAGTTGAGGGTCTCTGAAGGAGGGTGCGAAAGAAGGGACTGCTAATCGCTGTGCACACTGACTGTGATTCAGGCTTAATGGTTTGTCGTGATGGAGGTGTTGCAAGTAGCCTGCACAGCAGCCTTCCAGCTGGTCTTTTACTGACTCCAGCAGTTCAAACAAAGTTGGAACTAACAGTTCAAGTTAGTCTGGGTGGATGGGGGGGGGCTGCCTTCACTTCAACCATTTATACCCAGCTGAAAGCCTGCGATGGCTGTCAGACTATGCGCCATTTTAGTCAGAGAAAGGGAAAAGTTTTCCAATCGAAGAGAATATCCGAGTTCCAGGAATCAATTCCGAAGAAGAAGCAATCACTGGAACAAGACTTTTATTGTCTTGACGTTTCGGGTTCCGTCGGGAATCCTTAGTCTGAGTCATGAGTCATGCACAGATAAGGGGTTATACATGCACAGATCGCACGGTATTTATAGTTCACAGCGGTCACCCGGATACGTGCTATAAGTGTCAGTTCCTGTAGCCACCGCTTGAGGTCTTAATTGGTGCGGCGATTGCAATTAAGGGGCAACGTTCGGAAAAGGGCGCAGAAACGTGCATCTTCTCTGCATATCAGGATGGAGGGCGAAGGCTAAGTCAGCTGAAAAGTTGTATAGACTAATACTGCAGTTGGAAAATCGTACCTTCTTCACGGAAGCAAACTCCGTTTTCGAATTAGCCAGAAAGAAACCCTGACCCCTTAAAGGCCCTTTGGGAAGGGCAGACTATGCAGGAGCGAGTATTTTGTAGACATCCACTGTGAATATTAGCATGAGTTGATTAATAGCGGTTTAAACCACAAAAGGAAACATGAAGAGCAATTGGCGAGCCTACATATGCTTTCAATAAATTCTCATGAGTCCGTTACATTTATATGGGATGGGGGTAAAGTGTAAAAGGTAAAATTGTCGGTAAATTACATTGAACGTTACAAGCAAATTAGCCCAAGGGGTAGGGGAGTGGTCGGGGGTAGTACCAAGCGGCTTACCATAGCCAACGGCCACCCAGTTACTGACATTTTTCCGCCCCTCCGCTCTTCTTTCCCCTCCTCTCCCTAACTCCCACTTAATTAGCCGCTTTTTACTACCTCAACCCCCTCCCATAGGCCCTGGACTAAGTTGCCTGTAACGTTGAACGTTAGCTCTGAAGATGATCTCTTGTAAGAGATCGAAAGCTCAGGACAATAAACAAATTGATCCGGTGCTCGACAAGTCCTCTTTCTGAACGTAATTTACCTACAATTTACGACTTTTCCCTCCTCCCATATAAAATGTAACGGCCTAATGAGAATTTATTGAAAGTATACGTATGCTCGCCAATCGCTCTTCGAATTCCTGTGATGGGCTGCTTGGAAAGGAAAGCCAAATGAGCTGAATGGTAGAGGGTTGAGGGTAAGATAGCTATATGGATGGAATTTTAAGGAAGGTAAACATGACCGGCAGACTCGGTAACCAGCAAGGGTGCACGATGGGCGCATTTCCGACAATCTGAAACGTTCGCGTGACCTATGCAATCTACTCCTCGTGGTACCCTTGGGATTATTACAAAAACCGCGATGGGCTCCTCCTGACATGCTTCAAACACGCTTACCACAGGCCATCCGATTCAAATATAGTCTCATCCCCTCACTCCCCCACCTCCACGGGTGACAGTTTTTCTCCTACAGTCTCTCAAAGGGCATTCAAACTTCTAGACTTTCTCAACCATGTCTAAGGAGTTTTTTCACTGACGGCCCTCCCTTATCCAGTTCCAATTACTGGCAACGCCACTTTTCTGAAATGCTCTGCTGAACCAATGCATTGCATAACTGTTGTGTACCAATAGGGAGTTAAAAGGTATTTACCTACATTTCCCTCAATAAAACCTGACCTGACCTGACCTGATGACCACAGAGGGGGCGTTGGAGTAAAATAAGGAAACAAACTGAGACAAGTATGCTTATATTGACAATAATAATGCTGCATAGCATGAAGCATACATTTATCCCTGTTTAAATACCACCATTGTAGATTTGTCTTAGATGAGAATGGAACCCTAAATGCTCGGTAAATTTGCTTTACTAGCTTATGCTAGGGATAATGCTCTTGTCGTCATTATGCTTGCGGTGCGGAGCATGATGAGTCAAGAGAGCGGAGAAAAAATATCGGGAGCCTCTAGACGGATGCTCTCCGCAAACGTGAATTTGGGCAGAGTCTTATATCTGTAGTGGTCTCTGCCGTCCGACGCCCTCCATTGCTTTGTCCGGCTTCCTTGTTCAAGGCCAGCTGTCTCAAGGTCATCCAGTACCTCAGTCAGCGCTTACAGACGCGCTGACCTGCAGAGACTTGGCCTAATTCCACTCGGACACACACACGTGCGTCTAGGTTCTCGCGGCTGACCATGCACTACTCGAACATATCCCCCTTTCCACACACTCGGCCGCCAGTCATCACTTCGGATCACGCCGCCCTAGCGGAAGGTCGTGCTCTCCGCAGTCACATTTCTTCCATCTATTCCTTGTGCCCCTGTGTACACAGTAAACCATTCCTACTACGCTGGCCTCTACCAACTTCGCCTCTCCTAAGGAACCATGGCCTGAAGATCGCAGTTGCTAGGGTTTAACTTGCATAACCCCTGCGATATATCTACTAACTACTGTGATTATCCATAAGGACGACAAATACCAGGTGTTGACGCAACGGACCCACAGTAAGCCTCAATGACTTTGATATAAAAATTTGGATAGGACATCTCTTGATAGCAACAGCCCGGAAGTCGTGTCAAAGTCTCCAGCAGCTGTTTACCGGTATCTTGATCTAATAGCATTGTGACTGCTAGTAGTTGACTATTGATGAAAATGGCAGATGATAGAAAGTTCATCTACAAAATGTGTGAGCAAGTGCCCTTGCGTCAAATCAACTTTAATAATGCGTATTTACAGATAGGTAGAGTATTATGTGGTGTATGACGCTACTGATGTTTACGGCACTGCATTTGTGCTTGCAATAGTCTTTTTTCTACTGGCATTGTGAACGGCTCCATTGCAGCACCAGAACTCGGTGAAATATGTTCATCGGCCGACTTACTACATAATTTGTCGGCTACCGCAAACATAGTACGAGTTTTGGGGGCAATAAGGATATTTCTTCATGACAGAAACGCAGGATATTCGATATTAATTTTAGAAGGCGTACGGACGAAAACTCCTATTTTGTAGTTGAACAGCACGGGATCACAAAATCTATTTTAGTTACATTTTCTTAAAACATATCTTAACAGTTAATTTTGCATTTATAACGATCGGTTATAAAATAGAGAACTCGCAATGCGACAGATGTTCGTTTGAGAGTGAGTAATCCCGACTCTACCTGGATCTTTTTTGCCAATATTATGTAGTATTATAATATTTACAGAAGCGTAATTTTTAACTAATATTCGTGGTCTGCTTTCACCTGGCGTGGATCAGAACACAATGTTAGTTTTGATGGAAACTGCAACTCATTGAGAATTTTTCTCGTCTAGTCTCGTCTAGTTAACGACCCTCAAATTTGGGTGCGGAAAAGGCCTTTTTAGGCGATGCTTGGCCCACTCTTTGCTGCTAACACGTCGAGCATGCCACCCGCCTGTTTCTTACAAGAAGAGATAGCAATCTCCACCACCAGCATGATGAATCATCTTGGATAGGAGAAAAAATATCCTGCGTCGGACTCAGGAAGCGATCTTATCCATTCGAGCTCAGTCGAGTGATCCAAACGCGCACAGCCGACAACATCAGGCTAAGCGGCAAAATTTATCTAATTGTTGGGGAATGAGGATGATGCTGTCATCTGGAGGGCAGGAATCTCAGTGAAACGCTAGCATTTATTTATGCTGCGTGTTCAACTACAGGCAGGACAAACATGACTTGTTAGATCTAGGGAACGCTCAGAAGCCGTGATAAATGATTCTGTCAATGTGGGCTTTAGGGAAGTAGAGAGGTTGGATAAAAAATTTTAACTGGCGTACTAGTTTGTCGTTGTACTGTGAGCATGAAAGTTTACATATCTGCCACGGAAGGTTTTGCACGCGAAAAAAAGAAATAAACTCTAATGCAGCATGGGAATTAGTTTCAAATGGACTGCGTGAATCACAAAGTTAAATTAATTTATCTAGGAATACGTGTTCCCCTGAAATTTTGATATATGTAACAGCACCATCATTTAGTAGATATAAAGCAAGGTAGCTTTTAAGTCTGAAAGATATCAGTTAGTGAAATCACGCACATTTCAGGAGGTACTGTGAAACTTTTGCGTTTGCAGTAAATTCCCTGCAACATCTAAG
Source organism: Ligula intestinalis (assembly GCA_036362985.1). Classification (NCBI taxonomy): domain Eukaryota; kingdom Metazoa; phylum Platyhelminthes; class Cestoda; order Diphyllobothriidea; family Diphyllobothriidae; genus Ligula; species Ligula intestinalis. The sequence continues at coordinate 24,431,216 of JAYGXS010000005.1, forward strand.
TTCATCTTTTCAGCTTCACATCATTAAGGACATGTGGGAATATCAGCATCTTTCTAATTAAATTGGAAAACACGCATCTCAATAGACTTAAATTTGAAGAAGACGTTCTTTGGGATATAAAGTAATTTAAATTAGGGAATTTTCGGGTCTGGTGCCCCAGTTCTTCTTCGGATTAACAGGAAATGTGCAATAAAATTTCCAGCGTGCGGAAAAAATCAATACTTATACGGCGGCAGGACAGAAAGTGACTAAGTCCACACCTATCAATCAGGTCTTACCTCGCATAACTATTGATTTTTCCGTACGTTGGTAATTTTTTTGTTCATTGCACATTTCCTGTTCGTCCGAAGACGAGCTGGGGTGCCAGACTCGCAAATTAGCTAGTGGAAGTTACGTTATATCCCAAGGAACATCTTCTACTTCAAATATTTTGAATTCTCCGGCAATACCATTGCAATGGAGAACTGTGAATATGAAGGCGATTGAGAAAACAAACACTTTTATGTGAATAACTTCGTTTCAGAAGGACCACACTTGCAGTATGGCGAGTGCTGCAAGCAAAATTCTTCAATTTGCAATAGAATTGTAATCACACGCACAAACCAAACTTAAGTAGGGTTGCAGTACTGGTTATCATACAGTCTAATCTGAAGCCTTTTTAGTCACGACGGGATGCCGGCTCTTCAATGAGCTTCTTGCTGGACAATTTACAAAAAGTGGATCCCATAAACAATGGCAAATTACGATGTATGGATTTTTCTTCATTGATTTTAACTGCATTTATTAACTCAAATTCATAAATTTTATCGAAAACGTGCATAAAATGTTCTTTCGTGTGCTCGTTTGGTGGCAAAGTACGCCTTCTTTAAATTGCACAGTAAAAGGAAGCGTGTCTCTTGGTTTTAAAAAGTTTATAAATTGCCGAATGATTTTGAAGCCTACAGACTGCGTGATCTGAATTCATGGTTTTCAAACTGCATGCTATGTATATCCTGTTCAAGGAGAAGTACGCTCATGCCTACGATTTGAGGAAAACACCACATAAATATCATTAAATTTTACGATAAATGTGGATCATGCTGTATACATTATGGGCAGAATTATTAAATTGAAAAATGTACGATGTATTATGAATGAAAACCTCAAAGTCGTAAAAATCGCATCATTAGACATTTATAAAACCGAAATATACGCTTTATTAAAGTCAAACTTTAAAAGGGCGTAATTTGCCACCAAACGAGCACAAGAAAGAACATTTGCGTGCATATTTTATATTAAATATATATATTTGAATTGATAAAGGCAGTCAAAATAATTAACAAAAAGGAATACGTCCCAAATTGCCATTTTTACGGAAGCCATTTTTTGTAAGGTGGCAGGAAGTAGTTCATCAAAAAGCTGGACTCCTGACCTGACTGAAAATGTGTGACATTGATCTGCACGGTAATCAGTATTAACTTCCTACCTAATGTTGGCTTGCGAGTGAGTACCAGTCTTTTGCAAATTGCAGAATTTTGCTTGCAGCACTCGCCACACTGAACATATTTCATCGTATGCAGAAAGCGCCAAAAATCGTGCAATATGCCGACATAGGCGAAAGATTGATACTCTATCGCTAATTGGCATTGACTCAGGTTTTGATACTGAATATCTTGCTGTTATTCTGAAGTCATTTCATTCAGAATGTGGGCTTTTTAACAAATTTTGTTCGGACCACTAACAAAAGGTATGCAGTGTAAAAATAACTACTTAAGTAGTATGCATCTTTATCCTTGATTCTGACTGCCTTTATAAATTTAAACATATTTTTTTTTGGAAAACGCAAACGAAAAAGTCGCTTCTTATGCGAAGTACGCGTTCTATAAACGTTAAAAGTAAAGAAAGGGTATCCTTCGGCTTTAGGAAAATTTAGAATCATTAGATTTTAAGGATTTTGAATGCTTCCTTAATTGTATAAAGTATGTTTCATAGCTAATACAAGACTTTATGGGAACTATGTGACTTTTCCTCAAACAATAGGTGGAAAATTAATTTTCCTTAAACAGAATGTACACAGTGCGCAGTTCGTAAACCTTGAATTAGAGTGAAGCAGTCAATGGGTTTCAAAATTATTCGGCAATTTAGAAACTTTTTTAAGCCGAAAGGTACCCCTTCTTTACGCATAAAATTTGAAGAAGGCGCAATTTGCTACCAAACGAGTACAAGAAATATTTTTTCGTTCATGTTTTCTATAAAATATCTTTTAATTTATAAACAGAGTCAAAATAAATGATAAAAGTGCATACTATTTAAGTATTTATTTTTTACAGTACATACGTTTTGCTAGTGGTTGTTAAAAAAGCTCGCTAAAAAGCCCACATCCTATCATGACTAAACTAACTTCAGAATAGACTACACGGTGATCAGTATCCCAACCTTCGTCAATGCCAATTTGCCTAAGAGTATCAATCTTTCACATATGTCGGCAGGTCGCACGAATTCTGGCGCGTACAGTTATGTCATTTAGTTTATATTTTGTGCGTGAATTAAGAACCAGCTGTCCGGTTGCCGGAGCAGAAAGTAAGAATGTAACGTTGAATAGAGACATTGAGAAGTCTTGTGAATACAGGATTTTGATAACAGGGTCGGGCTCTTTTTGACTGCTCTAGGAAGGACACACAATATTACACTTTGTGAAGTCCTTTTTACCATCCAAATTCGTAGGTAAGTCGGTAGAGTTTGTGCGAGTTACGCTTACATACGTTTCTTCTTCCCACGTTGAGCTTAGTTACAAACCAGTTACGAGGCATGCTCACGGGCAAGTTTTGCAAATTTTCTGGGCAAAGGATCCAGATTCTATTCATGCAGGAGATGGTCTAGGTCACGCACTGTTGTGATCGAAACTTGAGCAGGTAGTTTGCAAAACTGTTTTTGTTTTTTGTAAATTTATCAGTGACTTGACAGACTTTAACCGAAAAAATATGTATTCCAAATGTGGTTCACGAAAAAAAACAAACGATATTCTATTAAAAAACATGTTTCTGGATACCACTATGACTTAGTAAGTTGCTAAGTTTCATCCATAAAAACATACTGTTTGTTGCCTTGCCCTAAAAAATATGAAAACAGCCAAAAGGATTTCAAATAAATACCACCCGGACAACCCTACAATCCGATCTTGTTTCAATGAAAATCAGGTCAAGACAGGTACGGAAAACTGCAGCATGTTTTGTCAGTAACCAGGGGCGAATTCAGCCACACAAGGTATATTCTCCGCAAACTCCTGACACTTTTGGCCGCAGACTACAGTAATTCCCTTTTTAGCAGTATTCCTGACCTCACTGAGAAACGAAAGATATAAGTACCTATGCAGTGAGTACCTGCCACAAGCTGTCATTGTTGGATGTCACGCTGTGCCGTAACGGTGTCAAAACGTTTCCTGTTGGGGGTTGCTTTGAGCGCATACGCAGACGGAGAACTAAGGGTCGGCTGGAAGAGCCGATGGCCAATAGTTTAAATAGACCACTGCCTAGCATTTTCCATGGCGGACTACAACGGTGTACAAGCACGAAAACAAAGGATTTCGTCAAACGTGAAAAGTGTGAATTATTTGCCCATCATAACTATCGTTTTTCTGCAAGCAACAGAGCACAAAGGTAATCAGTGTACCTGAGCAAAATACTGGAATAAAACAACCTTAAGTCTGTAACTGATCAGAGATAGTTCATTGTTTGCTCTGGAGTTTGTTGTTCGGATACTTTCAAATCTGGAAAAAACGGTTACTTTTATGATTGGGGCTTATTTTTGTAAGCCTTCGAAATCGGTCCAGATGGTCATATATGAGATGAACCTTATCCCACTACACACTATATCAACATAACCTTTCAACAAGTGCCGACGTTGTGTAACTTCGAAGAGTGACTAGTCTGTCGATCGAAAGCAGTGACAAGTCGTACAAATTGGAAAACACGCTCCCCAAGAAATTTTAATCTGAAGAAGTTATTCTTTGGGATATAACATAACTTAAATTTGTCAATTTTCGAGTCT
>JAYGXS010000005.1:24450241-24503801 GCA_036362985.1 Ligula intestinalis
GGTTCTCTCAGTTCGCCCTTCCGGCCTTCATAGCCGATGAGTTTTCGCAGACGTGCGCGCATAAAAGGTCAGGGGGCGGACTGAGCCTGGAAGAGCCAAATAAACATCCAGAAGCAGCATTAGCTAGGTTTGGAGAGTTGAGGGGACCGAGTACCACTGAAGCCATAAGCTTAAGCAGATATCTGAAGGCAGATATAGTCAAGGTGGTAATTTTGCCCGATTTAACTAAAAAACACGGCCGTGACTTACCAGCGTGAGAAGCAATGATAGGATTGCTTGCATTGCCCACAAATAGGACTTGGAAGGAGGAAGCGTCTGTAATGCACGTGGTTAAGGATGAAATGTCACGGGAAGTTGGGCTTAATGTGTTAAGATTAGGATTGAGGCAGGGGTTGGGTTAGGGTAAGTGCCCGTTTCATGGCATTTAAACATTGACAAGGATGACGTGTCTGACCGTCTAAAGAGGACAGATGAATAGGACCAGCCTGCGCGCTTAAAATACATGGTCTTGCGATGAATACCAAGAAGAGTAATCGCACCATACCCTTATACGAACTAATCTTTATCCTTTATTCTAATCCTAGCCCTGTTATAATCCTAAACGTTAAGTTAGCATAAAATCGAACCTTTACCTCTAGGATAATCCAGATCCTGACCTCAATTATCATGTTAATTCTAAACCTTATATCCCTGAAGACAGCGCAAAGCCACGTGGTAAAGAGTAGCTTAAGTAGCCCCCCCTCATATACCCCTAGACCCAGCCTTATGTTCTACGGAAATGGTGGTTATAGGGGGATGGGAATGACTAGGATCGGCAGAGAAGGAAACTTTTAGAAGTTAGTATAAAGTTAAAAATTTAGTCGAAGTTGTTTCCCGCGGCCACTGGGAGGGAGTTGTTTCACATGTTCATTGAAGGTGGGCGTGGCGCTTCCCGCCGTGGACTATACTTATCTAACTCAAGAACGGTAAGATGGCTCTCAGGTTAGTTGAAGTAGACAACCTCCTGACCATCATTTGTTTCAGGAATTTCAAGAAACCTGTAATTTTATAATCGGGTTTTTCCGCAATGCTTTAAACGACTATACAGGTAAGTGAACTCTGTAGATATAAATAAACAACACTTCTACATACAATAAAATGCAAATGGCAGTTAAAAAAGAAAATTTTACTGTATCTCCTAATTCTTTACCCATAAACCATATAAGCGTCGTCTTCGTAGGACAAAATTCTGGGACTAGGGGTGTATGAGGGGTGCTACATAAGCTGCCGTGGCTGCCACATGTACTGTGGACAGCTTTTGTTCCTATATCTTCATTAGGCGGTCATAAAAATCATCGCTTCCGGGAAATTTACCCTGCCTACGTGTTAGCACATGGCTAATTGTACAATATGCGCCAGCCGTATGTCCGCATCCTGTCAGGGAAGGGGGGCGGGGATAAAGCAATTCCTACCTAATTAAGTGCTACCTCGTTCAACATGCCACTGTATTTTTGCGTGAAACATACAACAAACACAGTTTTGGGTTCGCTAAAATATCCGAAACGGTTGAAGCTGGCATTTTCGGAAATCACCGATCATCTCAGGTGTCTGTTTCGCTGTTTAAGTGCAAAAGGGTTCTTCATTTTTAATTTACTGAGAAATGTAATTGAGTAGCCAGGTATTTCAATACTGAATTCCCGTGAGAGATTCAGTGAAATTCTCACAGGCATTTACACAGCGCTTAGCAGTGACGGTTTCCGACCTTCCATTGCGGTTAAATATTTTCTGTAAATGTTGTTCACGTGACCACATATACTATTTCATGGTAGACATGCACTTCTTTGTTCACAATATCATAATAAACGTTGTTTTGAATAAAGGGTAAAAAACTATCGTATACTGTAATGAAAAGTGAGATCTGTCTGAAAAAAATATTTTGTATTAAAAAAACACATGTCATGTGGAACCCAAGCTAGTTCTAATAAATCGATGACGCAGAAGCAGCTTGTTATGCAATTAAAGATGATGTAGCATGCTTCTCCAAAGTTATCAAGTGTAATGCTAGTTAATTGGATAATTGTTTTGTTCTCACAATGTACGGAAAATTATAGACACCGCAAGATAGCTCCCAGGACCATTTCAGGTACACCTCACGGTAAAAATTCTCAGTCTTCAGATTCTAGACTGCGAGTCATTTAATTTTTTTCCAAAATGGTAGCTTTAAATACAGTAAAATCTCAAGAGGGGTCTGAATATGGAATAACCACCTCAAAGTGAAAATCCACGGCTTCTAAGAAAGTGACAACATTATTTCAAATCCAATAAAAGGCAGATACATTCTTAGCACAGCGGCTTTAGCTTAAGTTAATAACTTCATCGTTGAGCATCAAAGCAGAGCTAAATAATTTTAACATGTCAGAACTCCGGGCTATGAATAGACGAAGGGCAGCAAATCCGCAACCCGAAGTCTGGAGGGCCATTCCCTACATAAAAGGAGTCTTCGAAGCAGGTTCCTGACCGTTACAACCCGCCGGAGCAGGCATAGCCCATCGACATCAGGCGACCATACGCCGCCGCACGATGCAACCTTAAGACAGACTGCCCCCTACTGAAACCTCAGAAGTTGTCTACAAAATACGCTGCAACGATAAAGACTGTTATTAGGTTGGAGAAACAGGACACAAATTGCAAACCCGCCTACAAGTACCCAAAACGGCGGCCCGGAGACTAGACCATAACTCACAGCTTGGCACACATATTGGAGAGATCGGCCACGAATTCGATATCAAGGAACGACCATTCTAGACCGAAGAGCCTCAAAAGCTGAAATATTGAAGTTTGAAGCATAATGTACAGGCGCCGATTCTGTCACTAGGCATCTGGACCTCCCTGCAGCCTACGAAGTCCTGCCCCATTGAGTAAGTAAAGGACCGGGCACGATCAAAACAAAGTCAGGATTTGCAGACGAAGACGGCCTTGTGACGAAACACCGGAAAAGGGAGCAGGATCAGCAGCATCCTCTACCGTGAGGACAGAACGGAACACCAATTGACGTCGAGCTGGGCCAAAAATCCACACGCGAGGCCAGATGGAGAAAAATCGATAAGCCCAAGGCCAACACTTAGAGCCGCGATTTTAAACTGCTGATCAATAAGTCAGTATTAGCTTTAACAAAAGACAGCAGGCCCAGCTGTCCGAAACGTCAGCAAATCTTCGAATTTATTCCGGCGAGCAGAAGGTGAATAATAAGAGCTAAATAACTTTGGTTTTTTGAATATATATCTTTTCTTGTAGTTAAGAGCAAGAAAGGATCAGGCTGCTGGTTCGCGCCTCGGGTGGTGCGCCACTTGCGTTTGGATATGGCTGGCTGATACCAGCTCATAAGCGAGAAATGGCTCTGCAATCCTCCTTCGTCTTTTTCGGTAGCGTATTCCTGCCTATTATCTATGCTATCCGCTGAGCAACTACTGGTGGGGGTAGAGAAAGATCCACAAGCGCGTACGGGACGAGCGGGTTTCGTAACTGATCGGGCAGCGAACATCCACCAACAACCTTCTCATCTTTCTATTGGTCACCCTTTATACTAATGTCTTTTCGTTTTATGCCTATTCTGCTACATGAGCCTTTACTATGGTATAAGTTTTGCCCTTCAGTTGGCCATTATTCACAGCACCAAAACCAGGTTTTCTGCGAGAATCGGAAACCGCTTCCCATTGTGCAGTCTGAGCTGTAGAAAATCCCGTTTTTGCTCTTTGGACTAGATCGTTTTACCTGCAGTCAGCTAAGTATGCTGCGAACAGAAAGAGGTCATTACGTAGGCAGATAGTTTTTCTCCAAAACTGGTAGTTTTAAAGCACCTCAAGTATTTTCTACCTCTTTTTTTCTTTTTCTCTATCCCAACAACGCCTTTCCCGTCGTTCAGCTGACACCGCCCTTTTGCTTGAGCAATAAAGGCCGTATCTTTGCTCTCCGGAAATGCAGAACCGACAGACCGGAAATCTGACCTGGGCACTTGTGTCAGTTCTCAAATTTAGAGACCACCCTGGTGCTTTCGATTAGAGTTCAAAGGCGCTCAGGAAGTTTTTGTGTGGTTATACGGACCGTCCACTGTACAATGTCTTCCTGCTTACTGAGTTGAACAGTGCACCAGAATATCTGTCTTATACAGACCGCGACATCCATCTGTTTTTTTGCTGAATTATGTTTGCAATCTGTGATGGATAAATAGAAATTAAAATTTCCTATGCATAGACCAACGTCTCAATTCCGCCGAAGTTTCCCGTTTTCAGTCAGTAGATGAATGCGCAAAAGGCTTGCGAGGGTTCAGCCATAAAATTGTCATTTTTTACAGAAGCAGGAGGAGAAATAGGCAAGTCACACAGTAATGGACCAGTACTTAGTGAATAAACCTGTATTCGACAGTATGGCCTAGAATTCATGTAAAATGCCGACATATGTGAAAGATTGATACTATCTGGCTCAGCAGCATTGAGTACGGTTGTTATACTGATTTGCGTGTAATCTATTTTAGCATCATCTCGGTCAAGATAGGATGCCAGCTTTGAAACGGGCTTCTTTCTGACCGCTAACTTAGCCTATACACTGTAAAAAGTGGCTACTTATTTAGTATGCATTGTCATTATTGATTTTGAGTACCTTTATCAAGTCAAATGTATTAAAGTGAAAACATAAGCAAAAAGATTATTCATCATAGGTATACTTAAAGAAAGGGTATCCTTCGATCAAAAAAAGTTTCTAAATTGTCGAAAAATTTTGAAACCTACTGATGGCTTAACATGAACTCAAGGTTTACAACCTGCGCGCTGTGTTCATCCTGTTAAATGAAAAGTACATTTTCGTCTACACTTTGAGAAAGAAGTCAACTAGTTCTTATAAAATATTGCAATGGATATGAATTATGCTGCATAAAGTTCGGAATAAGAAACTTTTTAAAACCGAATTATATTCTTTCTTTGAGTATAAAATTCAAAGAAGACGTAATTTCCTATCAAACGAGTAAAATATATTTTTTCGTTTGTGCATTCCATAAAATTTATTTGAATTTATAATAAAAGTCAAATCAATCATAAAAATGCATACTACAAAGGTAGCCATTTTTTCGCAGTACGTGCGTTTTGTTAGCGGTCAGAAGGAGGGTCGTTAAAAGGCTAGCATTCCATTTTGACTGAGATGACTTCAGAAAAGACTACACCATAATCAGTATTAGAACCTTACTCAATGCCAATTAGCCAGAGAGTATCAATATTTCGCATATGGTGGCATGTTACACGAATTTTAGGTGAAAGGCCAAAGGAATGAAAATAAAAACTCCTCCTACGAGCCATTTGCTGGGAAAACTGATTATTTCTGTAAATGATAGGAATCAACAAGAAAATGTGGATCGGGGTGATAGGCCCGTATGCGGGGACCAGCAGATAATTTCGAGTGTTCTGGTTTTTGAATCCTCTTTCATTTATTCGCTTGGTTTGACGCAAAAAATGTTAAAATTCCTTCAGCGCTTTTCGTCACAGGTAAATGTGGCACCCTGTACTCAAATGGATAATAGCAGAGATGGCTAGATGTCAGTAATAGAGGCAGGTTATTTGCAATTTCGGATAAAATCTTCAGACACTTTATCACGCGACGGTGATGTTAGTGCCTGGAAGTGTGGGGTAGAAATGAAGATTAGTGGGATAAATTTGTTTGTAACGGTACATAGGTGTGGGATGGAAAATAGTTCAGGTACTGTGAGTTAATTACCTCCGTTTGAACATAAGGTATGTACTGTTGTGAGGTTTTGTTTGAAGCTGCGTTTGCACACCTGATATTAATTATACAAATACATTCTCCCAAAACGGTTCTTATAACTTGGCACTTCATGAGTAAAAATGCACAAAGCCGTCTTCAAATAATTTTCTCGCTTTAAAATCTTTACCATCCAAGGTTTCATTCGATTTTCAGTGCCTATTCTGTCAGTTGCGTCTTATGTCGCTTTCAAAACGTACTGATTACCTTTGTATTAATTATTTGCTCAAGTTTCTTGATCATAATGAAAATTTTACCGTTGAGGAGAAAAATGATTAACGGTACGTTTGAGTTAAACTGATGTTAAGCAAGGTCAGCCGATATTCCGCAGGTTGATATATATTTTAGGCAACACTGTATCGGGGAATATCTGAGAGCGTTTTTGAAAAACCAATTCTGCTTTGAAAACTTTGAAGAGGTTTTCCTTGCTTATAAACCAAATGAGCTGGGTGAAACCAAACCTGGTCAGCATAATACATAATACTTTCCCTGGGTAGGTTGCAATACCGAGAAGAAAGCCAGAACTCTATAAGCAGATGGACCATGTGATCAACCTTGCATTGCTGTGGTAACGTTCGATACACTCATTCCTGCTTACGTCTCCTCGTCACCCTTAGGACTGACTGCTACCCTGTCCCCTGCCTCTGCCTCTGCCCCAACCCCCACCCCCCCCCTCTTGAACCAGGTCCCACAGGCTTTCATGAACATGCACCAACATGAACTGCCATGCTGTGAAAATTACTTCCCCCTCTTCTACCCCTCACCATGCGACCACATCTATGACTAATTGTTTCTACTCCCTTAAACTATCAAGTTTCACCCTTCGTGACTCACACTTAATTGGATGGTTAATTAGCTAATTAATAAGCAACGACCGTTTCTAGCTGAATTAAAAGTCACAAAATTACATGACGTCATTAAATTCTGCTCAACTTGTGATCTTCACCTTGTTTAGATTTTGTTTTCACCTACAAAAGCGTCTTTGAAAATAAAAATAAACTTGAGACTTAAGCATGAAGTAAACGTCAGAAAATGTTAACGTTAGTTTACTATACTGCACATACATTAAGCTAGATCTTAGGAGAGACAATTGTGTACTGTCTATGTCAGGGTTGAGGTAGGGTATTTTTGCTCTAAATTTGCAAAAGGATGAATAAGGAAACTAAGGGAAATCAGAATTAAGTATCTCTGGTAAATCAAACCAGTTGCGTAGTCTGTCTTTGGTGAATTGGCCGCGTTCACGTTTATACCCTTACTGCTCTACACACTGCTTTCAACTGCAGTTACACAGTCCCTATTTGAAGATTAACAAAATAGCTTCTGCCTATGTTGAGGACAGCCCTGTTAGCAGTTGTCCACAAAGTAGGCCTAGCGTTAAAAGCAGGCTAGCTCGCCCGTTCCTTCAAGTGCCGCTATCCATGTCAGTTGGTGTTCTAGATATGGACACAACAGGAAGGACAGCTTCGCGAGGACCATTTAACCTCCGTAGTAGCATTCAAATAACTGCTTCAATCCGTTCGGTTCTAATAGGTTTTCTCCGCTTTGCTTGACACCACTCTAAACGGTTTAAAATAAGACGACACGTAGCAATAGGAACGAAATCTACCCCGTCTATTCTATATCTAAATAATTCACTCAGTATGTTTGTATTTAGATTTACAGAAGCCGCCGAAGACCAGGCAATGCTAATTATGAAAGTTCCCTGGAAATGTTTGCATCTATTTGAAAACACTATTGTGATTCATTCAGTTTATTAAATTCTGCAAAACCTTTTTTGTTAGTTAAATCGTCATTTTAGTTAGGATTATAAAGAGAAATAAACATTAATTTTGGGAAAAATGGGAGTTGGCTCATATAGAAGGAATTTCCTTTGCTATTACGAAAGAGTGAACCGAACCGCACGTTAAAGTTGATAATTCGAAGAAGGAACTCCAAAAAAATAGGTACAGAAGAATCTCATAACTGGAAAATTTTATGCAAAATTGTTCAGATTTAAGTGAAGCGAAGTTAAAGGATTCAAATTTTTTTGCAGTAATATTGAATCTATGTGTTGAAGAAATTATGTCTAGCTATCTGGTGAAGTTTCTTTGTAAAAAATGCATTAACAGAAGAGTTTTGGTTTGAATGCAGCAATTAACCTCAAATATCTTTCAATAAAACCAAATTTCTAGCATGTTTTCGTAGATTTAACACAAAAATGCCTTATTTAATGTACGTCGTGAAGAAAAATAGTTTTCATACTTTATAATCCCCTTTTACTTTATTCAGAAATGGAACAGGCGAAAGTATAAAAAGTACTTCAAAAAATTGCAATGTATATGGCCAGTTTTTTAATTCGCCAGTATAAACCTGAAAGTGGAATTAATCTACTCATGCGGAAGGTAAACCATTATAAAGAGGAAAGAAAGTTCTTTTATTTTTCAGTCAAATTAAATTGATTATCTTCAGAAAACATAAAAAAATCTAAAAATTCTTAAATTCCATTGTGACTTCACGTTAGAGAAATTTAATATGCACAAAAACTAGTCAGCTAAATATCTAATCAAAGCAATTTCTTAGGGGTTACCTTTTATGGAAAGTTTTTTATTAATCATAGGAATATTTATTGCAGAGTTACACTGCTGACATGATTTACTCTTTACAATGAAGCTTGCTGTTTCAAGGCATTTCTACAAAGAAGCAACATGGTCATCATTCTTAAAACTTATATCGAAAACAATTTTTTTGGTAAATACTCTTTATTGAAAAGGTTTTGGTGTAAACGTCGAACAGATACGCAAATTATGAATTGATCAGTGAAGATGGTAAAAACAAGCAATTTGATGGCTCACTTTTCGATGACATTCAATAAATACGTAACCGGGAAGAACAGACTTTACAGAATATTTTGACTCAAGAAAAATTCTTTTATTATATAGAAAGTGGTTGCTTCAAGTTTTCAACTTAACACAATATCTAAATTTATTGTTCTAATTGAGAGCTCTTTTTTCCGTCTTTAGAAGCACGGCATTATCGAGAAAATTTTATATTCCTCTATGAACACTTAGTAATTCCTATAGTTATTTTTAGTACTGAATAAGCCTTATGCCATTCATTATAATATCTATGTTTTCCTAAAAACATTTACACTGGTATTGGAGTAATGAGCAAACTTATACAAATTAAGGAAAATTACGTAGTCACTAGTGACCACTGTAGTAGAATATATATTTGAGAAAGGGCGATCTCGGGAAACATAATTGTAATTTTCCTGACGTTTCAAAAACAGATAATTTTTCGTCGTCGATGGAAAAAGCCGTACTGCGCCTCACAGTACTGATAGGAAGGTGACAAACAGAGTTAATGGGCAGTTGTGTATTTTGCGGAATGGGGGGGTGGTTTTCGGCGGTACGGTCCAAGAGCGTTTATTGACAGGTTAAAGCCGCCAGTGGGGTGTTTGTTCTTTGTCCGTGTGCAGCTGCCCTCTGTCCAGGGTGCATGGGGTCGGGGGGGGGCTTTTCAATTCGTACTACTGCATGTGCGTGACGGAGATGACGATAGGGTCCGTCCGTCGGGTTTGCTCTTCGTGCAGTTGCAGCTGTTAACAGCCCCCACTTCGGCCTCAGCCATTGCCCCAGGTTGGTGTTCTTGCTCAACTGTGTCCTTGGACTGATGGCAACTACAAATGGTCGTCGAACAAACACCCGACGGGCGCCTTTAACCTGTCACTAACCACCCTGGCCCTAACCACCGCAAACCATACCCCCCGCGTTCCGCAAACTGCACAACCCCCAACCTACTCTGTTTGTCACCTACCATAAGTACTGTGAGGCGCGCTACGGCACTTACCTCCGACGACAGAGACCTATCTGCTTTTGAAACGTCAGGAAAATTACAATTATTGTTCCCGAGATCGCCCTTTGTTCTCATCTACGCCCGGGACTCGCATCTTTGCTTCTTTCGGCAATATATATGTGTATATATATCATATTTGCAGTTTCTTTCATTTTTTATGCATACCTCCATGGCAGGAAAGAGGGCGTACATATAACTCGTTTAAGTGTTACTGTAAGTCGTTCATGCAAGTTAGTTAGTAACTTATAGCACACGTCAAATTACTGTCTGCAAACACCTCAGCTCCCTTGAATTCGTCATAAAGATTTGACCCACGACTTCAAGAGGTGTTTTAGTAGAAGTAACAAAAGGATTGAAGGGTAAGTGAACTTATCGGGGAAGGTTAGTCCACATGACAGTTCCACCTACCAAAACCATTCAAAAAGGCAGTTAGCCACGACGCAAGTAAGCAAAAAACAGCGGACTGAAGTCAGGTAGTCCCTTTCAAAATATTAACGTCTAGAACAACCTACATTATTTCATTTGATGCTAGAAAGTGAACACTAAGCAGTTTTATTACCAAAATGACATTCAAAACAAAAGAACTGGTCTCTCCATACATTCTGTCAAAGTGACATCAATGTTTGAGAGGTAAGATTCCCTGGGAAACAGGAACGCACTTTATTGTAAATTTTCGACGCCGGCACACCAGGTCTTCGTCGGACTTGTGTGAAATGTGTAAAAAGCAGTGCGCATATTTAAACATGCCGAAAAATCGATTATGATTTGTCATCCATGGTCAATAATAGGCTCTGGTGGTTGGCACTTTTTCAAGGCCTTTTTGAGATTTATGTACGCTGAATCCAAATCAACATGCCTATGGATGCATGATTCGTTGCAGTAAATCGCTTCGAAAAATTCGAAGCCTTTGGAAGGTCATAAAAACTGGCATATTATTATCGAGCCGACTGGTTTGGCAGACTTATTGACATTTTACTCCTTAATTATGTTTTACCGACTGCTAACTGCATTTCTCCTTGAATCGAAATGACTGCGTGAAATATTTTTGTGCAATCAATTCAAAAGTTATTTAAGCTTTTAAATCAAAGGAAGCTGATTTGTAGATTAAAGGTCCTTCGCAGTAATAATCTCAATGCGCCTTCCAACTCAAAGCCCAGACGTTTAAAGCGGTGCATTTGGAGACTACATGGAGTGATCACGAAGGGTTCAGTGAGTCACCAGCAGTGATCGTATGGCTGTCGACAGAGTGCTTCGACTGGAATATATGCTAGAGGTAAGCAGTGAAATCAGCTGGAAAATTTTCTTGCTGTGGGCTGACGTTGCGCACTGATACCACGAAATGTGGTAGTTCCTCGCACATTGATCCCCACAAAAAGCGGTTTGAACACAAACCAAGCCCTTTTCTGCAGGGATTTCCTCCGGGGTTTTTCAAACGCCGTAAGATAGCATTACGCGCTTACATTGCTAGAAACTAGTGATTTGAGGCAAAGGTAGTTTAAATAGTGTACCTCATATACCCACTAGTACTTGCACTTTTTTCTTACGGAAAAGGTGGTTCTAGGGGCGTTGGGGTGGAAAAATAGGATAGACAGCGAAGAAAATTTGTAAAATTAAATGGAAAATGGAAGTGTAGTTGAATTTGTTTCCCGCGGCCGCTGTGAGTAAATTGTTCCGCATGTTAATTAAAAGTGTGCACAGTCCTTTGCGTCACAGACTGCACTAATCTTACTCCAGACCGGTAAGCTGGACCGCAGGTTAGTTGAAATAAACGACTTCCTAGTCACCATTTCTATTTTTTCAGGAATTTTAAGAAACCTGCATTTTGATAATCGGTTTTTTTCCACAGTACGTTCAATGATAAAACAGATTAGGAAAATTTACAGCGCTAAATCAACAGCATTTTTAACTACAATAAAACAAATACATGCAGCAATTATTAAATTTATTTCACTGCCTAATCTAATTCCCCCTTTAGCCAGCGTTTTCATAGGAGAAAATGTTTAGACTACAGGTTTATGAAGTGCAAAACTAAAAATACTGCTAACTAATTTTATACCAAATATAAGTATAAAAGTATAAATTTGCCTGACAATCTTTTAGTTCGTTCGAGAAATGATTAGGGAACAGCAAGAATTTGTTTGCAAACATATGCTTAACTATCAGTTATGCTGACGGGATCGAATTAAATTATCTGCAGCACAGCTAACGAGACCAATTAATTATCTTTGACGGACAGCGCAATAATTTTAAAGTCGTGAGAAAATTGATTGCCAATATATTTCAGGAAAAACAAATAAAATGCCTTCCAACGAACATAACTGGAATACCTAGTGCCAAAATGACCCGATTTTCTACAAACTAGGGAGTAAAATTGACGTACGAGCAGTTAAATTATTTAATCTAGGCTTATGCTGTTTGTGATACTTTTCGTGTCTCTAGTAGCCGTTATATGGATCTGAAGAGACAGTATGCATGTAAATTTATAAATTGCAAGAACAGCAGGATTTATTGGATCCATGAATTTCAGGAGCGCTCATCAGATGCTACCTCTCATTGCATAACATGAATGACGTATGAGAAATACAAAATTGAATTCACACAGAAAAATCGATACAAAACTGCAAGGTCATGGGATTTGACCAAGAGGCAAATCAATAACGTAGGAATGTCAAAAACAGCGGACAGCAAAAATAGGGAAAAGATGCAATGCAGAAAAAATTGGGAAGGGGACTCTGTAAATCTGGGAGCCGGATTTTGCCAGGCAAGGCAAGGTTAACCACATGCTCCAACTATTTGCAAAGGTTTTGTATTTCTCTTATGCCATTCATTTTATGCAATGAGAGGTTGCAGCTTATGAGCAGCTGATCCTAATAATTGATGGATCCGATAAATTCTGCTGTTCATGCAATTTACAAATCTGTATGCATTCACTGTCCAGCGCTATACATTGGCAACTGCCAGAACAACTACCTACTGCCTTGAAGAATAAATTCTTGCATCTTAAAGTGAAGAGTGGTTCAAGGGGCTGGCTGGTGGCGAGGAATGCAAAATCAGAATTCAAAACAATACGACTGTGTTGTTTGATCAGCCATGAGTGTCATATTGCCGCTTACTCAGGACGTAGATTCTATCTGGCAGTACCAAGATAAAAAAAGTTGATCATGCCTATTTTCTCCGCTTTTGTTCAATCATCGCCATTGCTGTGAGGGTGTGGCAAGACGGAGCAACATCTTTGGTTACTGTCGAACGTTTTTTTGTAAAAGCGAAGGTCCTCCGGATAAAAAACTTGCATATGTCGGAATTGAAGTACCGTTTTTGCTGCAGGGTTTGTTATTGTGTAGTTGCAATGCTCTTTTTTAGTGATTAAATCTAAAGGCATCACACTGGTGGTAAGCGGAGCCTGCATGGAGCGTCAGATGCTTACTTCTTCTTTATATTATTATTTTTAGCGAGATTTCTTCATAGGGGAGTCTGAAAACGATTCATGTCTAATTCATTAACTAGCGGAAATTGTGAAATATATCGCAGAGGTGTCAATTATCCCTCTTTTATTGGTTCGCAGTAAGTTCCAAATGACAGTTTCACTAGAATCTGTAAACTTTTATATAATAAACGCCAATCGCCTTCATATTGCACACCGAAAGCCCTAATCTGGCGATTTATAGATGCCTGCATTCCCCCCTCATTATTTACTTCTCTCCAGTTATCTTTTCAGCTTTAATAAGAAAGATCTGGTCATTCTTCAAGTACCCTCCGAATGCTGTCTTTAGCTGCCGGTGTTTCCTATGTCTTTAGCTGACATTATATTACAGCACCACTTTAAAACGGTCAAGTGATTTGCTGATCACGTTCTTAATAAGGTTGCTCACCTCCACTCTGAACCAATAGCTGCGATGTCTTTACTTACAATTCGCTGAGGCTTCGATCATATGTCTTGACGTACATCGGCATATCAGCACTCTGTACTTCCCTTCCTAGCACGCTAACTCACTTGTGAAGAAGCGGAAATTTAGAAGTTGAAAGCTGACATGTCTCCATAGTAGATTCAAATATCACGTAAAACTTTAATTTTGAGTTTTCTATGACCTTTTACCTTTTACCTTTGACCTTTAACCATAACCCCTTGCCTACCTTATCCCTTGGTCTCCATGAAGGGAGCCATTTTCTGCTTTAAGTTTAGGATATTTCATTCTAAATAAAGCCTTCTTCTCGGTGTCATTAAACTCATAGTGTAATTAATTTTCAATGCCACTTATTCGATCAGTATGAACAAGGTGCCTGCCTATGATTTCTGAATTGGGATCATTATTTTGGTATGAGCTGTAATTATTAAAATTATTGTCCGCGTAGATAAGCCTACACACAAGACTTTAGCTTTCAATATAACAGAAGAAAACCCTTGACAATTAAATTAATCCTTCCTTATAAACAAAGAAAGGTTAGGCAAACCGATGAAGTTAACACTTCTAGCCAACTCTATTGACCATTCTGGTCAACCTTTATCATCTTATCATCATCGTCACTATGAAACTGCCTGCGCGGGTTCTACTTGTGAGCTCCAGCCAAAGCGGAACTTAATTGTTCCTCTGCTAGATCGGCGAAGCACATGTGTACATTCATCTTATTCCCGATCTCAACTGACAAAACAACTGCCTGATGACGGCTTACAAGCCAGAATTGGCCATTCCGGGCTCCCTTTGCTTTGTCAGATCAATTTCATCAGACTGTATTGTGTGCAGCTGACGGTAAACTTAAGGCAAAACTGACAATGTGCAATGGCTGTCACCATTTAAAGTCAATTTAACAATAAGTCAGCAAAATAAAGCAGGCGTAGGCGAAACCTACGACGTTCCTGAGATTGTTAAAGGAAATGAGGCACTACTCCCCATGACCGTTTCGTCTGTTAGAGGTAGGATCTAGGCCAATTCTCAAAAAAATTCCTGACATTTTTAAGTACTGCAAAGTGGCGAAATTTTCAAGGCATTCGGTCAGCGTCATTTGCCTGTCAACAACAACAGCGCCAAGTCTTCAAATGGCATCAGTCAACTGGCACGTATTTTATGGACTTGGGAACAATGCGGTTGTGTCGAAACGATCTCAGGAAATTTACTTCTCCATACCTGACCCTCTGTAGCAGTGAGACTGACAAATCGATAAAATTTATTTCCAGTTTACAGTGGCGAAACATAAAAAGTCCAAAGAGCGGCTCCATATGAGTTTTCGAGTAGAAAAGATCACTTATTTTTATTAACCTGCGACATAAATCTCGATATATTTTAGCAAAGTATAATAGCAGAAGTTGGATTTAATGCCATTCAGCCGCTTGTAAAGGCTATTCCCTGTACAAAACGTGGAGAAAATTTTTATAAATTATCCTCATTGGTTTCCGATAGGTTTATGAATTAATTCATATTGTTTTTAGAAAAACATTTTCAATCTGTTGTTACTTGTTATGATTTAGTAACGCATTACATTTGCCTGAAATATTAGACTTGAGGGAAGGATAGTTTTTGATTATTATCGACAATCATAAATTAGGCAACGGGATTCTTTGGGAAGGAAGATTTCATTACCGTAAGGAAACCTTTAATCAGAAACATTTTACAAACGAACTGTAGTTGCTTTTCAAGCATGGTTAATCAGGCGGATCACGGCTTTTGAAGGCTGCCGAAGTGCAGGTCGTTCAAAGCTGTACATGAAACATCGGTGGATAATGCCACATAATAATTAACGTGAGGATCCTAGTAAAGCGATGATTTATGGTCGGAAAACATATTTTAGAATTCCGGTCAAAAATCTACGATGCAGCACACTAATGGCATTAAACAAATAAGCTGGCCACTGGCGAACCTACCCAAGCCACATCAATTTCCTTACTAAAGAGGTGTTAACTGTAGTCACGCTGTGATTGCAGCCAGTACCCACTGAATTTCATCGAAGGAAGGCACATCAACAAACTGCAGTCAAACAGATGAATTCCGCCTTCATCTTCCACGCGCAAAACGCAAGATGCTCAAACGACGGGATGCCAAATATACACTGATTTTTGTGAAGATGTAAATATTGTCAAGGGGTAGAGAAATTTTTTCAAGGATGGCTAAATTCGGTAAGTAGCTGGCCTTGTCCCAACTCGCCATCTTTGACAGTGACTTCACTATCGGGCATTTAAAACTGTCCAAGTCTTCTAGTGGACAGATACTTTTCCCAGGAGGGGCTTCTTGTTATTTGGAATACAATTCAAGTACGCTGTGTTCTGCGCGACGTTTAAGGGTAAACTAACTGCTTTGGCGACTCTACACTGTACAAAAAGGGCGATATCGCCAGCTCAGTCCAAATCGATCAGTCGGCGATCGGTTACAGACAGAGCATGGCTAAAGTCCCATATAAAAACGACCATCAACCTCTTAATTGATGCTTATGGACAGGATACTCAACAAAATAAGTTATTGTTAAGCGTCAAGCTCTAAAGTGATTCCGATTAAGGCTGCTGTTTAGATGAAGTGTTCGGGTTAAAAGAAGGAAATATTTATCCTTCCTGAATTTGATCGCAAGGCCGCAGGTTTTAAGTGGGCGCGGTTTTCCTTTCCGTCGTTCTGTTTATCCACTTACACAAGTCGTCTTTACCGGGGAATCGTCATAAGAGTACCAAAATAAATAGAAGAGCATGGAGACCCTGAACTGGCATATTTACTGGGAATGGAGAACTTAACTCAAAGGGATTAATAAATGACATCTGCCGTGACACAGACTGGAAGACAAGTGTTGATTTCTGTGCGCAGGTGCTTGAAAGTTCTGAGTCGCTTTGGATTTCGACAGCAGATGGAAGTACAAGAATGCGATATAACTCTTCTTAAGTGATGCCGTCAGTCGACTGCAGACAAGTCTGTATGTGACACATTTCCATACCAGAAAGTTATGGCTCGTACTTTCCGAAAGGATGATCATCATTTGGCGTCTACCAATAGGAGCGCATGCTGCGTCATGGTATAAGTGGAGGAGGGATTGCAAAGGAAATCCTGACTTTTCGCGGTCTGAGAGAAAAGATCGGACTTCAGGCAGACATAACCTATTCATTCTGCAATGAGTGCACCTGCACGGTGTCAAATTTCCCGTCAAAGGGCCTTCTGGGTGCGTTTTCACATTCAAATGTCCACTTTCATACAGTACGCGCCAGAATTTGTGCAACATACCGATATATGCGAAATATTGATAGTCTTTCGCTCATCGGCATTGACTCAGGTTGTGATACTGATTATCATGTAGTCTATTCTGGAGTCATTTCAGCCATGATAGGATGCGGGCTTTTTAAACGAGCTTCGGTCTGACCACCACCAACAAAACGTACGTATTGTTAAAATTAACTGCATAAATAATACGCCTTTTTCATTCATGATGACTGCCCTTAATTTTATGTTATGTTGAACCAAAAATATTTCTTGTACACGTTTGGTAACAAATTAAGCCTTCTTTAAACTTTATACTTCCTTAAAGGGTATTATTTTGTTTAAAAAATGTCCGATTATGAGCATTTTTACGATTTGAGGTGTTCATTCATAAAAAATCGTATCCGTCAATTTAGTTATGCTGCATATACTGTATAAAGCATGTTCCGAATCTATTGCAACATTTAATGGGATTTTTTCCTCAAAAGCCAGGCGAAAACGTACTTTTCCTTAAACATTATGTACAAAGTGCGCCAAATATGGACTTGGCAAATCGTTGCACTTGTTTATGTAATGGGGGGCCCGTAAACCATCACTCAAGTAATTCTCAGTCCTACCAATTGTTACCTCTTACGAGAATTTCAACCTCATCAAATTTGTATGCGTGGCCGGGTCTCGTCGAAAGACTTAATTTGGTCAAAGCAATTCGCCACATGAGGAACAGACACACCACCGCAAACTACGCCATCACCGGAGGTCCAGATGGCTGAAATGTATTCCTATGTGTGTTATTATCAATGTGAATAGCTAAGCAAGTCCAGCACATACCATCCAGCCTCGTGACGACAACGGGATATTCATAAGCCTTTCCCAGTCCACGGGCATTCACGGCAGCTACAGAGACTTTGTAGGCAATGTTTGGCTGTAGAGCGCTGATGGTGGCGGTATAGAGTTGGAGGGGATCGGTTGGGTTGACTAGAACGTTGTGCGAGCTACCTTGACTGCTGCCTTCGCCTGAGGCCAGCGCAGCTGGTGACCAGGATACTTTAAAATGGCGTACTTCTGACAGGCGCTTCTCCGGCGCCAACCAAGTCACACGAATGGTCTGCGAGTCCAACACTGTGATGTCTTGCCCTCTTGGACTTTGTGGAACTAAAAAGCAAAACAGTGGGTTTGGTTATAAAAGAGTTCTTAATGGTTACTTAAATAGGTATAAGTAACACCAGGAAAAATGAAACCATTTGGCACTATTTGCGTAGCCACGCGTGGCAATCTTGAATGAACAAACGGACCATTCTCTTGCCAGTTTGAAACATTGCGAGTCTCCCCGCCTCCATACTCAGTTGGGATTTGTAACTAACACTCTTCGGCAAGACGTTATTTTCCAGGCACCTGTGCAAAAACCGCATCTGCGAATAGGTTGAGGCCTCATGAAGGATAAATGTTTTCCATCATCGAGACGATCGAAGCGCATCACGCCCAAGTAAATTGCCAATACAAGGAAACATGTGATCCCAGGAAGTAATTGAGAAGATGACTCGATCGCTGGGACAACACTTTTATCCGCCTGATGTTTCGATATCCGTCGCGGATTCGTCATCAGAGACATAGTCAAAGAGCAATAGCTAAATGTACGTGTAGATCGTTGGGACAAGAATTTAATTCATTTGACATTTAAAAAATCAGCCGCGATTCCATCATCAGAAGCAATAGCATAAACGGGATAATTAATAGACAGAGAATTGCAGTTTTTATAGGATATAGTCACTATGCTACTGCACACTTTGGACAATAAATGGCTCATCTATCGAGGACAATTACCCGCTCATATGCTAATTGCTCGATGACTGGTTTGCTGACTGTGACCTGCTGAAGTTTTGTCGCACGTGGTGAACTTGCGCGTGATGACTGCTCAGCCATCTGGTTTCCTAGCGTTGGTGTTAGACGACGCGTTGGCTTGTGATTCCCAGAGTGGTGATGGGTTTGACCACGCGATTGGCACCTCTCGCGACGGCGAGAGGAGGCTGAACTAATCGCGATATGTGATCATTGTGCGAGTAGCGAGTTGCTTTATTCATGGTCCTCGGGCCCCCAGCCATATAAATAAGTGCAACGACCTATTAATTTCATATTAAGTGCTGCGGCTCAATTTAGCCATTGCAAGTCGCCATTTGGGGAGCCCACGCACCAACGCGTCGTCTAACACCAGCATCAGGGTGTCAGATGGCTAAGCAATCATTACACCTCATTCAACCACATGTTCTGCAGGTCAAGGCCCACATGCCGGCCTGTAAGCAGTTAACGTACGAGTGGGCAACTATCGCAGACAGAAGGACTGTAAATTGTCATCAGTGTACATTAGCATTCTGACTTTATGCCATAAAAACTCCGGACGCGAATGGCCGAGCATGCAGTGGCGGTAAGGAAGATAGACCCTAACTCCCAGGTTGCAGCTCACTCGACAGGACTCAGCCATTTTTGCAAGTTCGACGAGACCAAAATCCCCGCAAGAGGTGACAATCCCGTGAGCCACAAGCTGCTCAAGTCATGCTTCTCAGGTCCCCAGTCCACCAATAAGCGCAACGATTTGGCGTTCCCATATGGTGTACTGAGAAATTTCCTGACCAAGAGAATCAGTCACGTGGGAAGCACTGGGCGCAGCAACAACTCTGACGACAGCAGGCATAACTGTCGCGCAATTATCTAACCCGCATTCGAAGCGGACAAGAACACTGTGGCAATAAATGAGCCATCACTGCACCGCAAGTGGTGGCTATGGGAGCTGACAAATAAAGTACGTATGCGGGTGACCGCTACGAACTATAAATGCCTTTGAATCTGCGCATGTATCACCTTTATCTGCGCATGTCTCAGGCTGCTTCCTGGAACTTGCATATTCAATTTTATTGGCAAACCCCCTGTGTATGCATTACCCAGTTCCTTTTATTGTCTGCGGTGATGGATCCGCGATGAATCTCGAAACGTCAGCCGACGAAAATTCACCTCTCAGCGATCACATCTGCGTCTTTTTCTTAATTACTTGCGGCGACTCGCACGTTCACTTTAATTGGCGATTGTGGTCGACTCCCACATTAGATTTCCAAATTGTCATAGTTTGTCTTTTAACAGAGTTTAAGTACCGAAAACACGAGAATGAACCTTAAAAAGTGCTCTAGAACCGCCTAGAACTCCGCTGACCTATGTTTCGTCATCGCCAAAAATGATGAATCTCCGCTAGATGATAGTAAGTTCTGGTGATAAAAGCATGGTCATGCAGTTTAATAAGCCATGAACCTTTGCCGGCTTCTGGTGTGAACAACTTTGGTGCAATTGCCATTGCCACCGCTCCTGAGGTCATGGTTTGGTTTAGTTGAAGCGGTGTTGCATCCCACCTCCTCCAAACGCGAGATGCCACGGACATGGTCTCGCGGGGAAATCTTAGCCGCTCAGTCGCTCGACCCAGCGCGATGGCTGATGTCTGCCAGCGAGGCGCTACCTTTGCCCTCGGGCGGCTGGGGTGCACGCACGCGCCCCACACTGGTCAGGCCAATCAGCAGCCTAAAGCTAACTCCCCAATGCTCGCTCTGGGCCCTTGTAACTATTCCCGCACTTCGGATCACGCCGCCCCAGCGGAAGGTCGTGTTCTTCGTAGTCAATCTCTTTCCGTCTATTTTTCGTTCCTCTGTGTGCACAATATCCTGTTTCTACTACTTTCGCCTCTACCGACTTCTTCTCTACTAAGCAACCATGGCCTGAAGATCGCAGTTGCTAGGATTTAACTTACTTTACTCCCTGCGATAGAGTGATTGTGAGACAAAACCGGAAACAAGCACCCCAACTAACCAGTATTTTCCAGTAGACATTACTTCGAGTACTGACTGTGGTACGTCTGGGTCGCATTTGACGCTTGCTTAAAGCGTGAAAACCCAATTTTAGCTCTCTTATCATTCTTCCATGCTGGAGGCTTTCGTTGGTGACTCGGAATCACTATATCACAGTATCCTTAAATGTGCAATAAGTATAAGAACGTTAGCAATTTTATCAAGTCACCGTAGTCTTTTGAGAATACTTTAGAATTTTCCAAACCAAGAATATGCAGTTTGCTTTATGAATACTACACGACTAAACATCAAAGGAAGATGAAGAGATATCAACTAAATAGGAAGTGAGACATACTGCAGAGAGATTGGGATGGTTCTGTTTTGCGAAACAGGTTAGTGGAGATTAACCTAGGTGATAATTTAAAGGTGAGGCAGGCAGAACTCGAAACTATTTTACACCGTCGAAAACTGATGACTCCGTCGTAGAAGATGCATCTCGTATGGGCGAACATCAAGGAGGACTAAGAATATTATACGATAGTTTATCAAAGAAGATCAAGTCTACGTCCTGTTGGAGTCTTTTGCTCATTGTTTTTTACATGCAGGTAAAAAATTAACCTAAGTTCTCCAAGCATCAAAACTCCTTTGGAGTCCAAGAAAGTAATGCAATGTGTTCTGTTCTATATAATGGGGCCGTATCTATAAAATTGCATTCAGGTTAAAGTGGCTGTCTTACGAGTCCAAAATTGCACCGAATGTTAGAAGAAATCCCTATAACACGTAATAGAATATTCCATTGAAAATGGTCAAACTGACCCTTGCTTGGGTGATCGATGGCTGAAATTTCCTTCTTTTTAATATTTGGCTACAAAAGCATACTATCAGATGCGCCTCCTTTCTGGGCAAACACATAGGAAAACGCCACCACACTACAATTAAATGTAAGGTGCTCCTTCTAAATAGTCGAAAATATTCGAGGTCCAGGCAATTGAATAGAAGGCGGAAAAATGCTCTCTGGGACAAGTAATTGATTTGCCCGACGTTTCGAACTCTCACGCGAGCTCATTGTCACGGACTTTAATAGCGTACAGCTCACAGTGTATCTAGCTCAAATCTGCCGAGAATGACCTTCAGCTCTGCTATCGATTGTTTTCGCACAACGCAAGATAGGCATCGGGAAGATCAATATGTCTGTTATTTGAATCCGCTTGTGAGTGCCATGCCTCGTCTGTTTTATTAATCCAGATATAATAAGACGTCGTTAGTTATTTTTTTAGTTCAGCGATGATACCTATGCAAGCATTCTGGAAGTCAAGTTAGGCGAACGAGCGTTTTCGATTGAAGAATCCTGATGCAACTACAATAATATAAAGGCAGGGTAGAGGTAGTGAAAGTCTGAGCAAGCAATTAGCGGCAAATAAGGCGGAGGGGGAAATTTTAGGAGATCCTAGGGGCAGGGGAGGATGGACGGGTCCTACAATTAGTTCATGTCACCCGGTTTTCGGGTCACCGCTTCCTGGCGTCTAGACACAAGACTATCTCTACCCTCCCTTTATGTTAGTGTAGTTGCCTAATTATTAATTAATCAAAAGCGTTCGTTCGCCTAACTTGGCTTCCTGAATTATTGTTTTGCAGTTTACATGTTATGAAACTGTAAGTGAGAAGCAAAACAAGTTATAGGAAGTAACAAGTTTCGATAAATTGTTAAAGAGTTTACTTAGTCTTAACTTCGTAGGTGACTTCGCAATAAAGGATTGCAAGAACCAAAATACGAACTAAAGACCCGTGTCTCAGCACATAATTATCCTCTAATTTAGCTGAAACCCAGAATTAGGTGTTCTACTGCAGGAGGGCATATGCATTTGGAGCATTAAAATGGATTACAGCGTGATTTGAGTTGCGGTGAAGTGAAGTTTCAAAAAATGCCGATCTCCTTCTCCCTTTATACTTTGAGAAGAGGGCAGGTGAGCACGTAAAATCGGCTATAGCACAATTACTTTGATGCAAAGTGTTGCTCATTTGACTGATGATAGTTCGGGTGAATTCCATGAGGCCTACCTTAGGGTGAAACCCAGAATAGGGGAGCAAATGTCCACCAATTAGCTATCCTCTATTTAAGGGTTTTCGAATAAACACGGCACCTTATGCAATTGTCATACTTTAAGTACTATGGAACGCGCCAGAATTCCTGCAACATGCCGACGTGTGCGCAAAATTGATACTCTTTCGCTAATTGGCATTGACTCAGGTCATGATGCTGATTATCGTGAACTCTATTCTGAAGTTATTTCAGTAATGATAGGATGCGTGCTTTTTAACGAGCTTCGTTCTGACTACTAACGAAACCTTTGTACTTTAAGAAGTAATTGCTTAAATAGTATGCGTTTTTATCATTTATTTTGAATGTCTTTGTAAATTCTAATATATTTTATGAAAAAAATGCACGAAAAATTATTTCTTAGACTCGGTTGGCAAATAATTACGCCTTGTTTAAGTTTTATACTCAACGACAGGGTATCTTACGATCCAAAAGGTTTCTAAATTACCGAATAATTTTGAAACTAACTGACTGCTACACTCGAATTCAACGTTTATACACTGCGCTATGTGTACACCCTGTATAAGGAAAAGTACATTTTCGCTTACGGTTTGATGATGAATTCAGATAGTTCTCATGAAATGTTGCGAAAGATTAGAAACATGCTTTACACGAAGAGGCAGCATTAATAAATTGACCGATATGACGTATGATGAATAAACACCTCAATTGTAAAAAAGTTCACAGCATAAAATTTTTCCAAAACCGAAGGATATCGTTTCTTGAAGTACAAAATTTTAAAAAAGGCGTAATTTGCTACCAAAGGTTTACAAGAAATAATTCTTTCATGCACGCTTTACCTGAAATATATTTGAATTTATAAAGGGATTCAAAATCAATGATAAAAACACATGCTATCTACGTATTTACTTTTTACAGTACATATGTTTTGTTAATGATCAGAACGAAGATCTTTAAAAAGTCCGCATCCTATAATCACTGAAATAACTTCTGAATAGCCTACATGATAATCAGTATCACAACCCGAGTCACTGCCGATTAGCGAAAGAGCATAAATATTTCGCATATGTTGACATGTTGCACGAATTCTGGCGCGTGCTGTATATACGTCGAATTTGACGAGAGTCTCGATTGCCTGGTCGAGATAATGAGCATTTGGGCGTGAGTTTATTCATAGTTTTGTGGACCACCACCACCACCACCAACAAATCACAGTCCTCATTCTCTCTTCTCTCCTTCTTTCTCAGGGCCAAGCCCATTTCAACATGACTGTAGGTGGGCGTTGGCCGCAAAAAAGACAAACAGCGCGTCTTTACATGCGCCCCACGTGCCTGTACCAAAGTCCAAAAGAATGTACCTTTAACTGGGATTTCGGATGTTTGCCCTGAGGGCATTGACCCTTGGGTCATAAGAATAAGAAGAAGCAACTACAGTCTCTGCTGCAACGGTTATTTCTGTAAATAGAGAAGTAGAAGGCGCTGCGATCACCGGAATCATACTTTTACTTGTCTGAGATTTTTGGCTCTTTCTAGAGTCCAGCATCAGAGATTAAAAGGCATAAACAAAATGCAAGCAACAGTTATAGGACGGAAAGACCAATTAACCGTTAGGGAGGGGAGGGGGGAGGGCAGGAGGGGGCTGCAATGAAATCGAGGGAGGGATTACATCGGTGGTGTTAAAAAAACCTTCATGCTGGAGCCCTCGTAATTGTTGTTCCCTTAGTTGCTTACGGGAAAGGTTATGCACCAAGTTTGAGCATCCCTTGTTGGATGATTGTAACTTATTCTGGTTCTAATCGAGGATTATTTGCTTCTTGGCTTGTTTGATTCAATCGACTTATCGATCTGGCACCGGCATACATCGCGCTGCGCAGGCATCTCCGGGCCGATGGCACTGGTGGTTGACTGTTTTCCCCCTCTCCCCTCTCTTCTTTCCCCTCCTTTTCATAACGGATGATTGGCCCCTGCGTCCTATAAGCGTTGCTTGGTTATTTCGCAATACATTTACTGATAATGCAAATTTGGAAAATCTACAGATATTTATCGAAAAAATTCTAAATACAAGAAAATAAAATGCATATAGCCGTTATTCAAGGGTATTTCACTGCCTATCCTAATTCCCCGCTCTCCAAACCCACTATAACCACCGTTTCCTTAGGACGAAATTCTGGGACTAGGGGTATATGAGGTGCACCACATAAACTACGGTTGTTCTGCGACCAGTTGGGCGCGCGCGTGAGCTCGCGTGCATGTCTGCCCGGTCCAAGTTTAAGATCATCACCAGCAGAGGCATATGACCTTGAGGCAGTACGCTGTTGAAAAATGAATCATTATTCGCAGTCGGCTGTAAGCGCGACCCCTCAGAATAGCCTGCAAGGTTGATGGCATTTGGTGAGGCTGGACACATAACAGTCTCGATCGCCATCAGGATGATAAAATAGTCGCCCTTTCAGTCAGCAAGCTTCCAAGACGCATTGTGATGGCTCTACAGCACACTGTTTTGCTTATGCTGAGGTACTCAAACTGTGAACACAACTCAGTCCGACATCTATTCTCAGTCGTCCAAGGAGCCAGTGGACTACCTGAGTCAAACAAACCAGAAACATTGCCATTCAATAATTTGGCATGGCTTACAGACCATTTTTGCGGGCTTGATTATGCCGATCAATGTGAGGCGAATGCAGCTCACTCCCAAAGACAAAAACAGATACTCTAAATAGCAAATAGAGAAGAAGAGCTTGACTTTCATTACTGCGGTGTCGCTGCGTCCAGATAACAACTAGTCAATTGATGGAGCAGGAATTTAGGTTGAACAATTTAAAATAATTAAACACAGTCTTAAAAAGAAATGCTGAAGGTAAGGGTAGCCAACATGACCGGAAAATCAGCTCTCGTTTAGTGATTAATGGATTTTTCTAGGTGCGTACAGGACTGGCTCAGCTTACAACAACAGGCTTCATCAGAGATACACCGTGATTAAAAATTCAAATTCTGAGCAATAGAAGACGACTCAATCACTGGGACGATATGTTTATTCGCTTGATGTTTCGAAATCCGTCGCGGATTCATCATTAGAGACATACTCACAGAACAGTAGCAAAAACAGTTTGTGTGTTCACAGGGTTTTGCCATAAAATTTAAAACGTACAGAAAAATCAATGAATGGCTTGAGTTTGCGCTGATTCGCTGTGTCTCTGGTGATGAATCCGCGACGGATTTGAAAACATCAGGCGAATTAGCATATTGTTCAAGCGATCGACTCGTCCTCGACTGCTCAGTTACTTCCTGGGACTCGGATGTTGGCTTGTATTAGCAACTCGAATGCTATCAGTGACACAGGCAGAGAACTCTGCCCAGCTAGGGGACTCTTATGCCCGTGTACATTGAGACATGTCGGCTGAGCCTATGAACTACAGTACGGGTTTGCTCGTGGATGACTAAAACTAACACCAAGGTTTTGACGACATATTCCGCTAAGAGGTTTGTCAGAATAGACGCTGATATAGACAATTTATTCATGGTCAGTCTCAACTGATGAAAATTATGTCATGCATCTAATATGTTTGCGAGCGTACACTATCTGTTTCATGCATGCAAAGACGTAAGCTGCTGAATGAACGTAACTGTTGCCTTTTCTATTGCTTTGCAAAACAGGTTTGAGGACATAGTTCAGTCGTCATTGAGGATGCCATGTGTACGTGTCAGGGCACTGAATTAATACGACCGTATGTAAAAAGACGTGGAGGTCATGATGTGAAAATCTCAGACAGGACTGTTAATAACAGCGGACAAATCAAAATAGCCAGTTCATAAAAATTGCCCGTGTTGGGTGACATTACTTATTGTGTACAATACTGGCTACTGAAAATTTGTAAGTATATACAAGTTGATGGAACATTTAAGATGATGCGCCTTTTCATTTCATACTACCATTACCAGTAGACTCAAGCCACGGAGGTGTAGATCAGCATAGTATAAACATCCTTATGAGCAAAATATTTGCTTGTCTAATAAGCCATACTTACGATGGCCAGGAAAGTAGGTGATCCGTTGGGGTTGACGGTAAAGATAAAAGAAAATGAGTCCTACGGCAGGTAGGACCACCCAAGGACACGTCTCGGCAGTAGACCTCACGCATTTAGTTTGGATTCGTTTACCTACACAAACAACCCTGACGAAGGACTTTATTTACTCGCCATTATGCTCTCAGCTCTCCTCCCTTCGCTCCTGTTTGACTTCGATCATAAGAGTCACAATTATTCTGAAAAGCCCCCCATTTTCTAAAATTCACTTTCCGCCACAGTAGTAAAAAAGTCCGCAAAAAGCTGTAGAGCAGATTTCGGGCATAGGAGCCAAGGCGGCTTAGTAAAAGACTTTTGAGTAGTGAAACGTTTTAACCAAGTTTCAGTCGATAGGCGATTGGTACGTTTTACGGTTTTGGCTAATAAAATTAAAAAAAGATAATTTACAATGACAGTCTCGAGTCTATTGTCAGTGCTCGTCAAATTATAATTATTACACCACATTTTAAAAACGTTGACGATTCATAAGGAAGCAGCGCGAACCTTAAGACGTATGCTAAGTATTTGCGAATTCCGTCAAGGACGCATTGCCGAAAGACTGGCATGACCATTTCTGGTTTATTAACCGTCGTCAGCCGGTCACACCCAAACCCCAAGTGGTGCATCACCCAGGGTTCGAACCCGCGATCTTTTTGATCAGAGTCAAACACCCTAACTATTGAGCTTCGGGCTCACTGCCATGCCAGTTTAGCTCCGTAAGTACGTACACTTGCTTAGGAACGTTCAACAAATGCTAGTAGCACTCACTTTTTCCACTCTGCCCTGGCTTCGAGAAAGGACACTCAGTTCAAAGTGGGGCCTGTGAGTGCCGTTAGCAGTTGGCGAACGTTCATCTTCGAGTGTCAACAACGTATATTATTTTTTGCTTTAGCACATCTTTTCTGCGGACCCGAAAGATAACTTATTATGAAACAGCTTTGACATTTAAAAAAGAGCGAATGCTGTCGATTTTGAAATTTTCCCCAGCGGCGACCTTTTATCTGCACTGAAGAGTATTTCTTGATCGTGTTTGATTCTCAACTTTGAACTGAAGAAATATTCTACCATCTCAGTTTTGAGTACTAGTATAACCAACATTGGCAATATTGAATCTATCCAAAAGTTGCTTTCTGGGCATTTAATTTTAAGAAATTGGTAATGGACCAAACTAAATAAGCGCTATTACTGCAAGCTCAAGGGCAGTTTGCATGATTTAATGGACATTTAAATTCCCACCACTAGCCAGCTTGTCAGCATTTTTGCAGTGAATAATAGTACAGTTTACTTCTCAGAGAATACATTGCTATCAGCCAGAAGAGATCGCCTGAACGGAGAAAGGCCTCAGTTAGAGGAATCTCTTTTGTGATTTTCCCCTGAAAATGTCTTCTGTCGTAGTGTTATCATCTCTTATACGTCGTGACGGGCTTCTGAAATTGACGCGCCATGTTTTTCTGCTATCCATTCCCATGAGAACCTCCGCAAATGAACATCGGTCAACATATATTGCTCATTGTACATACACTGTATTTTTAATTCGCTTTAATTACTTAAAATAAAAAATGCAGTTATCTGCAAACGACACAGCCACCGGTTTGAAAGATAAACAGTAGGTGCCAGAATTCGTACATCATGCTGACATGTGCGAAAATTGATACAAGTTCGCTAATCCGCATTGACTCAAGTTGTGATACTGGTTATTGTGTAGGCTATTCTGATATTATTTCAGTCATGATTTGATGCGGGCTTTTAAACGAGTTTCTTTCTGACCATTAAGTAAACTAATGCACTGTAAAAAGTAACTACTTAAATAGCATGCCTTTTTATCATTGATTTTGACTGCCTTCGCAAATTGAAATATATTTTACGGAAAACGCACGAAATATTATTTCTTTTACTCGTTTGGTAGCAAATTATGACTTCCTTACATTTTATAACTCAAGATAGGGCATCTTATGGTTAAACAAATTCTAAATTATTGAATACTTTCGAAACCTACTGACTGCTACACTTGAATTCAAGTTTTACAGACTGCGCACTGTATACAGCCTGGTTAACGAAAAGTATGTGTTTGCCTACAGTTTGAGGAAGAAGTCACATAGTTCGCATAAAATGTTGCAATAAGTGTGGAGCATGCTTTATACAGTATAGGCAACATTAATAAATAGACGGATACGATGTATTGTGAATGAACACCTCATAATCTTAAAAAGGCTCACAGTTAGACATTTTTCTAAAACCAAAAAATATAGTTTCTTAAAGTTTATAATTTAAAGAAGGCGTGAGTTGCTACCGAAATTATATGAAAAATACATTTTTTTCGTGCATGTTTTCCATAGAATATATTCGAATTTATAAAGGCAGTCAAAATCAAAGCTAAAAACGCATACTATTTGAGAAGTTACTTTTAACAGTTCGAACGTTTTGTTAGTCATGAGAACGAAGCTCGTTAAAAAGCCCGCATTCAATCACGACTGAAATTACCTCAGAAAAGACTATACGATCATCACTATCACAACCTCTGTCAATGCTGATAAGCGAAAGAGTATTAATCTTCCACATATGTCGGCATGCTGCACGAATTCTGGTGCGTACTGTAATTGGACGTAATTGCCGAGGAAAATTCATTCTAAGACTTTTAACTTTTTTACCAATTTATAACCTGTATGATGTTTGCCTACTTATTTTTATCCACAGCGAAGGGTGGATAATTTGCTGAAAACGTTAAAACTGTACTTTAAAACCAAAGCATATATACCTGATACCTCTTCACCCCATAACGTGGATACTTGCAGATATTTCTTTTGCGACCAGAACTAGATTCTACTTTTCATTTTTCTATCTTAATCTTGCGTCTACCGGATCAAAGGCTAGTATTGAAAGGGCACTTTGTCTTACATAGACGCTGCACCCATCTCTACAGTACTTGGACTCTTCAAAGGCCAGTAAGACTGCATTATCAGAGACAGCTGGTGTAACGCTGGACGGACTGAAAACATTTTAACTTTAGCCAGACACCTTTACTTAAACAGGATTACTAATTCGCATGATCAATGCCAACTCAGAATAAGTAGCATGAACGAAAACTCAGTGTTTTTTCATCCTGAAGTTTAGACTTTAAACACGAGAGGGGAGGAAGTCATTCCTGCAACATTGCTGTTAAGTGAAAGGTTAACTCCTTATCGACAGCTGTCAACATTGTCTTCTGAGAACCAAGAAGCTTAAAGTTATTGTTTGATTTACACTTACCTTTCTAATTTAGTTTCGCTTTTAATTTAATTATATACCACGAAAATTAGATGAAAATACGTTAAAACATAACAATATGTAAAAAACTAAACCAAGTTGAAGTAAATAAAACTAAATGAATTGAAATCTTAACAACGATAAAACTAAAATTAGACTTATAACCTTAAGTATGCACTAACAGCTAAACTACAGTACGGCCTAGAATTCGCGCAACATGCCGACATATGCGAAAGATTGACACTCTCTCGCTAATCAGCATTGAATCACGTTGTGATACTGATTATCGCGTGGTAACTAGTTAAATAGTGTGTGTTTTTATCATTCATTTTGAATAATGCTGCAAGACTGATTATCGTGTAGCCTATTCTCAAGTCACTTCGGTCACTATAGGAGACCAACTATTAAGCCTCGTTCTGACGACTAGCAAAACGTATCTATTGTAAAAAGTAACTACTTAAACAGTATGCGTTTTTATCATTGATTTTGAGTGCTTGTATACATTCAAATACATTCTATGCGCGAAAAATTATTTCTTGCATTCGTTTGGTAGAAAATTGCGCCTTCTTTAAATTTTAAATCTAAAGAAAGTGTATCATTTGGTTTTGAAAAGTTTCTAATTATCCGTTTTTTCACGATTGTGAGGTGTTCATTCATTATATATCGCATCTGTCAATTTATTAATGCTGCCTGTACTGTTTATAGCATGTAACCCATCTGTTGCAACATCTTATGAGAAATATCTGCCTTCTTTCTCAAACTGTAGGTGAAAACGCACTTTTCCTTAAGCAGGATGTACACAGGAGGGAATTTTTAAACCTTGAGTTCAGGTGAAGCAGTCGGTAGTTTTCAGAACTATTCGAATATTTGTAAAAAAAATTGAAACGTAGAGATATTCCTTTCCTTAATTATAAAATGTAAAGAAGTCTTCATTTCCTAACAAACGAGTAGGATAAATGCTCTTTCGTTTATGTTTTTTGTGGAATATATTTTAATTTGTGAAGGCAGTCAAAAACAATGAACAAAAATGCATACTACTATGGTAGCCACTTTTTTCGTTACATATGTTTCGTTAGTGCTCAGAAGAAAGCTCGCATAAAAGCCGGCCTACTATGGTGATTGAATTAACATGAGAATAGGCTACACGATAATCAGTATTACAACCTTACTCAATGCCGATTAGCGAAAGAGTCTTAATATTTCGCCTATATGTTGGCATGTTGCACGAATGCTAGGCCTTACTGTATGCTAATACCACCGGTCCTGTCAGACAAAATTCTTGGGCCAGGGGTAGGTAAGTTGGCAGAGCAAATTTATTGTATCTCGTTTGACTGTCAATGAAGTTTTCGCCATACGAAGATCTAGAAGACAGTAAATATTGCGCTTATGTTTTGGATGAATGCCAACACCCGTATAGACTGAAACAGACTACGGTACCTTCCCTAGGAAGGAAAATGACGGCTAGTATTGCCCACCAAGAAAAGAGAGACTGAAATGGCAATTTCTGAGTTTTGGCTGTCGTCAGCCAGGCATACATAACACCAAGTGGTGCATCCTCCGAGGTTCGAACTCGGGACCATTTGACCAGAAGTCTAACACTAACCATTGAGTCTCCAATTCGCTGTGTTGCCAGTTTAGATTGGGAAATACTAACACTTGTCGATTAACGTTCATCATCGATCGCCAATGGAATTCACTCGTCCCTCCTTGTCTTGAGTATCATCCGTGCGAACAGTCACACATTCACTAGTAATTTAGGCAGGTAAATTGCATGAATGGACTGGCTTACGACGTCTAGTAAGCCAGAAACGGTCGTTCAAGTCTCCCTTCTCTTTGCAGGCCATACCCCCTGTCCAGACCAGTAGCCGCTGTGCGGCTGCTCTCAGGGCCCAAGAATAAGATCCAAGGCAAATATTCACACTGAGGCGCACTCTAGAATTCCGCCATAGCTACCAGCAACCAATGGCTGTTTGCTTCGTCGACGTTGCCACCGTATTCGATTTCATCCATCGTGAGTCCCTGTGGCGAATAATGAAACTGGATGGAGTGCTGACCACACTCATTACCATGATTAAAGCCTACTATTGGCCTACCACCGCACGAGTTCTGGTCCACAACAATCTCTCTCAATCATTCGATATTCGGTCTGGTGTCCGACAGGGCTGTGGCATTTCGCCCACTCCGTTTAACTACGTCATTGACTGGTTTCTCGGGAAGGCCCTTCATGAAACGGACGGTGTTGAGCTTGCACCCGGACGCCGGCTAACTGATCTTGACTACGTTGATGATATTGCGCTGCTGGTCTCAAGCTTTAGTGGTCTGCAGTCGGGTGTGTCGTGGAAAAATGAGATGGCTATTTCGGTTGGCATGTACATAAACTCCGGAAAGCCGAAGTTATTCTCGAGCTGCATCCCTGACCAGGAGAAGGCCCCCCTGAGGATTAATGGCCATGAACTTGAAGAAGTAGAAAGCTTTGAATACCTCCGGGCGAGGCTGCTATCGAATAGGCCAAGCTGGGAAGACATTTTCTCCAGTACCAATGCTGCCCGCTGAGTTTTCTCAATCTTTCGAAAGTGCCTTTGGATCAGATGTGGCATTTCAATCGTCACAAAGATTCGTATATACCGTACATCTATCCGGTCAGTCCTCCTCTATGGGTGTGACTTCTGGGCTGTGCATGCTGAAGATGAGCAAAGACTGGAGGTCTTTGACCGCCGGTGCCTGAGGACGACCATGCGAGTTAAGTATAGCGACTTCATCTCAAATGAGACAGTTCGCACCCGCTGCGATCGTATCACGAGGATATCTCAGGCCATTCAAGAAAGGTGACTGAGGTGGTTTGGACATTTTCTCCGTCGTCCATCCCACGAGCTTACCTATGCTGCCCTCGAACCGGCGCCATAGCCCACCTGGAAACGTCAAAGAGGAGGGCAACATAACAATCGGCTTTACACTGTCCGTCAAATTATGGTAGCAGTTCTTGGACCTATCTCCGTCGCTGTAGAAGGGACAGGGTGGAGCTTTCCCGATTTGCTACCGCCAATCGTCACGCATGGAGAGGTACCGTTCGTGACATCATTGAGACTAGCAAGCTCAGGCATGGTCACGGCCATAAAAAGTGCAAGTACAGAGCGGGACAAGTGAGTTCCCTTAGCGATCAGTGAACGCTAATCAGCGACTGCTAGTTATACGATGACACCCAGTCCTATGGTTTCTGCACCTATGGGTTGCCCTAGGTATATCGGTTTCTAGCTTTCAAGATGGGCTCTCGGTGTTAATCAAATTCGGAAGGTTGCATCCCTTTCTTTTCATCAGGGACATGTTTGAACTCAGCCGCTTCAACAGTTATGTAAAGGATAAGACGTTCATTTTGCCTTTGAATATTTTTCAGTTGCGAGAAGAGTGGATCGGGCATTTAAATTCTTCGGCGAACCGGTGTGTTAATAGAAATTCCTGCAATGTTCGTTTTTTTTTGCCGTGCCTAATACAACCGTCCATCATAAAGTATCTTAACTGCAGATGTGCGTGCGAACTGCGTTCGCATCTAGATGATTGACTTGTACCAAGCTCGGGACAAGTTGAGAGGGTGGATCGTAAGATAACCGACCTCCTGCCATAAAAAAGTCGCAAAAGTGCTCCCGAGGGTAGGGCTCTTAGATGATAATAATACTGTGCAAGTTCATTGGATCACGCTAATGTCCGAATGTCGAAAGCAGTGTTTAAGTTTACTTTTATGTCATTATTTCAGAAAAGTATGCTTGGAAAATGTGAAAAAATGCATTAATCACTGCTTGCTGTTGTTCCAATCAATAAGTGTCAGCCGATTCACACCATTAGCACACACACACGCATGCAAGTCATTTTGTCTGTCAAATATATATATATATATATATACTGCAAATGAAGAGCTAAACAGACAGCCAGAGGCAGTGTTCCTTATGACAGGCCCTTGACACATTTAAGGTAGTGCAGTCTCCTTTTTTAGCTATGCAATTTCATGGTAGCTCATCAGTTCTGCCTATGCAACAGTCTCAAGTTGAGAAAATGACGGAAATTTCATCAATGGAAAGATAAGGTTTATAAATCGAAGCAAACATCTGCGACAGCTAGATATAAGTTTTTTCTCTCTCATCATGGTTCGTTTGTTGCGTGAATTGATTAACAAAGCCAAACGCACTATACTTAAGGATCGCGAGGCCAATAAAAACATTGTGATATAGCCTTCCTCAGAGTGCTAAAAGTCTGTTCGGAAGATCGTCTGTTCTGTGTCCCATGCCAATTCCCCTCTCACATATAGCGGGACCGTTTTTGCTGATGGAGGCCCCCAATACAACATTTTTGTCTAAATTGGTAAATCTTCCCATGGTTAACATGAAACGTCAGTTCATTAGGCAAAACATGTTTTTCGGCTCTGCTGAAACTGCCGAAGCATAATTCCGACAGCTGCACAGCAGGCTTCTTGAAAACAAACACCCAGAAGGGTTCATCCTCAAGAATAGTGGCGTACGCATCAAGAAGCCTGATACCTTAGCCGCAGAAAAGGATGACTTATTCATAAGACTGCCTTTTTTAGAAGATGCAACAAGCGAGCTGGTAGGACAATGCCCTAAGACTGCTATCACAAAAGCTTTCCCCATGGTGAACTTACGCGTGCCCTTTGCGAAATCTTACCTCCTACGATTGAGAGGTAAAGCCCGACTCCC
Source organism: Ligula intestinalis (assembly GCA_036362985.1). NCBI lineage: Eukaryota > Metazoa > Platyhelminthes > Cestoda > Diphyllobothriidea > Diphyllobothriidae > Ligula > Ligula intestinalis. The sequence goes on from JAYGXS010000005.1 coordinate 24,484,909, forward strand.
GTTGAAGGCCACATCCATGTGCATCTATTCCTTTACCTGCATCTGTGGAGCAGGACACATTGGCCGAACAACGAGGCGCCTGGAAAAGAGAGTACATTGACGCGTACCGGCCTCGTTAAGTGAAGGTGAAACTAGATCGATCTGGAGCTCTATTCTCGCACACCTTGTCGCTAAGCATGACCTTGTCGATACTAGTTAAGCCTTTCAGGCTGTCTACCGGATACCAACCAACTTCTCCAAAGGCCATCGCCAACGGATGCTGACAACAGCGGAAGCGATTGCTATACGCCTAATGAATTCACTTCTCTGTTTTGAGAAAACTAACACCCAAGAAGATGACCACTTGCACAGACTGACAACGTCCGCAGTCTCCAATAGGCGCCGAACCTCGGACAATCATTGATCTTTATACACGTTCAAATGTTAATTGTTTTGCAAAGTTAAGGGCCTGACGAGGAATTGCCCAACAATATGTTTTGCCTAATGAATTGCCTCTACAACATCATTGATCGAATGGCACGCGGCACAAGAAATGGAGTTGACACGTTCGTGTGTCCCCTCAAACGTATGCCTAGAGGGCGATACTTTCCAGCACATCTTCCAAGTCAAAGGTACTCCAACGTATGTACAGGCAACGTTTATACTTTGCTGTAATTTGGTGTCAGAACCACAGTCAGCTCGTCAACACAATTTTCGGAAGCACCTTAAACGGTTAAGTATCTTGGCAAGCGACGATATACATTCTCTTACATATTTTCTTCTTTTGACCAGTATCTAGTAGCCAAAACCATCATAGTAGTCCTAAGAAACAAACAATATGGCGTCCTTAACAGGGAGTTTTTCTGCCTATGAGTTCGAGGGCGAATCCCAAACGTTAAGTTAGAAAACTGTACTCATTCCAGAGATAGCATCTTCTTCTTCTTCTTCTGAACTACTTACTGGACATTGTCTCCTGGGTTATGTTCTTTATTTTTCCTGGTACACTTAGGCACGTTTATAAGCTGTTAAATTAATGATGATGTCGAGTGTTTACCTGTTCAACGACTAAAGAAACTACAGGGACCCAAGGGACGAAATCAAGGGCACGCTTAAGCCAGCGACTGATTGACTGGACGCTTTTCTAGAGGCAGACTTGAAGTTTATCCTTAAAACTAATCCGAATTCCTCGCCATAGTTAAACATATGTTATCAATGGAATTTTAGTTCAAGCATGGAAGCCCAGCAAAAATGACAGCCTCAGTGCAATTTTTGCAATTAGACGCGTGAGACGCTTCCTCGGAAGCAGTACTGTAAAATGATGCTTTATTATTTTTCCCAAGACAATAAGCGTCCCGAACCCTAAACAGCAGGATCCCATCTAATTGCATAATGTCATACCATGCTACCTATTAAGGCAGTTTTTACTCCTGCATTTTTTTGGAAATCGGTGGATCGCTGAACTCAGCCACCGATGTAGGAGTTTTTTCTGCCCAGACTATTAATTTATAAGCGAGAAAGTTCATTGTTAATCGGATCTGAATTAATATCTTACCACGCGTAGCATAAAACTAATTTCTGTTGTTATACAGTTGCTTACGCGCAGCTGTGATTACCAGCTTTGTATTTTTTCCTTTAACGATAGCACTAATTTTGTAATGAAAGGGCCCGTTGTGCTTTAAGTATACAATTAATTTAAATGCACAAGGTTGATTTATTGATAACAGCCATTTTTTCTTCATGTTTAAAGGATCACTCTGCATTTTGTTGCTACATACATAGGTGTAGAAGGATAAAGTTGGCAGACATTTACTTATTTTTGTATGTTTGCCCTCTGTGAAACCTCAGCCTTAAAATCGCCGTTATAATCGTTCCAGTTAAACAAAATCCTAACAGTTATTGAGAGTTTAGAAGCTTACAGCATCTATCATTGCCCACTTTTGTCTGCTAAAAGTATGACTCGCAGTTAGAGCAGCGGATTTGTTGGGCGTAAGGGAGACTTCTCCTTATTGTCCAGTCTACCCTTCTCTTGAAAACCTCTTTCTTTCCACCATTTAACCTTTTACTTGAACCTCTTGGGAGGTAAAATCCCAGTTCACCTCTTGTCAGGAAGTCCACCGGGAAATCAGTCTCCTATACCAATGCATAGTGTGAGTAGACATTTTTGTGCAATATTCAGAAGCGGACCACCAAAAGGGCATCCGTTGGAGAAGGCTTTGTCGGCCTTTGTCAAACGAGGGACCGATTCGCTCCTTCCCCCTACCCTTTCGCTCATAGTCACAGGTCGCCAAAGTGATGACAAACTACCACTGTATAGAAGTTTACAAAAAGGCGCAAATGAGCGAAACGCAAAACCACGCCCTCGGAAAAGAGCTAGCTGGAGGAATAGTCCTGTCTGCCTGCCTGTCTCTGCACCCACCCGCCCAGCTCTCTCTCTCCCGCTCTCTCCTGCTTAAAGTGCACACGTCGGGTGTTTACAGGGCACAAAACCGTGCCACCCAGTCCTGTTTGACCACCCCTTGTACTCTCCACTCTGTCACTCACGTCTGTCTCCGCCACGACCGGCAGACAGCCAGCCAGCCAGCAGGAACGTTAGTTTGATGGAAGCAGTTCCTGATGGAGGGGAAGGGGTGCAGGAACCATGCCCGTACTCTGGAGGTGGTATGTTGGGTCTATATCACACGCAAAGACAAGAAAGTGAGCACAGTTAGCTACTCGGACGGCAAGTCAAAATGCCGTTCATCTTGCGTGTTTGAATCGGGGGAGTGAATGGGTTAGACGGACCGAAGACAACTTCCGTACGCCGTGCTAATCACGGAATCCGAATCAATGCACACTGACAGCCAAAGCAGGCATGCCGTCGCGAAATGTGGGACACTTAGTCCGGCAGGCAAGATAATCTGATCGCTAATGGACATACTCCGGGGAACGTTCTACCCCACATAGACAGTTCCGAGCTAAATGACCACTTCTGGCTTGCTTGATGCCATCAGTTAGTTATACGTTATTGTCAGGACTGCTGGACGAAGGTGAAGCCTGACTGTTTGCCAACAGTAGACCGCAAGTAGTCAACTAGAGGCACATTTGGAACATAAATTTGCCAAAATAGCGAATTTTAAGTTTATAATTCATGCAACCGTAAATCGGGAGCGATTAATTGTTCATTTACATGAGCAAATGTCAGACGGCAGTTCCAAACTGACTGCAAAGCAGAACTTTATGCTACTGCCATCCCAACCCAGTCATTGAATTAGGCTCAGGATATCAAAACACAACCGACTTGACACGGAGATCATAACCATTACCTAACCATTACCTTACCACTCACGCTAAGGGATCTATCGCAATTTTCTACGCTAGAGTCTCCATGCCAGCCTTCTCAAATTGATGTCTGGTCAGTAGTATCTAATTGTTAAGGTGCAGACATCTACCCCATGCACTGATATCCTAAGTAAACGAAAAACCACTATCTACGAGGTAAGCATGCAATTTTGTGTAAAGATAACTTGTATGGTCGCATACACGGGGCAGGAGAAATGGAACCACCCACAATACATGCGACTTTGCGCCAAATTCTAAGCAATGTAGGTCTAGGGTTAAGATAGTAGTTAGATTTAACGCCAGAGTTAGGGTAAGGGGTGGGAATTATGGCAGGGATTAAGGTTTTGGTTCGCGTTAGCTGTGAGGATTAGGATAAGGCCGTGATTAAGAGATGGGTTACGCATAGTAACACCGAAAAAGTAAATGGACATGGAAATGGCATTTCTGGCTTATTAGCCATCGTCAGCCAGTCATACCCAGACCCAAATGGCGTCTCACCCGAGCCTCGAACTCGTGACCTCTTCCAAAAGAATCAAACGTCCTATCCATTGAGTCACGAGCTCATTGGCTTGCCGGGTTAATTCGAAGGATATTGATCAAAGAGGTCGCGAGTTCGAGGTATGACTGGCTGACGACGGCTTATAAGCCAGAAATGGCCATTTTAGTCGCCCTTGTATTTGTGGGTAATACCATCTGCCTACAATACCGGTTGCTACGGCTGGCAGGGCCTCTGTCGACAGCCAAGGCAGAGTGAGACAGATAAGTTTCGTTATCGTTCGAGTGAACGTTCGTCAGTGAGATGGATTACAGTTTAGATTTATGCACATGTCTCAGACCTGTTTACTATTACCTATGACTAAGGATTCCCGATGGAATCCGAAACGTCGGGAAAATAAAGTCTTTGTTCCAGTGATCACATTTTCTTCTTAGGGATATGCTAGGGTTCTTATTATAAAGGAGGAAGAGAAATCGATGCCCTCTCCCTGATCTTTATTAAAAAGGCCGCCTAGTTTAAGTGGGCGGGCTGTTCCGATCAATTTGTCCTGGTTTGGCGGTCATACAAGTAATCCTTACCCAGTGTTACTTCACGTGAGCAAAAAAGGACTTTAGGTTACCTCGGAAATTGAACTTCATTCTCTGCGAGGCATCTATGGAATGCTCTACATGTAATTTAAATCTTTAGTCCTATCCGCACAAGCAGCGTGGTGTTTGCATCTGCAGAAATTGCAGTCTGAATGGGTGACTGCATAGGGCCAATAATGGGACGAGTTTTTCACAATAAGGTCAACTAAATTCACCAAATCTGACAAACCTCCTCAAAAATGAAGTCAGCCTAGTAGTCATTCTTGTGGATTCTAGATGATTGCTTAGGAAATCCTGCTTGGGCAGCCAATTTGCTGTCCCCTATTGGTGGATTTCATACAAGTGGCAAAGTTGGGCTGGTAATATCGATTAAAATGTGATTAAACTCATGGTGTGAAGCGCGACATTCGTAGCTCAAGTAGGTAAAGCGTTGGCTTGCATAGAAGGCCTTCCCTTCTATGCGGGTTCTAAGCCCGCCGAATACTGCGAGTTTTTTCACAATTGGGCCACTTAAAATAATGGGACGGTTTTGGCAGGTGATAAAGAAAACCTGAATACGCATGTCACTAAGGCCTCCTCCGTTGCCGGTGTCACAAGCCGACAACATTTCTTTACTACAGCTTTCTTAATTTTAACGGGATTTCTACCCTCAGTTCTTGGTGCTCTTATGATAGAGCGAGGACGCTGTGGATGTACCTAACAATAAGAAAGGGAGTCTGTCACCTACTACACCAATTTCTGGGAGGGGTGGGGGCAAAAACTAAAAGCCGCACTTTTAATGTCGTTGGGACGCCAAATCTCAGGGTTGAAAAACAAATGAGTAGCTTGAATTTCGTCAAACCGCCTCAGGGTTATATATTGTATGCGCGACGACAGCCTGGTTTGGTGGGCTTATCCCTCCTGATGTGAAGGATGTGTGTGTATAAAGCGACCATGTAGGCGTAGCTCCTAGTCCACCCATTAAACAGACACACAGAGGTCCAACCTTTATTTCCAAAAAACAAAACACGGCCCATTTGGGACACAAAATGAGGCGATTTCTCAAAATACCCTCTCTCTCTCGCTGTCTCGCTCTCCGTAGACAGGACGTAGGTGGAACTGGGAGGCGGACGCAGGGATGGTAAAACAGAGTGAGAGAGAGATTTGTCAATGACAAAGAGAGCTACTTCAGTATACAAGCCAAAGAGCCTGGGTGTGGTCGAGCTTGTCTCATGCATGTGGGCCAACAGTGCGGACTATTGTTGCCATCTTCTATTTGACACAAAGGACCTATCAAACCTATAAAATTTGCCAAGCAACTCAAGGGGTCGGAAGTAGTGAGGAGAGGCCTATGGCTTAAGGCTTATTTATAGGGGCATTCAGTCCATCTACAATTCTCTGCTCAGAATTGACACAAGTCTTTATATGAAGGGCAAATAATGACACTGCTTTTGGGCAGTCGGCAGGGTAGGAGCCTACTGAAATCAATCATTTTTTGTTTGGAAATAATATGATCTCTAAAGGAGATATACACAGCGGGCAAACTTCTTTAACCTCATGACAAAACTGAAATGACTTTCACGAGGCCTTAATGGTCGCTTTGTTGTGTAAGAAAACATTATAAAGCACTACATTCCGGCCTTAGGGACGAAGGATTAACTTTTAAGAATTTCCAAGTCCAATACGCTATAAGCTAGCCTGACGGGTGAGGGCAAACGCAAATGTTTTCAGTCAAGTTTGGTGGATGAAAATTCAGTGGCTAGAAAGCGAAACAACTGGCTTGAGTAAATTTCGCATAAAACATAAAACATAAAGCATAAAACATAGAAAAATACACTCTTTCCGTTTACTGCGCTTTTTTTCTGCTCACTTGTAACATAATTTGTACCATTATTGTTTATTCACCACAGGTCGTCTTGATGAATGATCGGTCAAAAAACTTTACTTCAGACTGCGGATCGGACACAGCGGTTTGATTGTTCTATTCACCCAGAAAGCAAATGTTGAAAAATATTTTCCCTGAATGCAATCCTACTTTAGTCAAAAACTGTCAGCCGTAACATGTTAGTACAGGCTAATTGTTTCACCCACTTAGCTACTCAATTTTGGAATCAAATAAATTTACAGGATGATTCCGAGAACGTTCAATTTTCCGAGGGAATACCACCGGAACAAGAAATATATTTTCGTCAATTTTTTATCAGCATGTAAAATTAACTCAAAAATCTTGAGTACTTATGATAAGGAAAGGTTATTTAAGTAGAGTTTACATAGTTATTACCATAGGACATAACCATCTAAAACTTTGGTGAAGCATCTTTCCGGCTGCTACGAAAAAACTCTACCCTGTGAAATGTGTCTACTTAAGTAACGTGTGAAGATCCCCTTGAGTTTTAACATCATTACCAATTGAAAATTATTTTATATGAACCATGCTCATCTACTGGATTAAGACAACAGAATACTTTTGAATCCAAGCTGTAGATATGCTTGATTTAAGGATTTCAGTGTAAGAATAATCAAATATTTATGTACGCTGGTATGAAATGGTTAAATATTGTAATGAATATGGACCACGTATATGCGTTATATGCTGTGTAACTAGTGGAAAGATACAATGATCTGTGAATGTACATTTCACGGTCATCAATGTCTTTAACTGTGGGACTTTTTACAACGGTGTATCTTGTATTTTCAAATATGAAAATTTACTTTCTTTACCTAGTAAGTACAAAGGAGCCTATCTATACAAGTATTTTCTAAAATAGACTTGAATTCACAACGGTGTTTAAAATTAATTAGAAAAGCAGGCTCGGTTCTTCGGTGGTCCCTTTTGACAGAGCATTGTTTTTGAAGACTGCCGGAAAGAATGTTACACATAAGCCCACATCCTGAGTTGACTGAAATATATTTTGGTTATGTCGTGCGCTAAGTAATATTATAAGTCCAAAGAAGCGCTCGTTTCTAATTGTCAATAGTTGGCAGAATTTGGGATAACGTTTCACGAGGTAGCACACCCAATGTACACTTAGTTATTGATATCATTTCAACCCCCTAAGATTCGGTCTCCTGGTAAAATCACGAAAAAATTTTAACAAGTATAAACTGTATGAAAATATTTTCTGTTAATACTCTCATGTTTAATTTGAAAAATCGATTTGGCAAACGTATGTTTTCAGCAACTCTTCGTCTGGCCAGCACATGTGCATGGATAATGAAAAGCGTACAGTCGGACAGGGCTAATACGTATACTTCGATTACAACTCTCGTTTTCACACCGTCCGATTGGCGAGCTCGGTGGCCAGAGGTCCGCGTGTCGGGAGTGGGGGAGGGGATGGGGAGGAATTTGGCTTAGGTTGTGGACATTGGGCAGGGGCGTTGAGTGATAATCACTGTCATTTGCACGCAGCGAACAACTGTAACTAGGGGGTGGGGCGATGTGCAGTTGCAACCTGGCCTCGGGGTCAGCCACGGAAGTGAAAATGCTTGAGTTAGCGAGCGTCTTCTGAAAACACAGCACTGGATTGCTAGCCCTATAGCCACTGCTTCGGCTGTTGAAAGCATCCATTGGCGTAGGCCCTTTGAGAAGTTAGCTGGTTTCCGGCAGACAAACTGGAAGCCTTCATTAGTATAGACTCAATGATTCGAATCGACAAGGTGGGCGAAAATAGAATTGGGGATCGATGTAGTACTAACTGAACTTAAGAAAATCGATATGTTCTCATGTACCGACTTTTTTAGGTGCCTCTTTGTTCGGCCGATATACCTTGCGCTATAGGATCAAGTGAAAGAGTAAATGTCCACGGATGCAGCCTTAGAGGGGAGTCGGTCTTTGCCTCCCAATCTTGGGAGGGGAAAGTTCGTGAAGAACACGCGTAAATCAGCTGCGGGACGATCGTAGGCTTCGGGCTTCGTCTTACCAGCCCATTCGATGTATCATTTAAGAAAGGCAGTTTTCTGAACATGTCTTTTTTTCCTGTGGTTAAGGTCGCAGGTTTTGTGGCGTGTTCCCAAGTATTCCTGAGGATGAACCTCCTGAATAAGGATAGCACCGAGGTGATCGCCATGGCTAATACGAGGCGTACCAGATAATTCATCGAAGCCGGGCGTTCGAGACCGGCTAGTATTAACAGACTTGTAGAACTTGATTCGCACTATACCGGTTTTCGCGCACGGTCCACATATCTGCGCCTAGCCTGAAACAACAGCAGGCTGTCCGTGCTCGGTCAAGTAGAATTTCACTGACTCTGAACCCTCTCCCCTCCTCCGAACACATGGCCCACAATCCAAACTTTATCACCTCCCTCCCCTCACCAGCGCAACCTCTCGCCACAGGAGTCACGAGACCGTAACCCTCCCGTCCAATCCCACCCCGTTCGCTGTAACCTCTGCCCCTAAAATCTCTACTGCGACATTTCCAGCCCTCACTTTCCATTTCGTCTGGCGACGAACAAGTGATACCTGTTCTAAAATTCACGAGTGCATCTCGATTTACTGGAGATCTTCTTTCGTTTCAAGAAGCTTGTTCTGCAGCTGTTGGAATTGTGCTTCGACCGTTTCAGGAGAGCAGATCAGTCGTACTCTAGCTGCTTATCCCTGGACTAGATTTCGCTTTATATTTAGGGGAACAAAACGATGAAATTTTATGCATTGTCCATTCTACGTTTTCTTTCAGAATACTCTACGCAGAATAGGTTCATTATTTTGCCCTCACAAAAGGATATCAAGGTTGTCTCGAATTGAGGCAAATGTTCGCATCCCAGGTATGTGCACAGATTGAGAAGAAGCAGGTTCGATCACCGGAATCCGGTGATCGAACCTGCTTCTTCTCAATCCAAGGTTGTCTACTGGGCACCACTCAACTGCTCCAAGGCCCTTTGCCCACAAGTGCTTGCAACAACCGAAGCAATGGCGATACGGCTAGCAAATCCAGTGCTCTGTTGTCAGAAGACGCTAACACGAGCACTTTCACTGTGCCGTCTATCCTGACGCCAGGTGGCGATCGCACATCGCCCCCACACCCTAGTGACAGTCGATCGCTTCGTGCAAATGACAGTGATTACCACTCCACACACCTGCCAACAACCTAAGCCATTTCCTCCCCCCCCCCACTTCTAGCACATGGACCGCTACACACCACTCACGCCACGAGGGTGGTGTGAAAACTAGAGTTGTAATCAAAGTATATTTATTAGCCCTGACGATCTGTACACTTTTGACTATCCCTGCACATGTGCTGGCCCAATGAAGAGTTGCTGCAAACAAATGTTTGAATTTAGATTATTTAAAACAGAAGGACTCGGAGAATCCCAACCCATAAACACAGTAAACCCCTGGATAGCAGTAGAGCAATAAGAATACTACACCGCCGTATTGAGAAAAGCCACTCACTTTCATATTTTTCTCGCGATATTATCGTCTAAAATTATTTTTTTAGTTTCATCTTCATTAGCTACGCAACAGTAGCCTGCGTAGTCCCCATCATTAATCCCTCCTCCCAGCATTTCCTACGCAAACAGTGATTATAGGGTTTTATGGGTAGGGAATTAGGACACGCAGTGGAATATAATTTAATAAATGCCAAATCAATTTTTATTTTACTGTATTGAGAAGTATTGTTGATTTAAATCTGTAGATATTCCTAATCTGTACTATCGTTTAAATTATTGCGGAAAAACCCGATTATCAAATTGTAGGTTTTTTGAATTTCCCGAAAAATAGGAGTAGTGGTTAGGAGATCGTTGACTTCAGCCTACCGTTCTGGAGTTAGATTAGTATAGTCCGCTGCACGAAGCGCCGCGCACACCTTCAATTTACATGCGGAAAAATTGACTCCCAGCGGCCGCGGCAAGCAATTTCGGCTATATTTTTTTCCCTTTACACTTACTTCTAAAAATTTCCTTTTCAGTCTGTCCTATTACCTAACCCCGAAAAACTATAAAACAACCGTTTTTGCAGGACAGAATGCTGGGATGAGGGTATATGAGTGGGCCTACATAAGCTACTTTTGCCGCTACCTAAACTCAGGATTAACCCTAGGGTGAATTGAAACGCTCAGTCTGCAAATAGATTCTCCTACGTGACAAACTTCTCCAGTTAGACAGAAATGCCCTTCAGCGGTTGTAAACGTCATTGAAGCATAAGAGGGCTCCTGCTCTACTGGAAGGTGAGCATTTGTTCAAGAAGTACGCTACGCAGAAATCGTGCCCAACATAATCCTCCAGGTTGTTTGGTTGCCATCCACGGTAGAGCGTAAAAACAGTTCTCTTAAATGCTCCTCTTTCGACATTTTTTTCCTCGTTGCCATCGATATTCCTAACCCTCCCGGGATCTACATTTCTGAATGTCGCGACCTGACACGATTAGGTAAAAGCTCTGCAATACCTTTTCGCCATCTCTTTGATCAGCCACAGATAACGATGATGACATTTCGCTCGCGGTAGCGAAGACAGCGATGGAGGGACGAGGCCTAGTCCGGGTTGGCACAAGCTAGATCAACAGTTAGGCGCACCAAATGCCATCCACATGAACGATTTGCGTATGCAGACAATTTTCGTGAGGAGGAAGCAGCACTTTTAGGATTTTGTGCCGGCCTAAGCTCAAATATCAGGTAAAGTAAAAAAGGTATCTACCCATTCTGTCCTGCATCCAAACCAGCCCCACCCGAGAAGAATTGAAGAGAAAAAAAAATTGAAATCGAAAGATTGTCTTTATAAACCTCCAATTTCGACCAAAGGCAACTTCTCCTTCGGGTTACTCATATGTATATACTGGGAACAAATAATACCGAAGCCGATTGTCTGGGCTGAAAAATGGAGGTAAGAGGAAGCGGTTTGTCAGATCTAGTTTATGTTTTCTCCTGACAAACAGCGCAGAAGTAGTCAGTTGCAGAGGGCTCAACACACTGCTGAATTTTATCCCTTATTGACGACTTCTTCAACCGTATGAGAAACTGTTTAAGCAGCTGAAAAAAACCTAGTTAATTTAAACGGTGGGGTCCTACTTTGGGTCCCAGAAATTGTTTAAATTATCTAACGTTTTCGCAACAAAATATCACGTCATAAAAAAACACAACAGTTTACTTATCAATACTTTGTTGGGTGTGATAAATTTGAACTTTTTACTGATTTATGCTTTATATCTTAATGATTGTCTTGATATTCCTGAAAAAGCATTTTGTGGTTAGTAGGTTGTCTACTTCAAATTACCCGAGCTTCAACTTATCGACCTAGAGTTAGATTAGTATAGTTCGCGATTCGAAGGGCCGCGCACATTTTCAATCTACATGCGCAACAACTTTATATTAATTTATTTCATTTGGTTTATTTACCTTTTTATATTTAAGTTTAGTTTTCAGTTCACTACTATGCCTACTATTTTTCATTTTGAATTTGAATTATTGTTTTAGTTAAGTGAGTTAAACTGAGTTCATTTCATGTTTTCAGTTAGTAATGCTCCTTGCAATTAGTTATTTGCCAATATTTGCATTATTGCACATTTTAATTATGGCAAACTTTAATGGGAAAGCATTGGATTATTTAAATGATTGCTCCTGTATTTTCTTCTTTCATAAACTTTATTTTTTATTTATATTTCCTTTCCTTTGTGTTAACCAGACTGTATACTCCTTATTACACACAGTTCTGCATTAAAGAAGGATGGAGGCTTTCGTGTGTTGATCTGGGAGCCAAGGTAGCATTCCACCACTTTAACGTTCAAACAAAGCGCTCCTTCCGAGATGCATAGATTCCCTATGAATCCTCAATCAGTCTTGCGCATTCTCCCTGGTTCTTATAGCAAATCAAATTATTTGGCGAGCATTCTGATAGGCGTATTTTTGAGCCACAAACATGCGCCTCATACGCGGATGTAACTCGAGATTGCATGAAGTTGGCGAAATCTCTACTTGAAGAAACAAAGCAGGCACTTTAGGGATAAAAAAGGATGCACTTAAATTGAAGTGACCCTAAATAAGCAAAGCTGGACTAGAACAGCTTTAGCAAACTGGACAGAGATCGTACCTGTCAGGAGCAAACGGGAACCTGCTTTTGAGCGCTACTGCCATAAGAAGTGAATATGTTGCCTGTTGTCAATCAATTATGAGATGAGAAGTGATTTGACATAGTGCATTTTCATCTAAAAGGGTGCATTTCTGTTAATGCCTGAAGAGAGAGAAACAGGTCCCATGAAACAGGAGGAACATGGTCCTCTTGACGAGCACTTAATTAGGATTCCCTGCGTACAGTTGCATGCCAGAAGCATGCAATTAACTTAAGTTAAAACCAAAATATTTATGTTAGTAGTGCCTTCTGAAACAGAAATATGTACAGCACGTTTCAATACCTAGCATGAAGCAAATAACCGAATAGATTGAGTGAGCTTCAATTTTAACGAAGTAGGAGAAGATACAAGAGCTCATGTAGAGCTGTTGTCTGGTGCAGGTAAACATATAGATGAGAGAAGTCAACGTGGTGTAAGAAATATTTCATTTTAGGGCTACTCTTGTAGTCCTAGTCTGGTTTCGACGGGGACTTTAGGAATCTCGTCAGCAACTTCATCTTTAGCATGCCGTACCTTCACACACATTTTTGTGCCCCTCTCGTTATCTGTTGATGTTTTGTTGGCGCTACCCGTTTGAGTACAAACATTTCGATCGCTGAAAACTCGGAATGCCACTAATGTGCCATGAGCCTAGGACTCAAATATTTGACGATTTTTTGGGTGACAACGGATTTGCGTAACGTTCAACCCAAGCATTCTTGTGTTCGCATGTGTCCCATTGACAAGGAAAACTTAGACTGCAGGAGCCGTTGGGCGTCGTGTATTGCATACCATGTCTAAACTGTCCCCGACACCGCACAGGACAGACAGGGCGTATGCTTGGTTCGTGCATACGCGAACATAAGCTTGCGGTACGACGGAGTGATGTATTATCGCAAGTGGCCGCCCATACCTACGAGATCTGTCACGAGTTCAATTTCGCAGCTGCGAAGGTGATCGCGCACGCCGGCAACAAAACAGGCTGCGAATTGATTGAAGCCTTGGCCTCGGATGAGAACTCACTCAGGCATCTCCGGACTGATGGCACTAGTGGTGGACTGCTTCCCCTTTTCCCTCTCCTCTCGTCCTACAACTGTTGCTTGTCTTTCTTTCATGCCTTTTATCTCTGATGATGGACTCCAGAAAGAGCCCGCAAGCTCAGACAGATAAAGTATGATTCCGGTGATCGCAACGCCTTCTACCTCTCTACCTACTGAACATTGCTGCTATACCCGACAAAGCTCAAACTTTGTCTTTACGCATCACTGAGGAGTCAGCCTTTGTTTCTACATGATCCAGGCGTACCACCCACTCATAAAAAGGTTCACACCAGGGATGGACCTCACACCAAAATTGATGCACGAATGATGTGCGGTGCATTAACGTGTGTGCAGTAATGATCGGAAATTGTGATAGGAGGTACTGAACGGCACGCGTTTTGTGTGAAAGAGAAGCGATCCCTTTTAAACTGATGCGATGGCTGAGAATGGGGTTATAAGGTAGCTGGGAATGTCTGCCGCTGACCGGAGTTTAGGTCACTTGGCCCTGCGATTGTGCGGCAAGGCTGCAAGATGCATCCATTCATACCGGCAAGCGCATGATCGCTGTGATCAACATGCAACAAGTCAGTACTGCTCATCGGGGAACTGATGGAAATCTGAGAGCCCGGGAGGCTCAATGCAACTGGAAGGCAACGAATATTTCACTGCATCACTGTATCATTCTTGTGATTCACCCTTTGGTTCTGACACGGTCCATCGTGTGTATCTAACAAGGTTACCCACATACGGTGAGGGTCGATATGCGCTGCATATACTGCACGCTATTGCGCTGCTAGCCTCAAGCTTTGGCGGTCTACAGTCGGTAGTGTTGCGGTTCAATAAAATGGCTATATCGGTTAGCATGTCCACAAATTCCTGAAAGACGAATTTATTCTCGAGCTGAATTTCTGACCAGGATGAGGCACCCCCAGGGATTCGTGGCCATCATTTGAAGAAGTAAACAGCTTTAAATACCTCGCGACAAAGCTGCTGCCGAATAGGCAGAGCAAGAGCGACATTGTCTCCCGTATCGATGCTGCTCGCAAGGTTTTCTCAATCCTTCGAAAGCGCGTATGGATCCAACGTGACACGAAGATTCGTGTATACCGTTCATCCATCCGGTCAGACCTCCTCGATGGATCTGAATACTGGGCTGTGCCCGCTGAAGATGAGCGAAGACTGGAGGTCTTTGTCCACCGGCGCCTGAGGACGATCCTGCGAGTTAAGTATAGCGATTTCATATCAAATGAGGTAGTCCGCAATACTTTGATCGTATCACGATGATATCTGGAGGTGGTTTGGACATGTTCTCCGTCGTCCGCCCCACGAGCTTAGCTATGCTGCCCTCGACCCGGCGCCGCAGTCCACCGGGAAACGTCGAAGAGGAAGGCAACTGAAGCCTTGGTTCAATACCGTTCATCAAGAGATGGAAGCAGTTCTTGAACCTATCTTCGTCACTGAAGAAGAGAGTGGGTGAAACTGTCCAGATCTGCTGCCACCAATCGTCACGAATGGAGATGTAACGTTCATGACATCAGTGAGGCCGGCTAGATCAGGCATGATAACAGCCGTAACAAGATCAAATGCTGCACTCTATCCGTCATCTACGTGGGCCCGGTATAACGCATAAAACAACTACACCGAAGATGGGGGAGGGCGCAGGTGGCTGGTGGCTGGTGCGACCGCGGCCTTTTCCCAAACATGAGTGCACGGATGGCGTTAGCTTCAGAATCGCTAATTTCCTTCGCTTTAATGGCATCTTCTTTCGGGCTTAGCCCCTTCCGCCCACCTTATATGTTGGACGCAGGCGCAGTCTGTTTACAGAAACACCTTTTAAAAATGCGCACATCTCAAAGATCCTATGGAACAGCATAATCAATCAAACACAATCGCTAGGCTTTTGGATGCAACCCAAACTTGAATTTTGCAGCGCTGAGGCGTCAAAGTGTATAAACTCCCCGCCATGAATTGCCATTGCCTCGTTTCATCATGAACCTACCGCAGGACAAGGTACCTTCAGCATTTGATAACAGTGTAACGGTGATGGTGTTGTTATACATAATCAGACACAAATAAGTGAACTTACAGTAACTAGTATTTTAAAGACCTTGAGAATGGGGAGATTCGGCCATTTAAACACTGTTTTAATTGTGAATAAGAGGCCGTATCGATCACCGGATTTATAGTTTTATAAGGCTGAGCTTTTGAACACTTGTGGGAGTCCATCGTTAGAGATAAACGCAGTGGTCAGCGTTTAACTTTCCAACGTTATTGATTGGCTTTTGGCTATTTTTTGGGACATTGCTGTTTGCATCGCAACCTTCAAATATCGCCGTTTACTTCATCGAGCCTAATGCACTGGATCGGCCTAGGCGGACATTCATCAGAAGACTATGCAGCAAGCTCAGGTTAATAATAGGGGATTTTAATGCAGAAAAGTAGCCGTGACATTCGAAAATTCATGAAACAGTTTTAACGTTTTTTTCTCAGTCATGACATAGGTGGGTGAATTTGCAAAGCCAGACCCTAAGTGCCTAAGGGCCGTCTTCTGTCGTGTAGTTTGGCGAAAATTTCTGATACTCTTACGATATAGGCATTGTTACGGTATACATTAAGAAGGAACAGTTTTTTTAAAGCTATAACAGTAATTTTCATGAATGAATGTGCTTACAACGATCTAGTAGAGGAACAATTAAGTTCAGCTTTGCCCAGGAGCTCGTAACGCAAACTCTCCAGACTGTCACATGGTGACCAGGTGATATTAGGAAGTGGATCTGGCAAAGCGAAGGGAGACCGAAAAGGCCATTTCTGGCTTATCAGCCGTCATCGGCCACTCATACCCAATCTTGAGGTTTGGCACACCCGAGATTCGAACCCAGGACCTTTGGTCATTGCGTTCAAGACACTACCTCTAGTCTACGGGTTCCCTGATTTTTCGGTTGTGATCGGGTACATGATGAATGAATGTGCTTCCACAGATCTAAGAAAGGAACAATTAAATTCTGCTTTGCCCAGGGATTCATGCTAACCCATTGCATGCATGCGTAAAATCACACAGCAATTGGACAAGCTGACCTTTTTCAGATCTTATTTTACATCGTTTAAGTTCAGCATTCACAGTAACATGAGGGAATGCAGAGTGAACAAATGTTTAGGCAACCATTCGGGGTGTTAAGTGATCAATGGGTCAGATTCTAGTAAAAACAACGGAGCCCTGTATTTATATCCACTGTTCCTTATCCGACAGTTATCTCTCGTCTGCTTATTATATCCTCTCAGTTGGTTGTTTGAAGTCCTGACATTCTGCCGGCAAAATGGTACAGGCCTGTATGAAGAATGGTTAAGGAAGTTAGGCTGGGGTGTATATTTGACAGCTGAAGATGTCAGGTACTGAATGCGAAAATTCGACTTACAGATGTTCTTAGGAGTAGAGAGGAATTCTTTTAAGGAACAATTGTCTATTATTCGGAGCTTTCGATCGCCTACAGGCGTCCATCGTCAGAGAGAGACTACCCTTATAAACCCTGCCCAACTGTACAGTTTTCATTACTCCTGCAAATGTTTTGGCCTGACGAAGATTTGCTGAAAACATACGTTTGGCGAATTAACTTTTCAATTTAAACATGGGCTATTTGCAGAACAATTAGTAGTCGTTGGGGGGGGAGGGAGTGAGGTGTTCAGGGATCAAGGGGTCAGATTCTAGTCATAAGTAGGGACCAGAGAGGGGGAGGTTGAGGCGTCCGACAATTAGTTCATGTTTATCCGCCATCACTGTCTCGCGTCGTGTTGGAAGGAGGCATAGTGACATGTTCAGCGATGATACCCATGTAAGCATTAAGGAAATCAAGTTAAGCGAACGAACGTTTTCGATTAATTCATCATCAGGCAATACAGTAATATAAGGGAGGGTAGAGTTAACGAAAGTTTTAGGCAAACCAATCAGTAGTAACAAGGGGGAGAGAGGTTTAACAGGATCAAGGGGGGATCAAGGGGATCAGATTCTAGTCTTAATTGGGGACAGAGAAATGGGGGTGGGGGGAGAGGGGAAGGGGAAGGAGTCAGACAATTAGTTACTAGCATCCAGTGGTCCTCGTCTCGGGTTTTGTTGGGTTGTGTGACGACGCAAGGTGTCAACGTCTTGAGACTGTGTCGGTGACCTTTGGATGCTTGATGCCGCTGTCTCATCCTTGTTTCGCGACGTAGTAAGAGGCGTGAGGGCGGATGTCGAAAGGGCTTTTGGCCACGGGAGCCTTAGAGCCGCTACAAATGCTTTCTGCGCACATAAAACTGGGTTTGTGGGTTAGTGACATGGTCTCGCGACGGGGTAGCATGAACGCCTGCGGCGTCTACCCCGTCGTAAGACCTCGACATCATGCGTCCTGCGGCCTACCTACGCGACGCGAAACAGTGATGGCGGATAAACATGAACTAATTGTCGGACGCCTCAACCTCCCCCTCTCTGGTCCCTACTTATGACTAGAATCTGACCCCTTGATCCCTGAACACCTCACTCCCTCCCCCCCCAACGACTACTAATTGTTCTGCAAATAGCCCATGTTTAAATTGAAAAGTTAATTCGCCAAACGTATGTTTTCAGCAAATCTTCGTCAGGCCAAAACATTTGCAGGAGTAATGAAAACTGTACAGTTGGGCAGGGTTTATAAGGGTAGTCTGATTACAATTAATCGTTAACACGTTGCCCGCATGGCGAGGTCGGCGTTTGGAGGGGAGGGGGGAGAGGGGGACCTCGCCATGCGGGCGACGTGTAGGCCATTAATTGCAATCAGACTACCCTGATAAACCCTTCCCAACTTTGCAGTTTTCATTACTCCTGCAAATGTTTTGGCCTAACTAAGCTTTGCTGTAAACATGTGTTTGTCCACTTGACCTCTTACCTACTAGCTGGTTACTTAACCTTTACCCTCCCTTAAATTATTGTATTTGCCTGATGATGAATAATCATCAATAAGTGATGAATTGTAATCAGACTACACTTATTAACCGTGTCCAACCGTACGGTTTTCAGTACCCCCGCAATTGTTTTCGCCTGAAACCATATGTTTGCCAAATTGACTTCTCAGACATTAATTTAATACCTTATCACTTTGGAGGTCCTGTTCATGTCATGATTTAGCTTCATTAAAACCGCTTGACAAATTAACTATGAAGACTAGGTAAGCTGTTCAGAAGCCTACTGCCCATAGGACCTAACAACTCAATCAGTCGACGCATTAGGCGTTATGCACACTCATCGCCTAGTTCTCTCTCTGACGATGGACGCCTGTAGGCGATCGAAGGCTCCGAATAATAGACAATTGTTCCTTAAAAGAATTCCTCTCTACTCCTAAGAACATCTGTAAGTCGAATTTTCGCATTCAGTACCTGACATCTTCAGCTGTCAAATATACACCCCAATAACATTTACTCCTATACTATTGGGCAGCTATCGTAAGC
>JAYGXS010000005.1:24503901-24600488 GCA_036362985.1 Ligula intestinalis
GGCAGAATGTCAGGACTTCAAACAACCAACTGAGAGGATATAATAAGCAGACGGGAGATAACTGTCGGATAAGGAACAGTGGATATAAATTCGGCCGCCATACACATACACGTCTGGTAAGGTCCGTGTGGAATCTTTTCTCAGTATATGCAATCTGATGCGCTTGAAGCAATCGCGGTGCGCTAAATGCCGTGGCTTGGAGGTTTTTGCTAACTGACGGGATATCTAGGACCCAGCAGTCAGCTCAGTGTGTGTCTTGTTGTATAGAGTAGCTGTCTACTGGCTGAGACTCCCATTTCAATAACTCTTTCTGGATGGGAGCTTTATGGCGCTCCCAGTTGGGAGCCTACCTAGCGAGACGTGCAGTTGGTACGCGTGTTGAATGTTGGTTACGCCAGCCATCTGCGCTCTTCCTCATCTCCAGTGTTTTTGACTTTTGTCTTGACATCGGATCTGGTGTGGGAGTAATGAGGGTGTGGGGTAGATGCTCAGCGAGTCTACTTTTTCTTAAATCCAGGGGAAGTCACCGAGTTTGCCTTCAGCCTGCTGAGGTTCGTGGTGGACATCGTCGAAATCGACGGTCGAACTGCCATGTGGAATCAATCAAAATGCTCTCAAAATCTAGAAATCAGCAATGAAATGCTTATTTTACAAAATACATGGCATACATTTGCGGAAGCTCCGCATTCACCTGCTATTTTCATCGCAAGCAAATCTTTTGGCAGTAAGTTTCTGCTACGCCACATTCAATCACTCAGCAGGATGCTCTGACTTGTAGAAAAAGAATGTGCAGTCGATGATCAGTACTTTTACAAAGTTTTCATTAGTTGTGTTTCTTAGACATTTTTAAAGTCAATTGACATCACTACCCCTGGACTAACCTTCCGCTGATTTGATACGCCCATATTAACCACATTTTTCGCATGAAAACACTACTTTAGTAGGTTTGCACAATTACATAATGGAGTTCGTAAAAGTGTGCATCGTTGTTCCCATCCAAAACAGTCGTTTACTTGCACTATGTGTCGCATTCCTCATACTGCAAGAAATGCGTGATTTTTTTAACGGAATATATACAGTAGAATTTTTAATAGCAGTTCCTGTAGAATATGCATTGCCATGAAAAAATGTTTTTTTAAAATTGGCTACTACACACTTTGGAGTTCAAAATTTGAAGAAGGTAATAACTATGACCAAACAAGCAGAGGAAAAAAGATTTGAATTATTTTTTTGTACAGAATATATTTGAGGCCATTGGAGAAAACGAGGCTCTTCGGAAAGCCGGTATTCTGCCGTGATAACCTTTTCTAAATGGGCCTGTATGACAATAAGTATCGTAAAATGAGTGGAAAATCTGTTCAGAACGAACACTCACTTCAGAATATCGGTAAATGCGAAAGCAAACTTACTGTTATTCAGAACTTCTGTTTACAGAATTGCCCAAAGATGACTTCGACGAATAAATTTTATCTGTATCTTCAAGATTCACTGAGAATATGCCAGCTTATCTTGCTACGATAAAAATTTGCAAGCCTCATTTAGGATATCTAAGTTCACATTCGTTATGATTAACTATCGTCGGGTAAGAGATAGATAAAACGCTCGTAATGCTAATTGGTCAAAGTTGGTGGTTCGGCATGAGGGAGATTTTTAGAATCAATCAATCAAATACAATGTTTACAAAATGAGCAGACACTCCGATGAATGTCTGTGCAGTGGCTGAAGCAGAAAAGACTGCAAAGATTGTAAAATGAATAGCCCGTGACAGTGTGCACTCAGAAGTGTATGAAGAATCTCAACAAAATATTCATCACAATGGCCGTATGCAAACCTAACTCTATAAGTAACATGAGTAGCTAGTCGAAAAGCAATTGCAATGAAACAACTAAGAACAACAGAATAATGGTATAACTATATAAGCATAGGCATCGGTTTCAAGCACAAAACCTCCTTCCCAATGGAGATATAGCGTCACAGAAATTTGATTCACTACCTTACATGAATGGAATCTCTGAAGCCATGTCTCGACAATAAAGCCGTTTTGGCATCTCCGTCGCCCAGAAGCTTGCATCCTCACTGCACGCAACGCTACGTTGAGTAAAGGACCCTCTATCTGTAGAACAATTAAATAACTGTATTCACGGCATACGATGCGCCAGCTGTCCTTATGCTTATATTTGCCAAACAGGCCGACGTCCCGACACTCGCATCACGGAGCATATGTTAGCCGTTTGCCCACGGGACCATTTATTGCTCGTATTTGCACACTCCCTAGAGTGGGATCACCGCTTCAATCGGGATGGCACCGAGGTGATCGCCATGGCTAACACGAAACAAGCGAGAGAATTCCTCGAAGCTTGGCACTCGAGCCCGGCCAGTATTAACAGGGACGTGTATCTTGATTTACACTATACCGGTTTGCGCGCATGCTCCACTAACCTGCGTCCAGCCTGAAAACACAGCAGACCATCCGTGCTCGGTCAAGTAGAACTTCACTGGTTCTGCACTTCCCCCTCCCCCCGATCACGTGGTCCACAATCCAAGCGCTAACATCTCGCCCCTCACCTGCAGAACTTCTCGTCACAGGATTTACGTCACTGTAGGCCCCCACCCCACCCCATCTCGCGTCGATGTAACCTCTGCCGCCAAAACCTCTCGTGCAGCAATTCCAGCACCCGTTTGTCCTTTGGTCTTACGACGAACAAGTGATACCTTTTCGAAAATTCACAAATACAAATTGATTCTTCGAAGATATTCTTTCTTTTAACCATATCACCTCGGAATGCAACTCATTTCACTCATTCAAATGAAGGTTGATTTTAAATCATAGTAGCTTTCTATGAACATCGATTATATGCACTTGTTGCAAACATAAACAACTTCACTTTTATGATCTCAAATGAGCCACGGCACTGCAGACAGAAAGCAGAATGGCCTCTGCCTTTCGCGCAAACGTCAAAATTACTTCTTTAGTTCAATATTTTAGCGGCCGGAGCTACGACAGTTCCCCCGTCGATTTCGACGATGGGTGCCGCATGCTCCAACAAGCCGCAGAAAACGCTGATTCAAACCGAAGCAGACACTAAGGCAAGCTGGTTAAGCTGCACGAAGGCTACAGCAGGCAGAAGCAACGCAGCGAACTACCGCGAACAAAAACAGAAGTTAAAACAGATTCGCGGGGAACATACCCACTCGGTCGCCGCTCCTCCCTCCGTTTCCAGTGTAAAGACAAAGTCAATAAGACCGGGGATGAAGGATAGTGTAGGCGGCTGGCGCGATAGTCACTCAATACGCGTTCACTTGACTCAGCCAACTCACTAGATAGGCTCCCACGAGCGCGAGGTCGCCATAAAGGCCACATTAAGAAGGAGACATTGCAGCCTGCCTCTCAGTCCTCCATCTCGTATACGCATATGCATACACACGCGTACAAGAGGAACAGCAACGTAGGTGGCCTGAGTTTTTCCGTCAGTTGGCAAACCCTCCAAGCCACGGCTTTTAGCGCACCGTGGTAGAATCGAGTGCATTCAGATTAAATTAAGTGAGGTAGCTTGCTGATTGTCGCCCTCACTCTCTTTCCCACCGTCTAGCGATCGCCTAGCTTCTCGGACACCTGCGGTGGGGCGTGAAACACAGTAGGAGCGCGAACGCCTACATCGACAGGGAATCAGAACCGAGGGAAATTGCCAGGGCACAGGGACCGTGGTTTGCCGAAGTCTGGCATTGCATATGCATACAGACCTTGGATCTCAGAGGGGTGAGGGCAGCCCTGCACGAAGCCTGGGCCAACACCCTTCTGATACGAGGTAATAATTCAGTCATCGACTGAGAGGCACTACCCGTGCTCCGTTGTCACATTGCGTCCGTGGGTGGGGTTTTCATCTGATATCATTCACTGACACAAACAAAGTACTTGATGTTTGTCCCTTGTTGTAAATAGAACATGTTGGAGGCATTAAAACGAAAACAACCCGAGTACTTACGGTGTTCCTGAGTGCGTACCTCCACTGAGGCGAATGCTCCGTAGCCATTCACCGTGCGACCAGCCAACCTCAGGTGATATGGCATGCCGGGTTTCAGATCTCTCAGCACAAACTGTGTTGCATCCGCTTTGATTGTCCGCATCTCTTCACCCGAGGGGCCTGTAGGCGCAGGAGAAGGCGACATTGCTTGCCCACGAGCCTCCTTACTGTCCGCTTTGAGTGGCGTGCTGGAAGCGCTATACCAGAGTCCGTATGCCAGTAAGATATGACCCTCTGGGACTTCCGGGGGTGACCACATCAGCTGAATGGAGTCGGCCTCAATTGCGAATCCTCGAAAATTACGTGGCTGACCGGGAACTGCAGACCGAATGAATGCCAATAAGTAAATTTCGAATTACAGTAGGAGATTGGTAATGTGCTGAAAGAAGCGTGTCTATTTTTCTGAGCTTTTCAACGCAGGGAGAGAAGCAACAGCAGAAATGCCACACTTATGGGGTAGAAGCTAATGAATGTGTTGGGACGGCCCGGGGGCGAGTTATCACTCGGGCAATCTTGAGGGTACCAGAAAAAAGGACCTTCATGGCGACCGGTTCATGCAGTTACAAGCGACCTTCAGAGGGCAGACATTAGGCCAGGACAATGGAGGCGCGCACAAGCGAGACTGCCTCACGGCCGGGTTGCGGCTATCGGGAAGTCACGCTGCGTGCGTAATCAAGCGTGCGCGCACAGCCACTCGTGAAGAGCCAATGGGGAGCAATGATCACTGCCCCTTAAATAGCGAAGTTACAAGCCGAAGGGCATTGTGCTGTTAGCGACCCGGGCACAGCTGCTAGAGACACGGAACGCTGTTGGCCGAGACGACTACAGAACACAAACTGCTGACGGACAAAAAAGACAAGCCGCTGGACACACAGGAAACAGAGCTGATGTACTAGTAGAATTGACAGTAAAGTACTATCTGCTATCCTGTTCTGCCTTCTCTTCCTAACACGCAACTGGGGGGACATAACCAGTGTTGACACAGGAACACACAAGGTTATAAAAGAATGAACAACCATTGCATAAATTTATACGGATTAATACTGTGTCTACCGAAGCGACACCTAAAAATGGTGCCAGTCCATAAGCTTCGTGATGCTTGCTCCAATGTGCAAACGCACTGCTTTATCTTCAGACCCTTAGAGCTTCCAGATCATCAGGGAAGCAGGACGTACATTATCTACGACCCTGTTTTATGTAGAAGAGCTCAAGAATCGGGATTGTATACGTGTTACTAGATGCGTACAGTACGGAGGTTTCAAATGGACGCTGAGTAGAGGATGAATATCATCAGGCACAAACACTGGGGAGAACTTTTACAAGACCAGAAATGCTTGAGGATGAGCATCCTACAAACACCGAGTACAATTCACACAAAGCATACACGATTCTTTCACCGTTGCCTTGCAGATTATAAAGATAAATTTTTAAAGTATAAAATTACCTTATCGTGCACGTAAGTTAGAATTTTATGCCTTAGAAACACTAAGATCCGCACTGCCGACCTGGTAAAAAGCATCTACTGTTTCTCTTCTTATCCGACCTCAGTAAATTTGAGATCTTTTTATGCGAATATTCATCAAAGTTAATTTAAGAGTACGTAAAACAATCGCAGGTAATCCCTACGCGATAGAGGCAAGTCTTTGTCGCCACAAGACTCCACAAAGGACCAGAAACATCTTTTGTTGTATAACAAAATATCTTTATGCGCCTGTAAAACCCAAGTTGATATATGAGGCAGTCGATCAAACCGAATTTAGTGACCGTGTCCACTTTTCACATTGAAATAGGTTGCCGCTTTTATAGTAGCAAATAGATAACGAATACTTAACTGCCTATAAAACGAGGGGATTGACTTGATCTATGAACAAAGTAACGAAGTAAATTTTCAGCCAGATTAAATTCCCATTTAGTCTGGACCTAGTAGGTTAAACATGCAATCTTTCAATTAATGTGGCACTTTCCATCTTTTAGGCAAACTCCACAGAATGCACAGAGAATAGAGAAATGGGAAATCATGCGGATATATTGCTGCTGTCGATAAGTCCTTACGTGCAGATTGTTGACGGAGCGTAGCTCATACGTTCTATATCATTTTGATTTCGTGGTGGGCGAACTGTATTAAATAAAGTGTGTTACTTCAGACAGGATAAGGGGAATCGACGTCCAGAAAATTGTAAATTTTGGGGAGGTTTGACAGACTTGCTTCACTCAATTGACCAAATTGTGGAAAATTTGCAGTCTCCGTGGGAGTTGAAGCCATGCAGTAGTGAAGGCTTTTGCGCAGCCAAAGCGCTACCATTGACCTGTGTGGGTTTGTTTCCCAACAAGGCCGCAATTGGGTCATTCAAATTATGGAAATTGAAAAGTTCTCCTATTCACTGTGCCTCATGACTATAATTGGTTTATTTTCTGTCACATACGAGAACACTGGACCTGAGCTAAAAGGCTCTTTAGGAGTTTCCTACCTCAGAGCGCAATCCAACCATGCAGAGGTAACATTGAGAAGTTAAAAGCTGATCGAATTCTATAGTAGATTTGGATATCATGTAAAACTTTTATTTTGAGTATTACGTGAACTTTTACCTTTTACCATGACCCATTACTTAACCTATCCTTAGCTCTCCGTGAATTAAGCCATTTTTCCTGAATATATATGATATTTCATCTTAAATAAAGCAAGTATTATCTTCTCTTATCTTCTTCAACATCTCCTTCTACGTGGTGGTACATAGCATAGTTGAATCACTGCGTTATGAAGTAAGTATGACTTTTCTATCTGAATACAGTAACATTTTGGACATTGAATGGGGGTCTACAATCAAGAGCACGATCGATAAGGGTGCGTATTACAAGAGATACCATCCATAAATTTTGCGTTCTTACAGTTGAAAGGACAAATATCAGCCCTGCCCATCCCCATGTGCATCTTATCCTTCATCTGCTCCTGTGGGGCAGAATGTATTGGTCGCATGAGCCGGTGTCAAGTTCATGGAGGTTGTTGACGGAACGTAACTTACGCATTCTATCTCATTGTAATATCGTGTTAGGCAAACTGTAGTTAATGAAATAAAGTATGCTAATGCAGAAAAGGTAGAGGCAATTCATAGTTCTATTTTAAGTTCTGCAAATATTCCCATGCTTAAGTTGAGAAGTCAAGTTGGCAAACATATTTTTTCACCAAATTTTCGTCAGGCCAACAAAATTGCAGGGGTAATAAAAACTGTACAGTTAGGCAGGGTTAATAAGGGTAGTCTGATTACAATTAATCGTTAACACGCCGCCCACATGGCGAGGTCGGCGTGTAGAGGCTCGGGTGTTGGGCGAGGGGGGGGGACAATTGGGTAATGTTGCGGGTGTTGATCAGACGTCAGATGGATAGAGTGACAATTGCTGTTATTTTAGTGCACATGGTAGACTAAAGCCATCGCGTGGATGCCAGACAGGCTTTCCCATTGATCCAAAAGGTGCCCTCCAGCTACTCAAAGTTACTTGGGCAGCTTTTGTTGGCTACAGCAGAAGCAGCTACCACAAAGCTACGCAGACCGGGACTGTGGGCTCAAAAGAACTATGTAACGACGACGCATGGACTAAACTCGTGAACACGAACGCATACGGCTTATCAGTGGCCTCAGAAACGGGTCGCCACCGAGATGGACAAGTCCCCAATTCAACCACGCACACCATATCACTTTTCTCGAACACCGGTCCACCTAGACACTGACATTTTGACCTTAATTCCACCCAATCTCCACCAATCATGACAACAACAACACTTGAAAAAAGGAAGAAGATCGCTGGGACAATATGTCCCAGTGATCGAGTCTTCTTCTTTTCAATTGCTTCCTGGGACACGGATGTTCGCTCGTATTGGCAAACAACAACACTACACCTTTCTACCAACCAGCAGAGTCTGTTTATTTAGTTACCGTATAAATGTAGAGGCCTGATGAGAATTAACTGATAACGAACGTATATTCGACAATTTATCTTCTTAAATCTTCAATGGGAATGTTTGCCAATTCGAGTTCCTTACTGGGAGATTCAAATCCTTCTTCAGCCAAAATTTTAGGCCTTATTAAAAATTTAAACTAAAATAGCAGAAGATAACACAGTAAGGAAGATTACACTTCATAGCCTGCGCTCCGGAGCGAACACAATCATGCCCAAATGGATTAAATCTAACTTCTTCACCCTCTAGTCGATAATGATAGCTCACCCCTTCAAAAGATAAGATTTTTCGGTCGGCGAATCTCTAAATCTCGCATGCTCGCCTTCCCTTCTGTCGATAAAACCTAACCAAAAACAACGTAGTCTGCTCGGACGGCAGATTCAGAGCAGGCAGAGTTCGCTCCACGGGGAAAGATAAAAATTACGATCTTCTTTGCCCACATTTCTGCCGCTAGCAGAGTAGTAAGTGCCGGAGGTTATTATGCACGTAAATGGCTGTGGCCTGCACTCGAGTAGTTGCCTTAAGAAGAAGAAGACGCAGTAAAAATCTATTTTTTTCATTATATCAATAAATTTCTACTGCATTCCGTACGGCAGAAGACCGGAAGATGGAAGAATAGAAACAATTTGGAATTTTGAAGGTGGCAAAAGAAACTATCAGGTGAAACTCTGGACACGCTTTTTGCCAAGATATTGTTGTTTTGTGACATAACTGATCAGAGTTCAAATTCTCACAGTGCTTTTTCAACCGCCTTCTAATAAGTTATGGTACGTGATCTGCAGACCTAAATCTACGATGAATGGTTGCCTTATACCTATAGCAGAGAGGGGGGATGACAGTGTCTGGGGGTGATTTGATACAGAACTGTTTCGGGCTTATTAACATTTATCGGCCAAACATAACCCTGAACACCAGCTGGTTGGACAACAAAAACAAACGCACTCACAGTCGGCGCAGTTGGTCCACCACTGGTGTCTATCAGATGGGTCATAAGCACTTCATCGAACCGCAGTTCATCAGCGCCTCGCCACCTGCCATTTGCTGTCACTGCTGATCGAGTATGTATTCACTTTAGTTCGGAAGCCTATTCGATCAGTGTTCGCACTTTTCTGAGGGAATATATACCCGATCAGTAGTGATAGCAAATGGCAGGTGGCGAGGCGCTGATGAACTGCGGTTCGATGAAGTGCTTATGACCCATCTGATAGACACCAGTGGTGGACCAACTGCGCCGACTGTGAGTGCGTTTGTTTGTGTTGTCCGACCAGCTGGTGTTTAGGGTTATGTTTGGCCGATAAATGTTAATAAGCCCGAAAAGTTTATGTATCAATTAACCCCCAGCTGCTGTCATACCCCAGCTACTGCTATTTTGACTTGGCCGGCATCGGCCTGGCAGGCAGTCACCCCTTGGGAACGTCTGACCACCACATTAACTTTGTTTAGTACGGAAGCCTATTCGATCGGTGTTTCCACATTTCTGAGTGAATATATACCCGATCAGCAGTGACAGCAAATGACAGGTGGCGAGGTGCTGATAAACTGCGGTTCGATGAAGTGCTTATGACCCATCTGACAGACACCAGTGGTGGAACAACTGCGCAGTTCGTAAGTGCGTTTGTTTGTGTTTTCCGATCACCTGGTTTTGAGGGTTATGCTTGGCTGATGAAGGCTAATAAACCCGAAACAGTTCTGTATCAAGTTACCCCTAGATGCTCTCATACCCCACTTACTGCTATATATCTATAACATGGAAACGTAATTCGTCCTAACAATATACATTTAGAAACGTTGGTCACTAGAATCCAGAATCGCGAACTTCCGCTTCTGTTTATTTGGCTGTCATCACTTGCATTTCTCTCTGGCCGATGTATCTACGCAAATAACATAATTTCACCTGTTTACACTCCAAACAAATTTCTCCTGTATAGTTACTAATATGCGGGTATGTATGCAGGTGCCAATCATAAAAATGCTACTCATTGGTCTGGTTGGTGGCAATATCTGATACAATATATGAGCTCCGCTGAGTGGGATTTGGTTTAATAATGCAAGATTGTTGTGTAACGAGATGCTTGCGGGGATATTTAGAAATTACAAGTTAAAAAAGGTAAAATATTGTTTATCGTAATGGAAGACAAGTGATTCATTTTTTCAAGAACCCATCCCTCCTACGTTTTGGGGATCGTAAAGAACAACACCCGTTGAAGGCCACATCTACGTTTATTGAATCTTTTTGTTGCTCCTGTGAAGCAGGATGCATTTGCCGAACAACGAGGTGTATTTTAGTCTAGAAAGTACCCTTAGCAACAGTATCTTTGTTCGGACAGCTCGAGGGATAGCGTTGAGAGTTTTGCAACCAAGGCAAACGCTCTTGTGTTCTGGGCCTCAAGCATGCACTTACTCGAAATAGTTTAAATCCAGACTAACAGTCCTTGCTGACACCTAGGGATATGAGCCCTAGTGTTGGCTTAAGCAGCA
Source organism: Ligula intestinalis (assembly GCA_036362985.1). Lineage (NCBI taxonomy): Eukaryota > Metazoa > Platyhelminthes > Cestoda > Diphyllobothriidea > Diphyllobothriidae > Ligula > Ligula intestinalis. The sequence goes on from JAYGXS010000005.1 coordinate 24,514,354, forward strand.
TTTCCGCTGAAAATGGTGGCGTAAGTGCAAACACCAGTACTACTACAGTTCTGGTTGAGTTTGAGGGGATATGAACCCAGTTCTGACTTTAATCAGCGTCACTTCTGCCTTACAAAACAGTAGGTAATAGTACCAGCAAATGCTATCTCTCTGCTACACCTTAGTTAGTAGTTTAAGAAATAGCAGTAGCGGTCATTGTAGTACCAGTCCCAGCTAACTACAGTCCGGCTAGACACCTACTCTAGGTTAGTGAGGGTAGATAGTGCATTAGTACCCACGCAAAGTCTACTGTCCCTGAAGACTAAGTTAGGCGATGCTTTTGGTTGCCTCTGGAGAAAGCATCTTACGCCTGATTCCCGCTCGGACATTTAGACTTTCTCTTGCCACAGTTTGATGCAGTTGAGAGGGTTGAAAATGAGGTAGATGATGGCACGTCTACCTTCACTATACCTGACCACAGTCACCGTCCCTGCTCTCGCACAAATGGTAGACATCATCGCTTGCGATGGTTGAACTAACGCAGTACAATAAGCAACCAATCAGTAATAATTAGAGGAAGAGGCGTTAAGGGATCAAAGAGTCAGACTCTAGTCTTAATTGGGGACCAGAGAGGGGGGGGGGGAGGAGAGGGGTGAAAAGACTCCGACAATGAGTTCGTGTTGCCCGTCTCGCGTCTTGTTTGGAGGTGTTTCAGGGCGTAAGGTGTCAGGACGGTCTCGCGACGGTGTGGCGAGGCTTCCTGTCATCACTGTCTCGCCACCTAATTATTACTGATTGGTTGCTTGTACTGTTGTTAACTCTACTCTCCTTCACAGTATTGTACTAGGCTGATGATGCTGCAAAATCGAAAGCATTTGTTCGGCTAACTTGAACAACTGCTCAGTCTGTCGGCTGACGATGGGGTAGGCCAGTCTGATAAGATTCTTGCGTTCCAACCGCACGTGGACGCTCTCCGGGTGTCTGACTAATCAGCTCGGATGAAGTTTATGACGTGCATAAGCTCATATTCCCATTTGTTAGGCATGTTGTAAAAATAGGATGCATGTCAGCTATTGATCCAATTATAGACATATATTACAAGAATATACAATCCACTGGTCTTAGTAAGTAGGATTACTATAATTAGCAGTCGCAGGTTACCTCTAGCAGCAGTATCCTATCCAAGCTTTGTAAAATGTGACAGCAGCAGTTAAGCCGCTTTATTAGATACACATAATTCTGATCTAGCTTACATTAAAATCTAGCTGGCTGTAGCTTCATTATACAGGTTCGACACAAATCTATCTCTGATGACGAATCCAGGATGGATATCAAAACGTCAGGCAAATAGACATATTGTCCTAGCGATCGAGTCTACTTCTTCTTCACAAATGTATCTCTTAGTTAAGATTTGCTTAGCTTTGATAGTGTTAACTTCTACTCAAAGCCTAGTCAAAGCTTTAAGCCTATTGCAGTCTCCACTACACTGTTGTCTTCGAGTACCGTATTTGTAGAACACCTGTTTAAAAAGATGTTTGTCTGACCCCTGACAATAAATATGATTATTCTTACTTTCCAAATGTTAATCCCTTTATCTCACACAGATTGGGAGTGCATACTGCGTACCATCTTCGTAAAAAGCACACAGGCTGTATAAGAGTACACTAGAATTACACTAGTACACTAGCATTAGGAATGTACCTATAGCAGCAGTTCTTTAGTTGAATCTAGTAGAAACGTAAACAGCCCGACGGATAGAGTTGAGAGGGTGGAAACCAAGGAAAGCTCTGCTGTGCCCCATACATGTACTTACTTGGAATAATTGAAACCAAGATTCACAATGCTTGCTGCGATCAAGGTGAAGGAGCCCTAGCGTTGGCTTACTCAACGTCACCTCGGACAATTGGTAGCGCCAGTTCTAGCACCAGTACTACTACACTTCTTCTTGAGATTGAGGGGATATGAGTCCAGTGAAGACTTTAAGCAACGCCAATTCCGACGCACAATACAGATACAAATAACAGTAATGGTAGTAGTAGTTCCAGCCCTGGATTCTAAGAGTCTGGCTAAACACCTACTACAGGTGAGTGAGGGTAGACTGTGCGGTAGTACCCACGCAAAGTCTAATGTCACTAAAGGTTAAGTTAGGCGGTGGTTCTGGCTGCATCTGGAGAAAGCGGCTTCCGCCCAAAGCCTGCTCGGCCATTTCGACTTCGGTCTTGTCACACGTTTAATGCGGTGGAGAGTTTGAGTGAGGTAGATATTTGTGCGTCTATTTCACTATAACCATGCCCCATTTACTATCTCTGCTCTTGAGCGCATGGTAGACTTCGTCGAAATCGATGGTCATTCGACACCCCTCTTCATATTATTGTACTAGGCTGATGATAATTAATTGAAAACGCTCGTTCAGCTAACTTGAAGAACTGATCAGTCTGTCGGTTGACGAGGGGCAGACCAGTTAGCGCGCTTACTTGCCAGCCTTCACGACGGCCGCAAAGGGGACAAATGTTACAAGAGCCCACCCACGGTTAATCTTGCGATCAGCCAGTAGCGGGACCAGACAGGTCAGAGTTTGTGCGTTGAGCTCGGATAAAAAAACCAGTCAGGCAGGCGGCAGGGCTGAAACTGTAACGCCAAGCAGGATGAATCACCACGTAACTCTGATGATGGAACCGAGTGGGTTGCCGAAACATCATACTAAAGAAACTTTGGTCCATGGAGTCATCCATTCTTCTTCGTGTGCTTTTGGGAGGATGATGAAGAGGATGGTACAGTAGTGGACCTCAAATCTTCACGCAAATATACACTTGTACACAACCTTTCATGAATGATATACCTTAAAAAGTGTTAACGAACTACAAAGGGTTAAATGTAATCTTAAAACGTCAGCAAAGTTTCTGTTGTGGTCATTAGGTTTATTGTCCGATCGCTTGCTCCTGTCGATTTAATTGAGAGCAAGTATCCTGAGAAATTTATTTCCAGGAATATTGCTGCCAAATAAATAAAACCCACAACATTTACTGTGGAGTATAAAATCCTATTTCTCAAAGTCCCATTTTGAGGAGACGCGGCAGGTGAACTCCTGAAAAGACGCCTTGGCAAAGCCGTGTCACGAACCTTACCAGCAGCGAGAGTTCGGGTATCATTCTCAACCAACTCAATCTTACATGGAAAAGGTAAGGACAGGTAACCGACTCAGAACAGCTCCATGTGCATCTACTCCTTTACTTGCTCCTGTGGAGCAGGTTATATTGGTCGCACGAGTCAGCGCCTATATGAAATAATATAGGAAATCCTCCCGCAATGGCTAAGCAAAGGTGAAGTTAAAAGCACTAGGACCATCAAAAGCTCTATGATAGCGGACATAGTGAATTGCGAATATCAGGTGGACCCCAACGAAGCCTTCAGGGTGCTCTACAGGGTCCCACCAAACTACCCTTAGTCACTGAATGAGCGCCTGCTAGCAACAGCAGAAGCAACCGCTATCCGGTTGAGGAAGCTGATTCTGTGTGCGCAAAAGAAAGTGTTGCAAGCTCCAAGCTTAGCATGCCCAACGGCCACCTAGCTACCGGAATTTTTTCGAGCTTCCTTTCTCTCCCTCTCCCTAATTACCGCTTCAGTAGCCGACTGTTACTACCACCAGCCTTTTCCCCTATTGCCTGGACTAATTTGCCTGTAACATTGAAGGTAATTTACCTACAATTTTCCCTTTTACACTCTATCTCCCTCCCATATAAATGTAACGGCCTGATGAAAATTTATTGTAAATATACGTATGCTCACCAATTGCCCTTCAGATTTCTGTGACGGGAATTTTCGCAACCCTATTATCGTGTGCTCATGAATTGCTGAATTTTCAGATGATAACCGAATGCGGATCTTGATACAGCGTAAGTTTAGCAAGGAAGGTAAGATTTACGCTTGGTATAAGTTCACCTAGCAATGAAACCCTTGTCTTTTTCCAATTTAAAGAATGTCGCTGTCGGTAGGCGGCCTGCCTACTTGCAAAGGCTGCATGCATAAACTGTTGGACGTTAATTAATGCGTAGGCCGATGGCAATCGGGTTTTCCGAAACAAATTTTATGCCTCTTTTCTTTGGTAGCACACACAGAGAAGGACAGATCATATTATTTATGTTAGACTCAGGGCTGCCTCACCGGTAGTTTATTGCCCCGAGCAAAACGGCGAGCTCGTTGCTTCGATGAACCTGATGGTCTCAGTCTCATCATCCATTTGCCAATTACTTAGGCGATCGATGAACAGCTAAGTCAACGAAGTAGCATTCAATTTTTGAGGATTGTTTCCTGATGGATGGCTCTGAAGATTTTGCCGACACTTCTAAAAAACCTAAGTATTGCGCAGTACTTTAGTTTCCACATGACACACAAAGTAAGTTTTCTAGTTGATTTTATTAAAGTAGTCTATCTTGCCTTATAATTGTGTGATTTTATTGTTATCCTTCATAAAACGGGGATAAAGAAATGCGTCTGCATATAAAGCAATGGAAATGATCGTGGTTTGAGATAACAGCAGGCTAGAAAATAAACTGACGAGCATCTAGTGCGACCCTATCATTTACTCTTAATACGGTAACAGAAAGCCAAGCTTGCCAAAAAAAAACAAAAAAAAAACAAACTTGTTGATCCGGTTTAAAGTAAAGAACTACGCTCCTTATTTCTCTACTCAAAAGGACCCATTTAATCTTAAGAGATGTGTTCGTTTACGCCTAACGCACCCGGAAGACCTAGCATGTTACCGAAAATCAACCGAGTTTCCGGCTCTTCCCTTCCTGCTTTGTAATAATGTAATTAGCATTTACTGAAATAACAAATAAAAATTTGCAAGCTAGTTAAGCAAACATATTTTTTCAAAAATCTTCTTGTTGCAACTGTCTTTCGACAGGAGTGACATATTTTTTATAAAATGGCATACTTTAGCACATTTTTAAAAGGTTAACAAATCGAGTCAGCAGTCAAAAGGAATAATAATTTTGAGGAAGAATAAGCAAAAAAGCCAAAGAGTTATTAGTTCCTAATGCTTAAGGTAGATACTCCCCGTATTTGGCAGTTGTAGCTTACCAGTGCTGTCCGTGTTTCCACCCTATAAAATGCTGATGTTCTATTTTGCCAAAAATAATTTTATGTTACGCAGTGGTGAGAATAGCAGCAAAGCACTTGTCTGGTTTCCGGAAATGTTGAGGGGACATTCGTTTGTTGCCTCCATAATGTTTCGCAAAAACATCGGCTTCAGTCCTTTCGCCAAGGCGGAATAACTGCGTACTATTCCCTAAACTGGCAATAAGTAGCCAGTAATATATTTTGGGGTCGCATGACAAACTGACAGTAGTATGCCATTTTGCAGAGTGTATCCTAAAGCCCCAAAAAGAGAATTTATTGCTGAAAATAGAGCAATGAACCTTACCAGCAGAATTCACAAAGGATATACACCTTGTAGTACCTTTTTCAAACCAGTTTGGATTTGCATCTCAGCTAGCTTACAAATCAAATGATACTCAAGACAACACGATTAGGGCAGCAACTCATGACCATGCTTATTTACGCTAATGTGTAAACAAGTGCTAAAAAGTGAACTCTGCACCTCTCTATAAATTTTGATATTGCACAACCTATGTAAATGAGTAACGCCTAGAGAATCAGTGTCCAAAAATATCTGATTTGAATTTTGTCTCACTGTTTCGGGTGGGCTTAAAACAGCTATTAAATCCTGCAATGTACACCTCGATTTCGGCATCACCGCGCATGAAAAGAACACAAGACCACCCCGGTTGCACCTATCTCTCCGTTATTTTTGCCTGAATTCTTGAACAGTTCTGGCTTATTCAGGTTCTGCTTAAGTAGCAGACGCCTTTCTCACAAAAACTTCACGTTTCCTACAAAAGTATACACTCAATAGATAATAAATGTCTACCACTCGGCTCCCAGGCAAACTCCTATCATCATTGACAGTTCCCCCGTCGATTTCGACGATAAGCACCGCGTGCTCTTACAAGCCGCAGCAGACGCTGAAGCAAGCCCAAGCAGACACTGAGGCAAGCTGGGCAAGCAACACAAAGGCTACAGCAAGCAGAGGCAATGCAGCGAACTACCGCGAACGAAAATAGCAGTTAAAGCAGGCTCGCGGGGAACCTGCCCAATCGCTCGCCGCTCCCACGTCCGTTTCGGTTGTAAATACAAAGTCAATAAGACCGGGGATGAGAAAAGATGTAGAAGGCTGCCGCAATAGTCACTCAACACGCGCTCACTTGACTCAGCCAACTCAATAGGTGGGTTCCCGCGAGTGTGGGAGCACCATAAAGGCCACATTAAGAAGGAGTCACTGCAGCCTGACTCTCAGTCCTCCATCTCCGAGCATACGCACACACATACACACGCATACATGGGGAACAGCAACGTAGGTGGCCCGACTTTTCCCGTCAGTTAGCAAACCCTCCAAGCCACGGCTTTTAGTGCACCGTGATAGATTCAAGCGCATCTGATTGATTGTAGTGAGGAAGCGCGCTGAGGCTCTCTCACTCTCTCTCCCACCGTTAAGCGACCGCCTAGCTGCTTGGACACGTGAGGTGGAGCCTGAAACCAAATGCGAGTGCGAAAGCTTATGCTGACAGGCAATAAGAAATTGCCAGCGCCTACCAGGCCGCAGAGATCGTGGTTTGCCGCAGTCTGGCATTGAATATACATGCAGAAGTTGGATCTCAGAAGGTTGAGAGCAGCCCTGCAGGAAGCCTGGTCCAACTCCTAGCATCATCAGAGGTGATAACAACCACATGGTACAAGGAAGTACTCGAATCACTCAGATAGACGGAATTCGCTCTGTAACACTCTATAAAAAACGTTAAATTGGAAGTGGCGTTCCTGGTAGTTTCGTAAAAGACGTAGAGCATGGCGGACAGAACGCCAAACCTCTTGAAGTCTGTCTAGTAGTCATCCTGGTGGATGCTAGATGATTGCTTAGGAAATCCTGCTTGAACAGTCGGCACCCTGCGTCCATATTGGTGGATTCCATACGAGCGGTAAAGTTGCACGAGGGTACAATCAATCCAAGTTTGATTAAATTTATGGCGCAAGTCGTTGCGTTTGTAGCTCAAAAAGGTAAACGTTGGCTGCGTAAAGGTCTTGTCTGTTATGCGGTTTCGAATCCCACCAAATGCTGTGAGTTTTGTTTACAAATTGGTCAAATAGACTATAAAAACGTCCTGAAGCCTGAGTCAGTCTTCTCAATTTCAACTTAAGACATTGTATCTTTAATCAAAGGAATAATAGACAAAACATGCTAAGTCAGAGCACATCTAAAAGCGCATTTTTTAAAGTCGCATATCAACCCCAAAACATGCAGACTACTTTCGCACAAGAATTAACTGTCAATGTAGTCCGCAATTCCTGTCATGGTAGGCAATCTGCTCCGACACTGGAACGCCCAATATCTACTTTATCAGCTCGCTAATCGGTACACGAGAAGTCACCGTCATCACCGTTTTTGACGTTGGAGTAATTTTGAAACACGTTCGGAACGTCGCTAATTAGCGCTATTATCTTCAGTGTCTTATATCGCCTCACCCTTTTCTGCCTTTTACAATTGCAGGGATCCGTCCCTAAAAAACAGTTAGGCTTCTGGGGAGAATAGCGTAACTGACAGGCACATAGAAGCTTGCATTTCCGGCTTTTAAGCCACTTTTAGTAAGCCACCTCCAATTCTAGGTAACGAAACACCCGAGGATCTCTCTGTAACAGCGTTTCCGCTAAGTGGCTGCTGGTGGCACCCCGGAGTGAACCCCAAACCTGAACGGGATGAGCGAGTTTCATCACGCAAGAAGCTGGTCTACATGGAGCACTATGATCATCAGACCAAATCCCACATTGAAATTGAAAGGCAGCAAACACCTGTGAGAGGGGTTTGTTTTATACAGAACTCTCATTTGCACTCTCAGGCGACAGTAACCATTGGCGAAGTCAGAGCTAGTGTTGACTCCGACCAGCCAGACCTGAGAGAGCCTGAGACAGTGATGGTAGCTGATTAAGTAGGATTACGGAGCAGGTTCAAGCATGCTTCGATTGGTGTGTACGACATTACCCAAGGGTGGTGGTGAAGGCTCTGTCGGCCGAAGGTGGGAGGAAATGGACATGTTAACACTTTGACTGAGACGTGCGCCATATGCGGTACACGCAATGTGGCAAACTATGGGCTATTTTTGGGGGTCGCAGTTAAAGTGTTAAACGGCGCTCCGGTAGCCACCACTACCTGGACGCACGTGTTTGTGTCTGAGTGGAAGTCAGTCAAGTCTCCGCAGGTCAGCGCGTCTGAAAGCGCTGAACGAGGCAGTAGATGACCTTGAGGCAACTGGCCTTGAACAAGGACGTCGGACACGTCGCAATATACGGGCCTCGGGTACGAGTCTCCCCCATACGACGAACAAATTGAGGGGTCTACAGTGTGATCAAACGATTTATGTTCAGGGAGTCGAACAGCCACGTGCAAGGACGGAGGACGTTGAGGGCCGCAGGCATTGAAGATCGAAGGGGGAGGGGAGGGAGGACCATGCATTGTGGCCGTCCGCCACAAACACCCCACTTCTACTGTTACTATAATTTCGGTGTAGGTTCAAGTTAATAATTTTTCAGAGCGCTAACCCCCTTTTCTTATTAGAGCAGAACGTATTGTTGACCTACTCATTATCTTAACAAGTTTGTATTAAATTCTTCTCCTAACTCATCGTTTTCCCAATCTTATGCTCCCATCACTGACACACATCCTATCGCTAAAGTTGTTTTTGTTTTTCTTTGTCCTGTTTGACTCCTCCAACTGCCTGCTTCCCTCGTCCCTCCTTTCCTCTCGATCTACACTTCTCATCCAGATTTTCCACGATGTTTCCATGCAATTTCGTTTGCCAAGTAGCCTGCTAGGTCAGTCCGCCCTTGCAGACATGTTTCTTTGCCGCTTGCCTGCCGATTTATTTGCCACAACACACTTCATCCGCTTGCAGAGCTATTAATTGCTCTGTCAAATTTCAAGAGACAACTTCTCTCCACTTCTTATCTTCCTTGCCCAGACGACAATAGCTCTTCTAACCAAACTTTTCCCCAGTGGGTGTGATTGTATGCTGGTGGCAAGACGACGCGGTTAAGAGACCGAGGTGCAGGGGAGAGGGAACGCCCTTGCGCTGATGAAATTTAACGTCATAATAATATATTATTCGTGATATTCATCCTCAGGACTATTGGCGAATGTGCCAAAAAGCTTGCAACCTTAACCGCAGGAAATAAAGACGTGTTTATGAGAGTGTTTTTCTTAGGCGGTACAAGAAGCGAGCTGGTCATACGACGTTTGAAGCCTGCGATCGCAAGCGCTTCCCCTGCGGCGAACTAATGCATGTTTTTTTTGCCAACTCTCCCCTACAACGATTGGGAGGTAAAAACTAACGCCCCTTGAAGGCCAGATTCATGTGCATTTACTCGTTCACTTGCTCCTGTGGAGCAGGATACACTGGCCGAACAACGAAGCGCCTAGAAAAGGGGGTGTGTGAGCACATACCGGACTGGTTAAGTAAGAGTGAAGCTTGATCGATCTTCAGTTCTGTTCTTGCACACCTTCTCGATACGAAGCATCGATCCGATTTAAATGAAGCCCTTCAGGTCGTCTACCAGACACCAGCCAATTTCTGCAAGAGCTAAAGGCCAGCGGGTGCTTGCAATAGCCGAAACAGTGACTAACCAGCTATTGAATCCGGTGCTGTGTTGTCAGCAGACGCTAACACAAGCACTTTCACTTCCGTTGCCGACCCCGACGCCAGGCGGCGATTTCATATCGCTCCTACCTCCTAGTTGCCCGATTATAAATTGCTGAAAACACATGTTTACCGAATAACCGTTTCAATTTTTTAAATTTTATTTTGTTGAATTTATCGATACATTTCCTGTTAGTTCCTCAGCTTACCAATTCAACTATAAACGCTCCCGCATGAAAGACACAACTGATATCAGGGAAAACAGGAGAGGTCCGACCAGGAACCACGTAGTCAGTGTGGAACACTACCTTGTCGGCGGGCCGGCGAGACAACTGCTCAGCGATGATACCCATGTAAGCATTCAAGAAGTCAAGTTAAGCCAACAAACTTTTTCGAGGATTCATCATTAGGTAGGTGAGCGCATACGGGCCTGGTTAAATAAAGGTGAAGCCAGACTAAAATCGAGTTCTATTCTTGCACATCTTGTTGACACGAATAATCGAGTCAGTAAAAATGAAGCCTTTTGTGTTATCTCCCGGACACCAGCTAACCTTTTCAAGGGCCTACGCCAACACATGGTTGCAACAGCCGAAGCAGTGGCTATACGGCTAGCGGATCACGTTGTATGTTGCAAGAGGATGCTGACAGAAGTCATTTCACTTCCGTGGCTTAAGCCGACACCACTTGGCGATCGCAAATCGCCCCACAGCCTAGTGACAGTCGTTCGCTCAATGTAACTGACACTGATTATCACTCTAATTTCCTGACCCTTGCCCAATGCCCACAACTTCACCTAATTTCCTCCACTTCCCCCTTTCAAAGCAAACGAACCTCTACACACCGATCTCACCACGCGGACGGCGTGAAAACAATGAGTGGTAAAAAAGAACCCTTATAAATCATGTCCAACTCTTCAATTTTCATTATTCTCGCAAGTGCACCAGCCTGATGAAGAGGGTTAATGAAAACCTATGTCTGCCAAACCGACTTTTCAAAGCAAACCTGAAAATATTTACTGAAATATTATTCCCCCGCAGGGATTTTACACATACAAATTGCCTCTAAGGAGAACAGAAACAGGTGAGGAGTTTTCGCGGCATGCAGGCATCGGGATCGAGTGCAAGACCGTCGGTTACAATGGGCTTGGTACTGCGAAGCCGGTTTAGGAGTGCGCCATGTGGCGGGATGGAACCCACATGTAGTTCAATATGAGGACACGACAGGCGTTATTCGGGATGCGTTTGCAGCATAAACACCACAAATGGAGATGTGGTGACACGCGTAAGTACAGTACGCACCAGAATTCGTGCAATATGCTGACATATGTACATCATATTTAGGGAAAAGTACGGTTTTGCCTACAGTTTGAGGAAGAACTCACATAGTTCGCATAAAATGTAGCAATAGATGTGAAGCATGCTTTATAGAGAATAGGCAGCATTTATAAATTGACGGATACGATGTTTTATGAATGAACACCTCCCCAATGTAAAAAAAGCCTATAGATATAAATTCTCCTAAAACCGAAAAATATTCTTTCTTTGGGTATAAAAATTGAAGAACGCGTAATTTGCTATCAAATAACTGCAAGAAACATTTTTTAGTGCATGTTTTCCATAAAGTTGATTTGCATTTATAAAGGCAGTCAGAGTGAGTGATAAAAACACATGCTATTAAAGTAGTTACTTTTAGCGATACAGACGTTTTTTTAGTGGTCAGAAAGAAGCTCATTTAAAAGCTCACATCCTATCATGTCTAAAATAACTTCAGGATAGACTACACGATAATCAGTATCACAACCTGAGTCAACGTTGATGGGCGAAAGAGAATAAGTCTTCCACATATGTCGGCATGTTGCGCGAATTCTGGCGCTTACTGTAGAAACTCACGGTGCGCCAGCCATCTGCTGCCTACCTCATCTACGATATTCTTGACTTTATCTCGACATCGGGTAGAGGTGTGTGTGGGGGAATAGAGAGTGTGGCAGGCGCAGTGAAAATTCACTGTTACTTAACACTTCGTGACACGCATGTGACCAACACTGTTTCATCCTGATCAGGAGCACAAAGTAGACCTTGTCAGATACGATGACTAAAATGTTGACTCAATAAAGCACACATTAAAGGATGCACAGACAATAACGATATTTCGTTTGAAGGCAAAGGTGCGTAAAGAGGAAACAAATGGAGGTGAGAATGCTTATTATGTGGTCGAGTAAGTCAATGAACTCACTACTAACCAAATAGTGTTGGGATCACTGTGGGGATAGTAAATCTGACAAAACAGGAAAATAGAGTGTGCACTAATTTTTGACAAAAGCGAGCCCATGATCAAAATGCAAACCTTGGTGGTCCTTTGGTCAGCCATTTTCGATTACCACTCACAGTAAAAAGCGAAACTTGCTGCGGTTTGGCGTTGAGAAAACGATCCCATGCTGGTCAGTTCGTCTTCCATAGAGAGTTAAGGTTATTAGCAAAGCTACTAGGAAGCTGTATTCTTTAGTTGATGTAAAAATATGCATATTTTAAACTTCAGACAATCATCAAATCCGCATGGAGGTTGACAGCTGCGAGTAAAGTGAAAATAGGAGCTGTAGAAAGTACAGTACGGCCTAGCATTCCTGTAACATGCGGATATATGCGAAATATTGATACTCTTTCGCTTATCGGCATTGATTAAGGTTACTGATTATCCTGTTGTCTATTCTCAAGCTCTTTCAGCCACGAAAGGAGGCCGGCTTTTTAGCCAGCTGCTTTCTGACCGTCAAAAAGACTCATGTACCTTACCAAATGACCTCTTAAATAGTAAATGGTCCATCTGAGAGATTCGAACATATAGGAAGACCCACATAACAAATGATTACAAAGATTCTGAAGAAGATGCGATCACTGGAACAAGGACTTTATTTTTCTAACGTTTCGGATTCCGTCGGGCAAAGATTGCAATAATCTACGGCCAAAACACCTGAACGCGCAAAAGCGATGACACAATAAAATCAATGAACAGTTCAGACTGGTTTTTACCACAAAGGCATCAGTGAGACACCTCTTACAGATTATCTAGATGAATGCGTGTTAAAGAGAAAGAAATAACTGAAGATAAAAATGTCCAAAAACAGTTGTTTTGTATGCCTAAAGTTTTCCGCGCGTCAACAACCGTACAGCCTGACTTAGCAAATGTAGCGTTAACTACATATTTACTGAATGTGTGACAGGCCTGTGTTTTTATTTGACTGGCAAAATGACTGCATCGTATGACAGAGAGAATGCCATGCACTGTAGAAGGGTGTTAACCATGTTTCTCCTGGATGGGCTGATAGGAATTACAGACCACACATGATGCTATATTCCTTCGTAAGTCAACTTTTGCTTAGTTTTAAGCTCCAGCTTGTGGGATTTCGTACAACTTTTGAAGATAACTTATAGCACATTTTGGGCAATCGGTCATTCAGTCCCCAAGATTATGCACAAAACACACCATCAGCTTTTCGATACCATTGTGAAAACCTAACGCACTATAAATGTTTATAAGACACTTTAGGGGCATGATAACAATGAAATAAACTACATCATTAGCTGGATCAATAACCCTAACGGTTGTTATCATCCTCTTGATCATAGTCATACTGATAAGCATGATCAGCGATCATCGTTAGGTAAACTAGGTAACTGTCATGTAAATCCATTCCGAAGTCGTCATTGTGAACACAGCCAGCTCCACAGGCTATATCGGATCACCTACAATTAGCCAGTTTGCATGCTCGGATCGCGCATACATGACCACACGCTGGCTGGCTGTTCGACGGGGTGACATTTGATCGCAGATAGAAACCCGCACTTACGAGACGGGTCAGGAGTTCAACTTCGCAGCCGCGATGATAATTGCCCACGCTGGCAGCAGGATGGGTCAAGAACTGATTGAAGCTTGGTCCATGGACGGGAATTCAGTCAACAGATATATCGAGCTGGCACCCGCATAAGTTGCCCTGCAAAGGTATCGCCAGACTCACGGCACTGCTGGTTAGGTGATCCCTTCCCCTTCCTTCCCCCTCCCCTAAGACGCTTAATTGACCCCTTCCCCAGTAAATGTTGCTTGTTTTCGTTAAAAATTTTATTTCTGTAAATATTCTTATCGAACACGCCGATCTCGCCTATTGGCGCAGGCTGACATAGTCCGCAGTGGCCAATTGGCGCCCCATACCAGACAAGTAGTGTTTTCCACGTGCTAAAACTTTTTTGTATACACACGCCCTAACTAGTCCCCATTTGTTGCTGCTTCCTATCTCTGATGATGAACCCTTGTAGGAGTCCGAAAGCTCAGAAAAACAAGCAAATCACTCTGGTATCCAACCCACTTCGTTTTTTACCAAAAATATCTCCTCATCCTCATCACATTTAATCATCTTCAATAAAATTCGCTAGGTTTTTATCACCAAAATCATCGTACGCTACACCATCGTCCGCATTAGAATATTTTCCGTCATCTTCATTATAAGCTAATTGCAGGCCCGAGCGTCGGGTCATGCACCGTAAGGGGTTGGGTGTGGCTAGCTGATGATAGCTGATAAATCAGAACTGGCCATAATAGTGTCGCTAGCCTTTTTCGGGAATTTTAATCTGCCTTTACCACTATATGCAGTCTGACTGCTTGGAGGCTCCACCATGGGTCACAAGGTAGTACGGGATGGCTGCGTGCCGTATGAAACCGGTGAGCCTCTTCCCATCAATATGGACACTGTCATCGTAATCATTGTCCTTATCATCGACAATTTCAGCTACGTCACAATTATCAACAGCAAGCATTCATAAAAAACATAGAGGGCCACAGTTTTTAAAACAGTTAAGGGATTGTGTGGCTGGTGAGTCTGATCATTAAACTGGCTTCCCTGATCACAATCATCGTAAGCATAATAAAAAATAATTTCCTTGTTAATATTATTTTGAGGAGTTTAGACGAGGAGGTATGAGTGTCAAAGGACACAGTTGAAAATAGAGTAGAGGTCAGTACTATGATAAGGATAACTAAAGCAGGGGGATAATTGTGATAAGTAGAACATTGGTTGCTCAATGGTGGTATTGATGATGCAAATGAGACAATGCTAGTCATGAATTTCAATCGCTATTTTTTATAAGAATGGAAGAGGAAGAAGAGTTGCCAAGCACCGGATCAATTTGTTTATTATGCTGAGCTTTCGGGCTCTTGCGGGAGTCCATCGTCAGAGATAAAAGGTAGGAGCCATCTCTGCGGAACTGGGTGTTGGAATTGCCCGCCATCCCAAGGCTACTATGTGCAGCCAAGTCATGTAAAAAAAGATCCACTGCACCCCAACGAAAAATCTGGGGTAGTGTACCGCATCCCATGCTCAAGCTGACCTTGTAACTATACAGGGCAAAGTAAACGCATCCTAGATTCGCGCATACATTAACATAAGCTGGCTATCAGGCGGGTTGACGCATTGTTGCAAGTGGCTGCCCACACCCATGGGACGGGCCCCGACTTTAAACTCGTAGTGACGAGGATAATTGCTCACGCCGAGAGCAAGACCGAACGTGAACAAATTGAGGCCTGGGTCTCGGATGACAACTCAGTGAACAGATGTGTTGAGTTGGCGCCTGCATACACCACCCTCCGTAGGAACATCCACACGACGGACACTGGTGATCAATGACTATTTTCTCAAACTTCCCCCTTCCTCGTATGGCGTTTGAGTAGCTCCTACCCCTACAACTGTTGCTTATCTTCGTGGTCGCTTTTATTTCTGATGGTAGACTCACCCCCTTCCCCTCCCTCCCCTGTGACGTTTGATTGGCTCCTACCCCCTATAACTGTTGCCTTCTTTTCGTGGACGCTTTCATCTCTGACGATGGACTCTGGCAAGAGCCCGAAAGCTCAGAACAATAAACAAATTGATCCGGCGCTCAAAAACTCTTCTTCCTCTTCTATGCAAATACCTGGAACACGAACCTTTTTACTCATTCGTATATATTTGAGCTTAATTAAATGATGCAATATATAATACTTACTTAAAATCTCATGCAAATTGTTGTCAGAAATTCCCACAGACTATAGCGGACCATTCATTGCATTATTCCTAGAATCCATTAGGCCTATAAAATGTCCCTTGATAAAAAAAGTCTCTGAAACAGCCAGTGGAATATTCATAACTTGCACTGATACTCTCATTAGCAACTATTAGACTCTACCGATTAACTTTGTAGCATTTTAGACAGTTAGCAGACAGAAAAATGCCTGTAGGTGGACATGGCGCCAGTATCACTTGGCACATGAACATGTGCATAAATGTGTGTGCACTTATCGGCGTTGGGCATCAGTGGAAATCGCTAAGTGTCCTTTGTTGCTGATACAAGCGGAAAAGGGGTTTTCTGGAGAGTCCGTTTACATGAGTGTAAACCGTTGTTGTTTTTATAAAATAAAATGAAACAGCAGGGGAAGATAAGAGCATTTAAATAGAGGAAAACGAAGCGGCTGAGAAGAAGAGATTGAGTTTTGAAAAAATGCTGTATGGTTTTATTTATAACAGTAAATGCTCGCCAAATTAGAAAGGTCAGGCAGAAGAAAACATGAACGTTTTGCACAAAATACTACTTTAAAGCAGAGTCTTTCAGGTGCAAAGTTGTAAATTGCTAGAACAACAGGATTAATTGGGTGCATACATTTCGGGAGCGCTGATCAGCTGCTACCTCTCATTGCAGACCATGAATGACGTAAGAGAAGAAACAAAATTGAATTCATACAGGAGGAGTGATACAAACTGCAGGGTCATAGGATGTCACCAACAGACGAATCAAAAACGTAGTATAGTTAAAAAACTGTGGGCAATAAAAATGGGAAAATAAATTAGACATAAGACTATGTAAATCTGGGAGCCGAATTTTACCAAGGCAAAGCTACGTTAACCACATGCTCCAACCGTTTACGTAGGTCTGGTTTTGACCGACATATAGAGGATGCCTCCAGGTTTGTATCAATTTTTTCTGTATGAATTTAATCTTGTATTTCTTATACGCCATTCATGTTATGCAGTGAGGGGAAGCAGCTGATAAGCGCTCCAAAAAGTGTATGGATCCAATAAATCCTGCGTTATGGTAATTTAGAAAATAAAACTCTGCAAACCTATGCCAAGACAGCGTATACAGCATAAGCAATACGACTTACACTGATTGCGCAGTCTATGAAGCAGGTGAAAGTTTTAAAAAGATATCTCTGCGTTCTATGCCTCTTCTGTGATTCAATTTGACTCTAGAGAACGTGGCCGATCGAAGCACCCCGTTTAAAGGCCCTAAGCGAACCCCACCTTGTCGGTTGCGACGTTAGATATTTGCCTTTGGTTAAAATTACCCAAAATTCGCATGAGTGGTAGGTGACAATGAACAGGTGGCCTTCTATTTGACGAGATAATTGAATGATCTAAAAGGAAGTTATACTCAGAGGTAAGAAAAGGCGTGCACTAGAGGAGCTTTATTTTCAATCTGGCGTTTCAGGAGTTTTCTTGTCTACCGCCCATCTTCAGCGAATGAATATAAATTAAACATCTTCCGTTGAATGCTCTTTCTTCTCATTCTTACTTACTACATGAGAATCACATTTTCCCTACCTACACTGAGAAGACATAGTCTCTACGCAAGACCAGGGGGTTAGGTGTCTGGTTTCCTACGTTTAGCCAACGATTCGAAGAAAATATTAAAATCGCTATCTCACTGCTCACTCATAATGAATTTGGTGACGAGATTGAGGATTTTGATTAACTGATAGCTAAGCCTGATTTGTGACAGTCCTGTGTTAAAGAAGGATATTCAGTCACAAATAGTAAAGTACTAAATTGACGGTAATTCCTATAGAATTTCGGGCCTCTTTTAAAGTTAGAGGTAGTCAATGACAAATTTTGCTTGTTGCACAGAAAATATTAGAATGCCCCTGATTAATCGAAACTTTGCTTTCTAAAATAATGCTTCGTTTTTATATTTTAACAATGTTCGCTTTCCTAGTTTTTGAGATTTCATAAGATGTAGCATTACAAATTTATCTATTTTTCGATCCATACTTGTAAGGCTCTTCACTTTATTTTAAAAATAAATGATGCTTATTTTATCAAATAAATATACTATATTTTTAACGACGGTTCACAGTATGTTTGACAAATTTAGAAAATTATAAGTATAAATAAAATTAATCAATATTATACTTATTTCTTTTTCTCACATCTGCCTCTTTCTTGTTTATTCGCCGCAGACATTTTGCAGGTCTTTCCTGCTTCAAAACCCAGACAATCGGATCTTTTTCAGGTATTTTTTCATCAATGACAGACTACTAACATGAACGACTGTCCTGATTTATGCACCTGAACATCAAATAGCACCCAGTCGTATTTGAACAGGAGCAGAGAAAGCTAGCAACATTACACCGTCATAAAAAAATTTCCCGCGCAGAGTTGTTATTCAAGACGGATCGCTTAAACCTTTAAGCATCCAATTGAATGCTTGATTAGATTTAGTTTGAGTGAATTGCAGCAGTGTGAATTCAATTGGCAAGATATTGGACCATATATACATATTTTCATCGTCTTTTAAATGGCTGCAGCTTCGTGGAGGCTTTTTAGCAGTATCAGCAGTTTAACAGCAATTATTAATTTCGTTTTTCACCGTAATTTGAAGCTAACCATGCACAAAATAGACCGCTTAACGGTTGTTTATAAAAACATTCATAGTGTATGTACCAACCAACGTGGACTTATAATTTTAAGTCCGCATTAATCTCATCAAACCATGTTTTATTTAAGATACGAGTTCCTTATCTAAAAATATGATATGCGTTATTTTTATCCTATAGCCATAAAGGTTTGATTGGATTGTGCATCACGCATGACCAGGTCCGACTGTTTATTAAATTAATTCGATCGAGTCCACACGAGTTTGTCACTAACTTGCTCATCCAATAAGGTTTGCTAGCTGATTGCGCTTTGCCGTCTAATTCAGATCTAACACCGTTAAATCTCCTATCAAGACGTTAGATATTAATTGAAAAAAGTATGTTTGCAGTCCATGAAATATGCCTACCGCCAGGCGTAATGACGACGGAGACGTCGTCGCTGATTGGTCCATCCCCGGCTGCGTTGTAAGCGCTGACGCTGACAATGTAAGTGGCATTCGCGAGCAAATCTTGCAGATGAATTTTCTGGTTCGCGGAACGTTTCACTTGACGCGCACTGACGGGGTATCCCTTGCGTGTAGTATAGTACACTTTATAACCCTGAAAGAAGAGTAAAGTAGTATTTTAGTAATACCTGAGGGACTGGGCACTGCCTCTGCTATTTTGAGGCCAGATAGATAGCTCACGAGGGTACAAACCTGTGCAGCCATTTGCAATATAGAGCGCAAAAGCTCGACATTTTGAAAATGCCGGCTTAGAGTTCTAATTTAGAGGATAAACTTAGCCATTTCGTTAGCCAATTAGCATTTGTTGGCGTAGGAGGGGTAAAAAAGGAAGAGTTTAGAGTTTCAGTCCCCAATTTGAAAATTAAATCCAAAGTCTATAAATTTCAAGCATATGTTGACGACTTGAATTCCTAAAGCGAGGTTTCGACTTACGAATGTGGCCACCGTTACGTGAACCACAAGAAGATAAGCTTATTTTCGGTAAAGGGGACACAAGCGACTGGATCTTATCTAAATTTGAAATATTGTAGTAGTTAAGAATAATTACGAACCAATTACGTTTTATCTGGTAATTTTTCATGGGATGGCTACCACTTAAAAATAAAGTAGTTTTTTCTACCTTGTGCAGTGAAGATTTTTAGCCCTAACATAAAGACTTCTCTTCATTGCCAAACCAATTAATCTGCATCTTGCTCAACAAAATTTACGAAAGAAAGTTATTCACTTGAAAGATACAAAAACGGCCAGTTACAAAATACGTGTTCCTGCGTCGTATATTTAGGCTAAACCTGTTAACGATTACATGCGGTTTAAAAGTAGACAATGTCTGTTAAACCAACATTTACCTAGACAATAATGATCCCTTTTAAACAACTAAAACTATGAGTAGATGGCATGCTCCACAAGGTTCGAAATATTTTACCTGTTTTTGATTGTCTTAATTCGTATATTGCATGTAAGTTCATCGATCAAACCTGTTTCCCATGATGATACTTGTTTACTAATGGTAAAGTAAATGTTCTCTTTATGGAGCTAAATCTCATTTATTGAAAGCAACTACAATCGAGCTGATATCAGCTTATGCAACTTTTGAGGCCATAGAAACCAAAGGCAGCTTTTACTTATCAGGTGTTTCCGTAGAAATTTGTATTTGATAAAAATTGTTTCTATCATTAAGGTACGCAGCTATGTATTTCATTTTCTACCCATTTAATTCGCAACTGCGCGTGCCAGGGTTCCACACGGACGTTTCTCAGGCTACAATAAACCATTAAAACCAAGTCATTATACATTACATAAAAATTATGCGAAAAATACCGCAACCTATATTCAAAGTCTTTCCTCGGCACTTTCTTTCAACCTTATTCGGCTTTCGAAAGTGCGTCGTGCCGAGGCAATTGGGTCGTAGATATTAAAATTCAGCGATCATTCGGAGTTTCAAAATACGTTTTTGATTGTATATCTAGGCAAAATATCACCTAGATGAAATAAACAAATCAAAATTGAAATACCTTTTTCCATTTAGGGATATGCGATAATACTTGAAGATCGAAGTTTGCTTGTGCTTAGAAAATTCAGATTCCCAAAGAAGCTTTACAAAGCAACGAGTCGTCAGAGGATAATCACTCGCGGATAATTAAAACCAAATGTAAACTCACTTGCCAGTGGGATTTCAAGCAACCAATTGCGTTGAAGCTAGAACGAAGGTACGTTTATGCTACCGCAGTCTACAAAGCGCCGACTCGTTGATCAACGCGACAGTTCGAACGTTGATTAAAACGATATCAAACGTGTGCTCTGCAGCATAGCGGAGTTGGGACAGTGATTTGCGCCTGGGGGGTTTGTTTTAACTGATGAGAGACTTATGTTTTATCTGCCGCACCCTATATTCCCTCGCGCACCGAAGACAGAATCAAAAAGACCGGAGACGGGCTCAAGATTCTGGGTAAGTGGCCTGCAATCAGTTGACTGGATTGTTTGGCTAAAACTGCACGTTGTGCCACTTGCCCTGGATTTACTCATGAAAGTGTCCAAGTTTAATTTGTGCGCCAAACAATTTTGCGGCTTTCTTTATATATTATTAGCTACCTGCTCGGTACTGGAGTTTAAATGTTTGGATAAAACCAAAGTTAATGTTCCAAATGTACTCCGTCTTACTCAACACACATACTGAAGAAGAATGCATTCCGAGATGATAAATGAAGAAAAAAGGTTAGCCGGAAAAGGGAGTTTTGCTCATGAATTTTTGAGCTGGTGACGCTAAGTCTTCGTCAGACGGAATAGAAGTGAAGGCTTGGATTGTCACATTAGAGGGTTTGGGGGCTTTGGTCACACAGAACAGGGGTAAGGGTACCAGGGAGGGGGTACGGCGAGGCAAACACTACTGCGATAGGCGTTGCCAATGAAAGGGAAGGGTGTGAACGTCTTGATTGTAAGCCATGTTTTCGGGGGTAACTGCGGGATCAGCGAAGTTCCAAGTGGCTGAGCAGGGATCGACTGTTGTTATTTCAGGCAAGTTTGACGAACATGCGCGCAAACTGGCGTTATATGAATCAAGTTCCTTATGCATGTTGCTACTGAGTGTGCCGGAATGCCAAACTTCGAGAAATTCTCGTGCCGGCTTTGTATTGGCCGCGTCGACCACTTCAGTTCCGTTCTGAGTGAATATATACCCGATCAGCAGTGACAGCAAATGAAAGGTGGCGAGGCGCTGATGAACTGGGGTTGGATGAATTGCTTATGACCCATCTGATAGACACCAGTGCTGGACCAACTGCGCCATCCGTGAGTGCATTTGTTTGTGTTGTCTGACCAGCTGGTCTACAGGGTTATGCTTGGCTGATGAAGGCTAATAAGCCTGAAACAGTTCTGTATCAAGTGATCCCAACTGCTCTCATACCCCACTTACTGCTATTATGATTTGGCCGGAATCGGTCTGGCAGGCGGTCACTCGTTGGGGACCTTTGACCACCACATGAAGTTTGTTTAGTTCGGAAGCCTATTTGATCAGTGTTTGCACATTTTTGAGTGAATATATATATATATATATATATATATATATATATTTGCATATAGGCAGAAAGACAATGCTAGCAAAGACATGGGACACTAGGATGGCCTTTTTCGGCTTATTTGCCGTCATCGGCTAGTGATGCCTAATTCCTATATCCTTCCCGCTTCGCGGTGGAGGCTCGAGCGAAAGAGATCTAATGGCCACATGGACGGACGAGTGTGTCCTCTTACAGATCAGTGTACGCATATCTGTTACAATATATGAACTTTTTGCTGAAGTATATACTTCCATTTTTCAAGCATAGAATCCTCCTCCATAAGAACATTATGAGAATTGGGTGTGCATATCATTGTCTAATCAGAAGAGTTGGCATGAGTGACTGTTTGAGTTAATACCTACGTTAAGTACTTAACCCTACGTTCCTTCGATGAAACGACATTCCAAGGAAGATGGGGTAGGATTAGCTTTACCATATTTGCCTTTTAAACAACATAAACTGTCAGCGAAAAAAGAACGCTAGTCACTGACTGACAGATTACGATGACAAAGTCAGCTTGCCTGCTTTGTATCTCAGACGGTTCAGACAGGTACGGGGAGCAGTTGGAATGTCAGCTGGACTACTCTGAAACAAATAACCCATTAATTATCCATGCTCACAAGTTACACGGGCTGCCAACAACGTACATCTGAACTGTCTCTGCAGGTGACGTTTGCATGTACTGTTTGAAGTCTCCTTGCACATTTTCTTCAACAGCCTACATGTTAGTGTGCTTTGTCGGATGGCAGATTTTTGTTCTTGTGCCAGTAGGTTATTCTAGACGTGTCACTGCTGCACACATCAGATGGTGAAAACCGCAAAAATACAGCTTTAACATCACTTTTCGAAAGCTTTGCATTTTTCAGAAGAGAATGGTCGCTTATCGGAATTTCAGGGGCAAATTAGCAGAATTTAAGCTCGGAGATTAAAATTGTTACGGCTATGGCCACTATCAAAAAGCCATTTAAGGCAAATGCAACTGTATAGCGCCGCACTTCACTGTTATGCTGAAACATAAGGAGCTAATATCCACGTAAAATGCCTTTGCATAGGGTAAATTTAAAAAGTAAGAATTGTGAATATGTCCCTTTTAAAACGGACACTAAAAAGAGGACCCCCAAAGTGGCCCTGCCCATAGCTTCAGGAAGGAGGAACATTACCACTTCCTAAAAATAGTAGCAGTCCTTATGTAAATTTAAACCGTAGCCCGCCACTACACTAACCTTAAATTCAAGACTAGGCTCAAACTTACCATTGAAATCTACAGTAACGTACTTTAACGCTTAATCGTAGGGTTATCTAATCTATAACCCTAAATTCACGGCTAATCCTGACTGTAATCCTGACACTATTTTTATTTGAATTCAGCGCCAAGTCTCCTATAGTGGGAGTGGTTCCTGTTTGTCCTTCCCGCTGAACAAACGGATTAATAGATAGATTGCATGTTCTTCTTTTTCAGCTAGATTAAGTTGCAGCGACCTCTATCATATTGCTGAAACCAATTAAAAGAGCAAAACAAGAATGAAGGGAAAACATAGTGCAACTTTTTGAAAGGAAAAACTGCTCTTGCATCTACATATTTATATTTTCTAGCCAAAATGGCTCTTTGAAAAAGAAAAACAGGTTCCCAATAGAGGAGAATATGCAAGTTTAAGGAAGCAGTTCAGAAGAAGATGCAATCACGGTGCCATCACCGCACCAATTAAGACCTCAAGCGGTGGCTATGGGAACTGAAAATTATAGTACAAATGCAGATGACCACTGCAAATTATGAATAAAATGCAGCCTGTGCATGCATCACCCTTATCTGCGCATGTCTCCGACTTTGCTACGATGACCTATGACTAAGGATTCTCGACAGAATCCTAAACGTCAGGAAACTAAAACTCTTGTTTCAGTGATCGCATCTTCTTCTTCTGAAAAGCGGGTTTATTCGCCGTTATCTTGCGAAGTGCTACAATAATAAATCAACATGGTACTTGAGGTTCACTACCGCTAAGGGAGTTCAAATGTGTGTCAGTAAGAATGTATAACTTTGAACTAACTGACTAATATCCCTGTTCTCCCTTGTTCTTGGCTAACTGGAAATAAGTATACCAATGACGATGACGAGTAGGCCACACAGGCACGTCTTCTAGTCGTCTTGCAATTCTGGCGTGAACTTGACCAATGCCGTAGCTAAAAACACCTAGGCTAACCCTGCATTTTAAAGTCACTTTGATGAATAGATCTTCACCTTTCCAACTGCGATACGGGCGAAATAAAATCGAAACATACGGGACGAGTATTGAGATGTCAGGACAAATTATCCTAACTTTAATCTCTGATTAGGGGCGGAACCAGAAAATTCTGTTTTCATGGTAACGCCCAGACAGGTGCGTTAACCAGCACGCTGATATTAAAAAAGCACTGAAATGCAAATAGGAATCAATGATATTTCCACAGAATTAAGAAACACAAATCATTATGCAGCCATTCAAAAAATAAAGCGATGCAAAGAAATGCTCAATGGCTACACACACTCAATTTTTGACACATAATTGAGGTTTGATGCTTTTGTTCAAGTAATATGGAAAAGCAATCAGCATGTGTTTGAAAAGCTTCAATTTTTATCTAAAACGGCAATAGCAAGCTGTCTAAGCAACACATAAATGGTGAGATTATGATGGCAGAGGAATATACATTTATAAAACATGTTTAAACCACAACTCCCGCCACATAACTTGTGGTTCGAGCAAACAATGCGCTGTCAGTTGGGCTACGCATACATCTTTTTACCGTAAGGAACCATATTTGGAAGTCATCCTTCATTTTGGGAAAAACCACTCAGTTTCTTTCAAAAGAGGCTCTGCTTACAGCCTCCTCAATCGAGCTTAAATACAATGCTCTGTTGACGAATGTTATCAAGAAGAAATCAAATACCATTTTCAACTATTCTCCAGAAATGGATATCAATGAAATTTCGTGCTGCGCTGCATAAAACGACAAGAATGCAAAGGAGAAGAAAAAGATATTTCAACTTGTACGGTCAACGAGGTATCGAAAACAATAACCTGGCGTACTTTTCCATAGGTAAAGTATATATTTGAGCTTGTCAAAAGACATCTAAGAAAACACCAGATACAAGTGGCACAACAACCCGCAACCAACTTATGATCACAGTTTGTACACCCTAAGGACTGTGTGGGCTCTCTTGAAGGAAAAGTTGTTTTCTACAAGATCCTGTGTTCCAGTTGTGATGCAGTTTATTGGGGCCAAACTGGAAAATGCGTCTCAATTCGCATATATCAACATTAATCAGCGCTCAGAAGACGAGATGATTTATCCCAGGTGGCTATGCACACACTGGAAACCAGCCACAAATTCGCATTGGAGAACACACGGATTGTTGGCAGTTGCCTAACTAGAAAAGGCTGTGAATTCCTGGAGGCACTGCAATCAGACGAGGCATACATAAACAGGTATATCGATTTGGATGCCAGCTATAGTTACCTTAAAACCAAATTCACCGTGCCACCAAACAGAGCAGAATAACGAAAGGCATGTAAGACCTACTAGCGCAGACTAACAATCCTGCCAATCGGTGCAAATTTCAGACAAATATTGATTTTTTAACGTTTGTACATTTTATTTATTTATTGCACATTTTCCTGTCTGAAGACGACCGATTAATCCTGCATTGAAAATGTATACAGTAAAGTTCCGATTTTCCAAAAAACATCTTTATCCTCATCATTTGGTATCTTGGGATGCCCGTATTTAAATACCAAGCTGTCCAAACAAGGCAACAATGGCAGGATTATGATGGCAGAGGAATATATATAACACATGTTGTGGCGTTCACCATCTCCTAAAAATAAGGAAGAATAAGAAGAGGCGTGGGTTCGTGGACGAAATTATCTTTGAGCTGACGTTTTGGAACCCTTCTCGCTTCCATCGTCGGAGTTTATCTGGTAGTGGACCACATACAATTTGGTCCATGACCCCGCCCCCTCTTCTTTTCCTTATCTTTAGCAGAAGATGAACGTGATAACATAGCTAGACCCCAAATCTTTCGGCATAAAACATGTCTTAACCACAAAATGCCTGCCCTCAAAAATTGCGGCTAGAGCAAACACTGCGCTTTCAGTTGGGCTTCGCGTTTGAATTGTTGGCACGTGAAAGGGTGGCATTCCATTAAGTGGAAAATAAATTAAGATCCGATCAAAAATGCAAAGCAGTTAAAACTGCGGAATTTAAATTCGCGTGTTAAAACTGACAGAAGCAATCGGTCTGGTAACTGACGCACCAGAATTTTGCCATTTGTCTTCAGAGGTGGGCTCCAGGCAATCTGCAGAGAGGTCTTGCCGGTTACTTGTAGTCGCACATCATGGGGTGGCATTCCGGGAGCTAGAAAACAAAAGAGGAAGAAGGCGAATTATTCAATTCTTTCGGCGCTTTTGCTATTTGAAGTCTGGCCCGCGGTTTGCGTAACGCCACCATAGGGAACAGCGTCTTACGCCGACATAATGAGGGGTAATTTAAATCAAATTAACGCAAACAATGTGTATTTTCGTGCGAATTTAAAGCGAAAGCAGTTCTTCGCTAATTACTGTTTAAATAATCATTTAATGTCCCAAGACGATCATGCGCGAGTCATCCTTCAGCCAGTGAACGTGCTTGATGTAAGATGCCATCAAGCTTACAGGCAGCAACCGCGCTCACAGTAAGCTATCGATCGACCCACGCGCGAGCGAACACATCGTGCTTGACAATCAATACATAACTTAAATGTCAAGCTACATTCAGTCACTGAGTCACCAGCTAATCAAGCCGGCACCTACGCCAAGGAAAGCTGACTGGCTCGATTGTCATCGTGTTTTACGCATTCCTAGTCCTAAATATGTTGTACCCATTACATTCAAAGACTTCTGCTCTTGCCTTCTTCTTGTTGTGTTCTTCCTTGGGGGCTGACACAAGACAAACTTAGATGGTGACATCTTGGTTTTGGCTACCGTAACAACACTGAAAACTCTCACGATAGGCTTAAAGCAGCGACGTTGGAGGGTGCCCAATGACGGGATAGCTTTTACCTTACAAGCAGCCCAGTGTGTTTTAGCGTGGAGTGAGGGACTGTTCGGTCGGGATTCGGGCTTTAATGCCTCCTCCTTAATGTGGCCTCTATGGCATGCAAACTTAGCCGGATCCAAGCCAGGTGTGGTTACAGGTCATTTGGTGGGTTTTCGATACCCCAGCTGCCTACACACTCTTTAGTGTGCCGTATTGTATAATTTAGTCATCACACCGGCTCCAGACGGGAAAGAGTTGAGTGCGGTAAATACAACGCAAGTATTCTTTCCTCTAGTCTAATTCACGTGCATGTCATCATCCTGGAACTCGTCGAAAGTGGGGATCAGAACTTTTCAACTTTATGCTTTAAATACCTAGCTGCTGACTGACTGTGAAACGTAACCAATGCTATCTTCACTGCCAGCGAAACAAATCGACAAAAATTGGAGAGAAATCATATTACTGAGTCAGTCCGAGCTTCAGAAAAATGTTTTAGGAAACGTTATACTTTATTCTAACTTCACAACACATCAGAAAATTCTAGCCAACTGGCATAACGCATTAATTTGTTTATTGACATGTTTGCTGTCTGCTGAGATTTTTGCTTCGCAGAAAATTTAGTTGAGCTCATTTCACTGTCTCCCACAGTCACACTTGATGCCCAGCTTCAATCGGATAATTGATGTTAAATTAATATTACGAATCTGTCTGAAGACCTCTGACTGCTCGACTTTTAAATCCTCACGTGCACACTTACCTTCCCACCCGTGTGAACGCTTGTTGGCAATTGTATCCTGTTTGCAACTGTCTATATGCGCGGTAGTGACATTAAACTTAAGTTGGTAGACACATTCTCTCTGCTAATCTCATCACAGTTACGACTGTTCTGAAGCAGAAATTACATTAGCTGAAGGAAATGCGTTTTAAATCAATCACAATTTTGGACATTTTTTTAGATACGATAACGATCTTAAATTGATTGTTTGACACTTTTAAAATAATTATTTTTTTGCAATCGTCTGAAAAGGAAGGCCGTTGAAGTTGTTCCGCAAATCCCGCACATTACATTAAAACCTTATTCTTGAGAATAGGCATTTTTCATATTTTTATGCCCTGTTCAGAATTTAACCGATTGGGGCAATCCTACGTACTTCTCAAATGAGTATCGTTAGATGGAATGACCATTCAGTTTAATGATTGACATGTATAGCTTACTTCACACATGCAGTCATAAGTACTACATTTTTGCCAAAATTACATCAATAATAAGATTATCTGATCAATTTAATGTTAAGAATCGGCTATGCAAAACTCAAGAAACGTGATAACTGGGGGATAATCAATCTTTACAGGTTTAATTTAGTAACTTCAGATAGACATTTCCAAAGGTCGTGTAAGTTAGTTGTCTTCAAGTGTAGCTGGTTGGCCCAAATTTCATATATTAAGGAATAAGAAAAGACGATTTTAAACACCCTACTGTCCCTATTGTCAGAATCATTGCCTGCACTT
This sequence comes from Ligula intestinalis, assembly GCA_036362985.1. Lineage (NCBI taxonomy): Eukaryota > Metazoa > Platyhelminthes > Cestoda > Diphyllobothriidea > Diphyllobothriidae > Ligula > Ligula intestinalis. The sequence goes on from JAYGXS010000005.1 coordinate 24,542,857, forward strand.
TTTTTCCTTTTCGTAAGACAGAGTAACCTCACATCGATGGAAGTATACTTTCCACGGTTCAGCATGTGATGCACGAGGCGAAGTTAAGACCAACAAGTACGTCTTCGATAAGAAGACGACTCGATCGCTGGGACAGTACTATTATTTGAAACGATTTGCCCAATCCATATTTGATGCTGAGACTATTTGGCCAAAGCAAGTTGCCGCTTAGGGAACGGACAGGCCAGCGCGTCACCCTACACCAGTACCGGAGTGCCAGATGACCGAAAAATCATCACGCCCGAGTCCACACAACGTGAGGAAAGGTCAGTATGTCAGATTCCGCATGCTGTTCAACAGACCACCAACAATCACGGTAAATTGTCGCTGTACGTTTGCAGTAATAACTGTATTGTATATAAACTGCAAATTTTTTGTACAAACGTTACCCTATCTGCTTTGTTTTCGATGAAGAATCGAAACGTCAAGCGAATGAAAGTATCGTCCCAGCGATCGAGTCATCATCTTCATTACTTCCTGGGACTCACATGTTCGCTTGTACTGACAGATACATCTTCATCATGCTCGCGGACAAAGGGTATATAACCGTCGCATTGCATAGAATATTATACCTTCAGCTTGCCAGCCTTATGTGTCATGCAAACCCGACGCTGTAGAAACGATGACACGCGGGATTAATGCGACGCTGTTGGCAGTGCGTAAATCGAATGCAATAACGCATGGGGAAAGGTAAGAAATGAACTTGGACCGCTTTCATAGCCTCCTCTACGTACACATGGAGTGGCCCTTTTCTCTTTGTCATCGTATCGCCCATAGGCACTATAACCTATGAATGGGCATAGTTGTTGTTTCTGCGTCGGTCCGTTGGTTCAACAAATATGGCCTTAAGTTGGAAAAATGTCCATCAGTGAATTCAGAAGAGTAATAGGCTTTCGATACCTTCTCATACATTTAAAGATGAAAGGGGACAGAGGGTTCAGGCAAAACATATGTTACAGGTTCTATCGGCCGCATGAGATGACAATTATCCAACGGTGACGTCAGGAGCTATTCTTGCCCACATGGTTGACTCTGGACATGGGACGGACCCCAAGGAAGCCCTCAAATTGGTTTATAAGTTGTCATAAAACTATCCATAGTCTCTGTACCAGCGTCTTCTAGCAACAGCAACCGTCTTCCGGTTGAGAAAGCCGATTTTGTGTCCGAAAAAGAAGCCCTGAATGCTCCCAGCTTGGCAGCGCCAACAGTCACATAACTACCTGCGCTTTTTCCCTGCTTTCGGTCTCCCTTCCCCCCCCCTCCCCATATCTGGCTTCAATAAACCCTCACTGCCGTCGCATATTATGGGCTCCAAACCCACCTCTCCTTATTCCATGCCTGATATGTCTGCAACTATGAACGCAGTTGCCAACCTGTTAACCTTTTCCTGTCTAACCCCGCATATAAATGTAATGGCCCGATGAGAATTTATCGAAAAGCTACGTTTGTTTACCAGTTATTCCGAATATCTGGTCTAATTGTGAACGCAATTCTTAAGCAAAATTGGTAAATGGGGCCCCGGTATCTTCTGAAGTGTCATCCCTGCTTGCTTCTTTCCATCAGAATCTGGCAGCTTAGACTAATAAGCTGCTCCTACAAAGCAACAAGACATAAACAGAAAATTACCATGGACGCGCCCAAGTCTTTCAGTTTCTGACGTTCTGTCCCAAAACTTTTGACGGAACAATGTACGAGCGGGCGAAAGTGACACCTGGATATTCGCCCACTTCGGGACTCGGTGCCAAGGTGGTCTTTCTACAGTCAGACTCATTGATGTTTCAACAAAAGAGGCCAAGGTTCAGGCTTTGGTATGCGTATTGTGCCATCAAATGGAATCAGGTGCTTACTTTATAGAATGTGTCATCCCCCTTTCGTAGGACATAAATAAACGACAGAGCAGGTGGAAGAAATCAAAATGCTGGCTTTCCTTGGCCTCATTATCGGCCATAAAATGTTTGCTGTCTTAAATACCAACCTGTTTGGGAAAACGGCAACTAGGACACACGTTGTGGTACCTATACTAACAACCACCTAATTAGCCAAAAGACTGGAGCATATGGGCACCTGATCGAGCTGCACTGTAGTGAACGGGAAGAGGAAAATGGCGAAGCACACAAAATGGCATGGACTTTTAGTGCAAATCGGTCTCTGTGTGCATTCGTCCGAACTCCGTCCATAAGATAAACGCGAGGCTAAATATCACTGAGTCTCATTTAAATGAGTGCTTCCATGCATAAATAACGTCAGGGCGTTCCTCAGCCCTCTCCTAATATCACATGGTCTTCAAACTGCCGAGAGAGCGGAGGCAACCAGCAGATAATGAGACCAAAATACCCCTTGGCCCCATAGGAGAGCTTAGCAGTCCCTCCCCGAATCTGTTCCACCTGCGAGAAAAAGCCAGCAGACTACTTCAAACGTGAACGGCCGAGCAGGCGGTAGTAGTTCCTAGAAATGACGCTAACTCTCAAGTCGCAATTCATTTGGCGAGCTCCCAACACACATTTCAGTTCAGCAAGACCGAAGTGCTTGCAAGGTTTGAAAACTGCTTGAGCCGCGGACTGCTTGAGTCATAATTCACTGTTTCTGCGCTACAAACGTGTGCACTGACATACCACCTGCATTGTCAACGCTGAGGTTTAGTTTGGCCAGGGACGGAGGAGGGAGCACATGCGACCACTGTTTTCAATGTTCTAACGGTGACTTCTGTGCTTGTCACCGTTTAAGTACCCCTGGCGTAAAACGGTGGCAGAGTTTATTGTGTTCAAAACCCGGAGTTGTAGTCTTAAGTGGCAGTTACCGGTGGCGTTGTTTAGGGCTGAATTTACCCACCTCGGGACGAAGCCTCGCAATGGGGCAGCCAGGCGGTGTCCTTGCAGTTCATGTGCAACTCACTGTATGCGATGCGGCAGTGGCTTATAAATGATTGTCAAGCGCGTCCGCCTGTGACATTATTGGGTGCAGTGAAACAAGGTCACGTTTCATGTAAGGCACCCAATGGACTCGGTTGGGCACGCGAGTAGACCCATGTCCATAGGTTAAGGGTAATCGCGTGGGCACAATCTCCGTCAAAGGCTTATGATCTGCAGCCAATCAATAAACTGATGCAGTTCGCTGGGCTACGTTTCGCAGGATGAGTGTTTCACACGACGAGCTCCCTTTTGGAACTGATTAAAGTTATTACATGAGATTACACCGCATTCATATGTTACCTATATGGGGCGAGGGCTTCAAGTCACTTCATTTTCCATATAAAATATATTGCAAATTTTAGTTTATTCGAGTGTCTCATTAGAAAGGAGAAGAACAAAACGATGATTTATTGTGGTTTCTTTTTCGCCCACAGAGTAACCAATGTTAACTTCGCTCGGGACCATATTAACCACTGCGAAAATAAGATAATTTAACAGTTCAGTGACTACTGATGGAAGTGCTATTTTTAGGCAACATCCTAAATGCACTGGGATCCTGAATTCGACCTCGTAACCCCCAGGCAGGAGCTGCATGCTACTTTAGTCGATCCACAATAATTGCAGTAATTATAGACGACAGCTGTTACAAATCTGAATCCCTACTATAATTTGCAGCTCCTTCGTTTTTCGTCAGTGTTTCTGCACATTGCAATGGCTTTTTTATCGCCACCTACCGAAGCGGTAATTTTCGCAATTCCGACATAAATTTCGTTGATTGGTTCGATAAAATGTTGGCACTTTTGTTTTATTTAGTTCTTTTGCGGTTCGAAGTGGGCAATAACTTTACATAAACAAAGTCAGCGCAATAACGCAACAGGAAGGCAATGGAATCCATCACTATTTTGTCATAATTGCAGAAAACCCAAATACGTTGAGCGAAATAGATGATTGTTTTCTGAGGGTGGTAGCTCAAACACCCAGCGGCGATGGCGGTGAATGACGTTAGTTCAGAAATCATGGCCTACTAGAAGGTATCTGATCATGCACTTGATTGCAGTTAGCTTGAAGGTCACATAAGAGATAAAAACTGGAACCGGGGAAATTTAATCGAGAAATGACCTCGCGCTGAGTTCCGCAGTAAATACATACCGTCAATCAACTGCATCTAACTTTTTACTGAGATACATAACTTGAACCTCAACTACTAACGGCTTAATTAATTTCAACTCGTTCCTACGTAGGATGAACAGTCAACAGTTTATGCAAATATTGTCTTATGCTAGATTCTTCGTGATCCAAGCATTTATTTCTAATGAAGCATTTCATATGGTACATGTTGAGTTGAGGTTTAGTGTTATTTTTATCGGTTTATCCTTAATTGAAGCATGTGAGCATATATTGTGTGATACTTAACCAGCAAAACACTTCGTATTTGACAAAGGCACGCTCAAGTTACGTCAGAGATAAAGTTGCTGACGATCTGCGGAGAAATCCGTTGGCTCGCCAATGCGTAGAAACAAGCAGATGTTGGTTACCAAAAGTGCAGCATCGTGGCGAATAAAATTATAAATGACCAATATTCTCATCCAAGGGGCAACCGGACTTCGAACTTTTTGACGATTTCAGCTCTCCGGGGACCAAAAAAACCTATTTAAAGTCACTGACGCATGACTGGAGCAGGGCGGTGCCAGTCACTATGAATTGGTCAACCTACCTATGTGTTCTGAGAAGTTAACCATTGCAGGCCAGGCGGCTCTAAGTACTTTTGGGTAACTCACACTATCAAGTCAGCCGTGACCGCTGCAGATAAGCCTAGTTTCTCAGCAATTTTTATTCCCTCGGGTATGCGTAAGTATTACTATTGGGAGCTAACTGCGAAAATCGTGACTAACAACAAATTCGCATTTGCTGGCAGATTCCGCAGCCCATTTTATACTATGTTCAGTTGGCCCAATTGCAAAATGTCGTGGCCTTAGTGGGAGTCAAACCCACACAGCAGGGGAAGAACTTTGCGCAGCTAACACTCTTACATTGAGCTACAAAGATCACCATGTGCCGTGAATTAAATCACAGTTGGATCGACTTCACCCACTCAACTTACCGCTTGCCTTGAATCCACCAGTACAGAACAGCAAGCCAGCTGATGGAGCAATCAGGTAACTTATGATGCCTGTCTACGTTAAGGTAGCGATAAGCTGCTTATTTCTGCAGATTATGACAAAATACCACTGTTTAACTTGCAAGGTGCGGACAGATGGACGTCTGAATTCCAGCTCTCTGAATTCTGCCGTAAAAAGCAGCTAGAACGTCATACTAGCCGTTTTCCGAACTATTTATTGGCTGTATTCTAGTAGGTTGGTGACCCCCAGGAGGCTAAATAAGGCCGAAAACTGCCCCCTACCAAGATGTGGTGATTTTGTGATACAAAGGGAGTTTTTCAGCGGTCGCCCTTCTGATCAGTTCTACTGGTTAATATGAGAAGATAAATCGCCGTATTGACATAAACGGTCATACCACAGCACACAAATCACAACTAAAACCTTACGGACGACGGCCAGTGCAACAGCTGTAATTGTCACTCTTTTGGTTAAAAAGAACCCCAGTTAAGATCAGATTAACATTAAAAAACAGAATTCGATACACTTACGGATTTCTGCGGTCTTAAATTCAATTGGATCACTGGGCGGTGAGAGGCCGACCTTCTTATTGACGGCTTGCACTCGGGCCGTGTAGGCTGTATAGGGACTGAGGTCCGTGAGATTGTAACTAACAAAACGCTGATCCTTCTCATCCAAGGGATGCTCCAGTACATTGATGTTGGTGATTTGGCGTTGGCCCAGGGCGCCGAGGTTATTGTCTTTGTTCTCCACCGTCAGGGTGAAGGATTCAATTTCGCTGGCTTTTTCGGACTTCCATCGAAGAACCGCAAAGGTGCCGCCAATTGGTCGAACGTCCAGCCATGCAGGTGGGTCAGGTAGAACTGAGGGCAGAATGCAATTGGTTATACCAAATGGTGAACATGAGAGGGAGGGAGATGGCTTGTTAAATAATTTTCCAAGTTTTTGGATAGGCATAATTTACCAAGCCTTTTACGCAGTCACTATGAGGCTGCACAAATCGTTTGTGCAGTTCAGCGAATATTATAATGCAAGCATTTAGAAGTTAAGTTAGGCAAACGAACGATTTCGACCAATTAATCATTAGGCAATGCACTAATTTAATGGGGGGTGGGTTAAAAAAAGCTGAAGTAACCGCTCAGTAGTAATTTGGGGTGATGAGGGGGGGAGAGGTGTTAAGGGATCAAAGGGGTTCTTCTGCCAAAATAACTTCGTAAATGTACTTCCAGGAAACTCAAATAAAATATCAAGTGAAAAATTTGACCGTTTATTTGCAAACAACATAAATCCTATATCACACACGATTATTAAATTTGACGTAGGAATGACTTCTTGTGAAACGTCAGTTATGGTGGAATAGATGTAGGGAAAGTCTTTTTTCTTGAGGTTGCTTGAAGCCGCCTCAAGTTGTCCTTTACCTTATTTGTCTTAGACTGGTTCATCGAGGCATCTCATAGAAAAATAATCACAAGGGTTCGTGTTTGGAGCATTAAGTACTAAATTGCGGAAACAAGGTACGCATTAACTTTGTTAGTGTAAAGTCTTTCTTGGCATCTTGATCCTCAGCCTCTTCCAAAAACGACGCCTCTGCTCTTTATGTGATCCGAGCTTGAGACTTTCACGATTTAACATGGCTCGGAAGACTACAAACTGACACTGTTTGCAGACCACGCCATCAGCCCAAGTGTGTGTTGCATGTTTAGTGAACTGAGATTCAGACGGCGACGACTTCTTCATAGCCGTTGATTTTTTTGAGTAATCATAGTGTTGTTAGGCGAATGAATGTCTTCGATAAATAAATCGTCAGACAATATAACAATATAAGGGAGGATAGAGTTAACGAAAGTTAAAGCAACCAATCAGCAGCCTCATTAAGCCAATCTTGCATGCACAAAAGACGTTTGTAACGACCTTAAGGCTCCCGTGGCCGAAGACTACTTCAATATCCGCTCCCAGACCTCTTATCACGCCGCGAAAAGAAGAGGAGGCCCCGACAGCAAGCATCCTAGGCCACTCATGCCATCACAAGGCGAGGACACCTTGCGCCCGTCCACTTCCCAAAAAAAGGTGAGCCAAGGACGATGGGACGAAATGAATTAATTGTCGGACGCATTCGTCACCCCACCCTTTCCTCTATATGGTCTCCAATGAAGACAAGAATTTGACCTTTTTGATCCCTTGTCACCTCTGCTAAAATATTCGTTAACTCTATCCTCCCTAATATTATTGTATTGTCTGATGATGAATTAATCGAAAACGTTCGTTTGTGTAGGTAGACTTTGGGGCATATGCTCTGTCAACATAGCTTGCCATTCTCATGGGGTATTTGCATGTCATGCCAGGTAATTTGTGCTAGTGGTCTTTTAATGACAGGGCCGTAAGGCGAATGAAAGCTGAAGAAGGGTACTCAGGAAGAGAAAACTATTAAAGGCGTTTCTCCAAACGGGCATATTCTTTTTGCTCGGCTCCCTGAATATCTCCGTCCGCAGAAGAGCGGGAAAACGGAAACTGACTCCGCAGCATGCAACTCTGAAAAATTCAGAATTTTACCAGTAAAAGTGTTGTAAATGAATGAAATCATATGAGCTAGAACAACCAAAAAGCTGTTCAGGTTTAAGACGATTTTTGCAAAAAATATGTGAATACGAATATCCTTCAGACGTAATACTATGTTTGGATCATTTTATGTGAACAAACGTTTTCTTTTCTGCTATTTCTTGCTTTCAGTCAGTGATTTAAGACAATAACAGGTAGAATACAGCCTAAGTCCATGTAAGCCCGCATTCAAGCAATACGTATGAACTCCAAAGTAATTGTTAACGCTCCAATCAATAAGTTAAAAAGGAACCAAGGGGCAAAGTATTAAGTCATTAGGCGGTAACCTTCGACGTCACAAATACGTAAGTATCCTGATATTCCTAAAACTCGTTTTGTAATTATACCTGTGCTGGATCAAGTTGCTCTTGTTTTTAGTTGTTCGTTTTCTGATAAAATCTTTATTTTAAAAATACTGATGATGAGTTAAGTCGAAATCGCTGAAGTAACTTGCATCTGTGTCAAACCCCGTCGAGACGTCATGTCTCATACGTTTGGTCTTGGGTCGCATGGCAACTTACGTTATTAGAGCACTATCGGTGCAGTACTACCAAACATTATATGAGTGCCCTTCTGCCAATAAAAAAACAATTCAAATATGAACACTTCTAGGTATTCATTACTGTTGACAATTTGGATAACCAGTTGTCCTGCAAAGCCTTCGACGCCATGCAGGTTATGTCCTATTTAAATTTCCTATTAAAGGATTGCTGTTACCTCAGTTTATCTTGCTATGAAAAATCCTACGATTCTCTAAGGTAACACACGCTTATCTTCAAACGCAGTTCACGCAGTACAACACCGTCCAGCGGCAACAAACCTTTGATCAGAAAGCTTTGCATTCCCCCTTGGTTTTCAGAAAAGTGCAAAAGGCAATTATTATATTGACAGAAAATTACCCATGCATATTGAAACTTTGATGCATAATTCATCGACTGTGAGGTGATAGCATTGAAAGCGTTTGCCATATTGTGGTTTCTGTGCTAACTGCATGATTTTCGATGAGGAAGGGATTCATCAATTTAGCATGAAGTCGAAGAGTGTTTAATTTTAGTTCAGGAATTATTGATAGATTCGACTAAGGCAAAACTCCTGCACCTTGCTTTAATTGTACAGCTTTCTAGTAACAAAAGGCCATCAAGCATATATGTTGAAATAAAATGATCGATGGGAAGATAGTGATTAGACGCCAACGAAATGGGAGATTGCCGTCCAATTTTACCCATTTAGAAGCTAAAAGCTAATGCGTTCAGGTGGAAGGCTCAAAGGATTCATAATCATATTAAGCGTAATGGAAAAAGCAGACGCTCAACAATAAGGCTTGACAAGCCCTAATGCACCACTGGCTGTACTGGGACATTAAAAAACGGTAGCGTTCGCATACAATCACCCTAATTTAGTGACTTGCATCCTGGCCAGGAATTTGAAAGCTGCCAAAAATCAGCATTCAAGCCTAAAAGCTTTTGGTCTAGTTTATAGCAACGTCATAATTCACGCTGAATAAGCGAGTCCATTTCTTTTCTTCGGGAAGAACTCATAAGATTCTGCACTTATGCAAATAAAAGAACTAGTATTTTAACGACTTGGTCACCGTTAATGCTCATACAAGCAGACAACTACTCCAAATTTAACAGAAATAAACATTCAAAAGGGATGAGGTAAACACATTAATTACTAACCTTTTCCAAAAACAGTAAGAAATTACTTGTGGCGGATATAATGGGAGTTTATCTGATTTTGGAAGCAATAAGTAATTGGGAAATTCCATCGAAATGTTTAAAAAATGAGCCTATGACATGAAAAAGGCCTTATAGTAATATAAAGTAAGCACAGACACAAAGTAAAAAGTTTTTTGGTACTATAAGTAGGGAAGAAAAACTCTATCGCGAAATTTTACGCCGCAAGGCTACTATATTGTCCGTAAATCTCGCGTGAACATCTCTAAGTTGATTCTGCTCATTGTAATCCTGTCCATTCGGTACACATAACTAACATTGATCCATTTATAATTGACTTAAATCCTTATTCATACAATTTGAAACTGTGGGTAATTTAAAACTGTATTGGGCATGTGAAAAAATCTTGAAGAAAGAAGGAAAGATAATCAACCCCCTAAATTAATAAGTAAGTTATTAGTCAAAAAATTATGAAAACTCACTTATTGCAGTACCCATTGCTAAGCTTATCAAGTTTTAAACGCTAAACAGTAACTTTCTGAAAAGATTTTACCTCTTAAATAAAGTGGCCACATGTTCCTAGCATTAAACAAAACACTTTCGGATGGGAGATATTGCGTGCTGTCACCCCTCAAAGGTAAGCATAGAGTCAAAATTACTTTAGGTTTACGAGCACAATCATCGAGACTACAAGCTTTTGGAGTTTTCGTTTCAACTTCTTACTCTGTAAAAATTACTTTGTTCTTTTGAATAACTCAACGATATTTGTCTGGTTTGACAATTGGTAGCCATCAAGTGTCTGTTTAAGGTTACATTTTAATGCATTTATGATAAAAAAAATTACGAAGTGTTTAGCTACTTGACCGTTTAATACAGAATAAATTGAAATGGAACGAATAATATTAAGAAAAGCATACTTGTAAAAAGTCCATATAAGTGCAAAAGAAACTGCCTGCTTGGATGTTATATTGAAAAAATTAAAAGTAGATACCTTACGCCCAAAAGACTTAGCTGCTTTTTGACATTGTGGTCAGAGTGGACCTCTGGAGCACGACGATTGTACATGCCAACCAAACTTCCACTAGCCGTTGTATCCCTTTGGTTAAAAGGGCAAAATAAATCAGGAATTGACCTTGCTTGAATTTTAAGTTTGCAGGTTCGCACAAATAACTGATTTGTTTCCTTTATGAGAGACCTTTTAAGTATTTTCGGAAATTTTCTAATCTGCTTTTGTTCCGTTTTCGTTTATTAAAAAAAAGTTAAGGCTTAATTTATACTAGATCGATATATCTTTGTACTTGGCTAAAACGAACTGCGCGCTATGTGCAGTAGACGCCTTCAAATTAATCTTTAGCTAAAAAGGCACATTTTCATTACATAAACCTTCGTATAGCCTGCTTATGGCACTGCAAGTTTTTAAAAAATACGTCTCAAACTTGTAAAAAATATGAAATGCTTAAAAATGCCTTATTTGCGCTTGTAATGGCACATTTATTCATTAACATTTTGATCAACATGCAAAATTTATTTCATCTGTGCCCTTCTTATTGACGGTGTAACCAAAAAAAACAAGAAAATCAGTAAGATTTATTGTAACAGTAGCTTAATTATTACGCCCCACGTACCCCTATTCTCAGCATTTTGTCCTGTGGTAACGGTGGCTAATGGATTTTTATTGGTAAAGAAGTAGGATAGGCAGTGGAATATACTTTAATAACTGCTTTCTACATTTTATTTTAATTTACTTAAAAATGATGTTGATTTATACATGGTGCTTCTACTTGTCTCTATAACCGATAAACGCATAAGGGAAAAACCTGATTATCAAAATGCAAGTTTGTCGAAATTTCTGAAAAAATAGAAATGATGGTAAGGAGGTCCTCTACTTCAATTTACCCGAGGTCCAAGTTACCGTTCTGGATTAAGATAAGTATAGTTCTTGGCGCGAAGCGCCGCACACACCTTCATTTTACATTTGTAACAGCTTTTTCCCAGCGGCCGCGGAAAAAAACTAAGGTGCATTTTTCCTATTTGCACTTCTACAATTTTTTTTTCACTGCTTATTCTATTTCAAAACTCCACCACCTCCATAATGAAAAACTGTGCTGACAGAATATGATCAAAGGAGCCTATAAAAATGCCACTGTTAAGACAGGACACCCTCATTATATCTCCCTCAGTTTTTGCCGACTCAAAGTAAGACATTGGCGTCGCTGTTGAGGTTGCGGTACCTGCCATTTAAAAGGCGTTGATCATGTAAGCATGAAGCCTTTGAAACATTGATATATTAGATTACAAAGCCACTTAATTTTCAATCGGAAACAAAGATTATATTATTTTTTTTTTTCCTGTATTCCTGGATCTCATGTGCTTCGAAAAAAATTTAATACGAGAATTGGGTTATCTATCATAATATCTGAGATTTTCTTACATACGATTATTTTTTAAACTTGATCGGTAATTCAACAAAACCACCCATCCTCATAATACCCGTATGATCGGGGTTTACTTACAGGACTATTTATGATGCATCTTCAGACAGAATAGTCTTTTTATTGGCGTTTTTGTCAAAAAATTGCAAGTGTTTATCGATTTTCACAAGAAAACCCTTTTTATTTCGACATTTGCTGTCCTTCCATCGGATAGGTATGCATCTTTTGGTTCCGTAGGCCTTTCTGCGTGCAGTTAACCAATAGCGTTTTGTTTCACTGCAAATTACGTCGACGAGATTTCAACCTTAATATAGGCAGCAGATCATACAAATATTATACAGTAGCCGCCAAAGACAATGCAACGCTAAATATGAAATTTGGCTGGACTTATAGCATATATTTAAAGACACCATTGTGATTAATTCAGATAACTGAAGTCTGTGGAAGCCTTTTTACTTTGTTAAATCGTCATTAGGTTAGGTTTTTTAAGAGAAATAACTATTAGTTTTGAGGAACTTGGAAGTGGTCTCATTCGGAAGTAATTTTGTTATGCTAATACGAAAGGGAGAACCAAACTGCACATAAATTTTGATGATACTAAGAATAAACTCAAAATTAAGCAAAATAGGTATCGAAAAAATTTTCAACAAAATTATTCAGATTGAAATGAAGCCAAGTTAAAGGAACCAAATTTGTTCGCAGTAACATTAAACAGTTGTTTTTAAGAAATTATATTGAGCAATACTGTTAATTTTTTTTGGACAAAATTAAATAAAAGCAGAGTGTTTGTTTGCATGCAGCAATGAACCTCAAATGTCCTTTGATAAAAATTAAATGTTTGACATGTTCTCGCGTATTAAATATATAAAAAAAGTTCTTATTGAAGTTGAGTCATGAATAAAAATAGTTTTTTGTATACTTTACGTTCCCCTTTTACTTTGTTTTGAAACGGAACAGGCGAAAGAATAATAAATATTTCGTAAAATGGCATTATAGATCGCCAGTTTTTTTTAATTCACTGGTTTATGTCTTAAAGTGCAATTAATATTCTCATGCAGAATTTATTCCATTATAAAAAGAAAAGAAAGTTCTTTTAGCGCCAGTCAAATTGAATCGTTAATCTTCAGAAGGCATAAAGTAATTCTCAAAATTCTTAAATTTTATCATGACATTACGTTGGAAAATCATAATATACGCAGAAGTTTATCAGCCGGAGATCTAATCAAAGCAATTTCTTAGATACAACCTTTAATGAAAGGTCTTAAAATAATCTGAGGAATAACAGTTTCAGAGTTCTACTGCTGACATGATTCACTCTCGCCATTGTGGTTTGCTGTTTCGAGGCATTTCTAGAAATGAGCAACATGGTCATCATTCTAAGAACGATTTTCCAAAAGCAATTTATTTCGGTAAATTCTCTTTATGTTTAACTAATTTTAAAGTTTTTGGTGTAAACGTCAAACAGATGTACAATTTATGAATTGATCAATGAACAAAATAAAATAAGGAAAATGATGACACTTTTTTCAGTGATATTCAATGAATAGTTAACCGGTAAGAACAAAGTTCAAAGAATATTTTGAATAACGAAAAATTCTTTCATTGTAACGAAGGTGGTTGCCTCAAGTTTTCAACGTAACACAATATCTAAATTTATTGTTCTAATTAAGAGCTCTTTTTCTCGCCTCTAGAACCACGTGATTATCGATAAAAAAATTTCTTTCTTTACAAACACTAAGTGATTCCTATAGTTCTTTCAAGTACTTAATATGTCCTATGCTGTTCATGATTATTTCTATGCTTTCGTAAAAACATTCACACTGATATTTGAGTTATCATCAAATTTATACAAATTTAGAAAAATTGCATGGTCTATGGCAACCACTGTACATTTCGCATTCTAAATGTTGCTTTATCCGTTTGTCTTCTTTCTTATTGTTCGTTTGACTTTTTCTAATTGTTTTCCATCTATAATTTTCCCTTTTTCTAACGATCGTGTTCTAGGCCTGCTGATGGCTGGTAAGCAGTCGACAGGAATAAGAAGATAATCTTGGGCCACTTTCATCTGCTCACAGCCTCGCCCTCCAATTAGCACGTTGTTAAGTAAAAAGGGCCGTCAGTTGAAAACTCTGCCAAACTGCAGTTTTTAGAGATACGAGATAGAACTCTTCGATAAGGCGTAGCGAGAGCAACACGATGTCCGGACGCCGGGCGGCCGACTCTGGTCCCTTGCAATCCCGATGATAGCATCAGAGGTGGTAGTGAGACGGTTTATGGGAGTGTGCAGGCATGAACAAAATTGTCGGCATAATCTAAGGAGCTGTAATAAGTAAAAAGGCGGCTTGTCTAATCAGACCCATTGGTCAGCCGCAGGACTGATACTGCCGTTAAATTTAAATATGCGCATGCAAGAGAGAATTGAAAATGAAATTTGATTTTGCTAGCATGTAGATAACGCGAGCAATGTAGTACGTCTCTATTACAGAGTTATAGATAATTGTATAGCTTTAATACAACAGAATATGTTAGGTTCCAATAAACTGTCAAAACTAAATGTTTGCTTTTTTCCAACGGAAATATATGTTTGCCTTATTGCAGTTAATTAGTTGACGAAGTGACATCCATTTCAATAAAAACGAAATTGAGCTGTACTTGAATAAACTCTCCACCATTATACGTCAATCGGAGTATACGCCTATTTTTCGCAAAATTGCACTAAATTTCAGGTTCCAGGTGAAGACTCACAGCTTAGTGGACAATAAATAAAAGGGTAGTGTGACCTACTGCGGACTGCTGTTATTTCTACAGGTTACGGATTGCTGCACAAAATTCAGTCTTCTTATTTTATCCTTTAAACAGACGTGGCAGCATGTGTTGGCACCCAAAAGCTCTTGACTTTTTTTGCTGGAATTCTACTACTCCACTGTTGACATCTGTGCTTAGCTCCGCTCAGTAATAAATCATTGCAATTTCTTTGGTTAAGCAATGACAGTTTAGTGTTCAGCTCAAAAAAATGAACAAATAGGATGACGTCTTCCCAGGTAAATAGCGTTTGCGTTTTGAAGACATGTGCGTCAATCTTTTGCCCTAAAAACCGTTGGCAATTGGACTCTTTGGTATTTGCCAAAACGTTATCGGAATTATGTTGCTTAATCTTGCGACGCAAGTTTGATCAAATTTTAAGCTGGAATTCTATCAGAAAATATCGACAACTCCAGATCTAAACTAAGTGTGTGATCGCAAAATGAAGCAGGCGCATTAATGGTTTTGTTCAATACAAATGACCTTTAAATGCGAAAGAAAGCTTGCATGCCCATATAACGAACGGACGCACATTTCTCAAATACTTGAAATGCCTCAGTTATGTATGTCAAGGTGACCTATGGCTAGGTACTTTAATTGCCTTCCTCAAAATTATTTCGTGGAAATATGCTATTCCTTATTATTCGCGTAAAAAAGAGAGAGGAATTTGCATTTCACAACCCTTTTTGCTTTCCGCACAACTGGTATGCAAATACATTCTTACACAAGAGTAGTGCATTTCGACTGTGAAATTTAAACCAACATTCAGCAATTTACAAGCTCTATCCCCCATGAGAAACCCCATTAGCTTGCGTACTGAGATGTTCATTATTTGAATGAAGTTTATTTGGAAGACTGCCGAAACCAATAACGAACTCTGTGCCAAATATGCTCAATGGACGTTTTCGGTAGCCAACACTTTCGTGGCGTTGTCAAATCTAATGAGCCCGTGATACATAATTTCATTTCATCTGATATTATACTCACAACTGATTGTAGAACCCATCCGAATACAGTCAAATTTTTATTTTTCAAAAAGCCTAAAACAAGAACGTTGGGAGCGTTTTACAGTTTTAAACACGAATCACACAGAAGAAAATACATGCAAACCCGGGGAACTTTAAATTCTTTCGAAAGACACTGCTGGTATACAATTCTCTCTCGCGACCGCTTAAAACATAGTTGAGACAAAAGAATAACTCTTGTGGAGCCATCCTCTCGGATGAAACTAAATTCTGTCGTAAATAAGGTACACTCTAGTCCAAGTCATAAAATTCAGAAGGCAAATGTCTATTTCCAGCAAAGCTGTGTTGAGTATATATATGCTAATTTGAGTGCTTTTGTGTGAAGAGTATATTGAAAATGCACAGGTATGGTTAAAGTAGTATTAGACGACATTGAAGACTTAAAAGCTATGGTCAACTTCGTTTCTTAGTATAGAAGATAAAGTGCTCAAGGGCAAAAGCCTTCTTTCTTTAATAAAGTGACTCAAAGTGAATTATGTCTATACGTGGGCCATAGAGGAAGTCATCTAATGTAACTTATTTCAATTCATTGTGTAGTCTTAATTCTTAACCTTTGTTCATTCATTTGTCAATCTCAATAGAATTTATACAGGAAATAAGAAGCTCGCATCCTTTGTATATACTTCAAACACTTTTTTTATTTTGTTACGAAAATTAAAGAGAACGCAATTAAGTTAAACAGCCGGCATCTGTTCAGCAGAAGGAGTATAGATTATCATACACGGTTAAAAAAACGCTTATTTGCTCTGTGATTGTCCAATAAAAGGTGTATGTTGGACAAATCGAATAACAAAAATACAGTAATGGACTTAATTAAGGCCAAAAATTAAACCTTGTCTGTGAATTAAGAGCATAAAGTAAAACAAAAAATTAAGTGATTTTGTCTGTTATTGTCGTGAACAATAAAGTAAGGAATGAAACAAGGACCCTCTTGCAGACAATGCGACTATGAAACGTCCATTAACTGCAAAAATTATTTTCATGTCCGCGTCTTTGGATGCATTAGATTTATTGGGGCCGCAGAAATTAAAAGTGGAACAATCGGAACAATAGAGATTTAAAAAGGCGCAGACTTTTTCAACTTCAATTCCGATTAGAACCATGCCCATTTGTAAGAAAAAGGATAACAGATTAGAGTCTGTGGATTTTAACCTGTCAGCGGTCACTAATAAAATGAGTGCGCTGTGTAGCACATGAAAAATATCCTTTTCACCGCATTCTTTATCTGTACGTAGAACCGGAAATATTAGCATGTCGGGTACCCTTTGAATGGGAAACTATAGAAGCATACTTTTTAGGTCTTTGTAGCTGTAAAATTGCACCTTGGTTTGTGTTAACGTTGCACAAATAAACGTTCGAGACCACAACCCCGTGAATATTACCCACCTACTTAACCTGCTAAATTAGTTATTGAAGTAGGTCTAACTGAAAGATAAAGGTTTTTTTCTTAAATGGATTAATTGTGCTATAAGAACAACTATACATATATTTGCTTTGCAAACGTGCACAGGAATACTTTTTTTGCAAAACCACAAAAATAACAAGGATGAAAAGATCTTAACGTAAATTTGTTCTCAAAGACAATGTAAGATTTCCTTTTAAAAATTTAATCTGCCGAAATAGGCATTTTTTGGATGTTCCTCCGGACTAGAATCTTCATTAATCTGACAATTTGTAAACTTTCCTATTGCCACTGCTCAACATGTTGACGTTCGCAAAAAAATATATTCACTAAAAACAGGGTAAATAAAAAGTGCTGTTTTTCGATGCGTTGCAGATCATTCTTTATATAACTTTGTCAACAATTAAAGATCTTGTTTGCTGTTATTCAAACATTGCCCTGAATATGATCACATAAAGGAGATTAACAAAAATATCGTAAAACTCCCCCAATGATATGCTGACCACATTAAAGAGAACTTCCAAATAAGTTTGGTTTTTATGCCCCTGTGATCATTCCCTCAAGCATGCAACTAAGGTGCCTTCTTCAGCATTACAATTCAGATAAAGCAATATTTTGCAAGATTCACAACATATTTTATCGGCCACCATCTTAAATAAAAAAAAACAACTGTGCCTTTTGACTTACTTGCAGTAGCATGCATATTTTGTAAATTTAATTTGCAGCTAAATTCAAGAACAGAAGGGAAGAAGAATATTCCTGTAGACATACGTTTGACAACGATGCTGATATTTCGGCGCACAACACCGAGGGTGTTCTTGGCGATGCAAATGTAGGTGGAGTGGTCGGTGATGTCGGTGAGACGAAGGGTTGCCTGCTGGGAGTGAGGTTCGGTGAGTGATCGTTCCGTCTGCACCGCGGAACCGACGACATCTCGCAGGCCAAGCGCCACCACCGATGTGCCCTGCGTTGCCCACCATACCATTGGTATTGGGTAGCCGCTGGCTTTGCACGTGAGGTTGGTACCTTTGCCCGGAGACACATATACCTGATCAACCATGTCATGAATGGTTGGTGGAAATTCAATGCCTGAAATAGTCAAAAATTATTTTTAATTGTCACAGACTGACAGATTTTCATAAAGCTGCAGGAGCGCAAAATGTACTGCTAGGCTGCGGTTAAAAGGCAAGCAAACATGACAGCAGGTGCATATTCAATGCCAAACAGCAGGAGAAACGTCAAGCAAAGTCTGCAGTCTTTGTTGAGCAATATAAGTAGAAGCCACTTTGGCAAATCATTTTCCTCAGGCTAGCTTCGGCAACAGGCTATGAAAAAAACAAAGGCCTATATAAATAATATTTTTTAGCCACAACAAGGTGCATTTTGTGCAGCCTATAAATTAGACGCCATTGATCATGTAATATTTCGTCATATGCGAAAGACTAATACACTTTTGCTTATCAGAATTGACTCCACTTGTGATAATTTTTATTGTGTCTTCTATTCTGAAGTCATTTTAGACAGAATGAGATGTGCGCTTTTTAACGAGCGTCAGTTTAACTCCTTGCAAAACTTATTTATGGTAAAAACTGACTTCATAAGTACTATGCCTTTTGATAATTGATTTTGACTGCCTTTATAAATTCAAATATATTATATGTAAAACATGTACGAAAAAATTATTTCTTGCACATGTTTGATAGGGAATCACGCCAACTTCAAATTTAACTTTTTAAGGAAGCGAAGCGTTCAGGTTTAAAAAAAGTTGTTAATTATGAGCTTTTCTGCAACTCTAAACCGTTTATTCAAAAAACATCGTATCTGTCAGTTTATTAACGCTACCTTCAATGCATTAAACATGTTCCACATCTTTTCTAACATTTTACGACAGCAATTTGACAAATTCTTCAGACTGTAGGTAAGACCTTCTTTTCCTTAAACAAGATGTGCACAGTGCGCAGTTTTTGAACCTTGAATTCGATTACAGCAATCACTAGATTAGAAAATTATTCAGCAATTGGGGACATTTTTTAAAACCGAAAGCTACTCTTCTTTTAAGCATAAAATTTAAAGAAGGCGTACTTTTCTATCAAACACGGACAAGAAATAATTTTTTCATGCATGTTTTTCATAAAATATATTTGAATTGGTAAAGGCAGTCAAAATCAATTATTAAAAGGCATGGTATTCAAGCATTTAGTTTTTTCAATGGATACGTTTGGCTAGGAGTCGGGAGGAAACTCGTTAAAAAACGGGTATTTTATCCTGACTAAAATGACTTCAGGATAGACCACACAAATATTAGTATCACAACTGGAGTCAATTGCGAATAGCGAAAGAGTATAAGTCATTCGCATATGTCAAAATATTGCATGACCAACGGTGTCTACTGTACAAAAAGTTGTCTGCAGGGGATTGCAGTTGTTATGGTTGGATTAATACCCATCCCACCTCAAGTGATCAATCAGTTAGGCGCCGTAAGAGAGGTCGAAATCAACCTTCAGTGCGTTTGTGCTTGAAGCTATCCCGGTGCGCTTAAAGTCGCGGCTTCTTCGAGGGTTGCCAACTGACGGGATAACTTGGACACCGTAGTCAGTCTAGTGTGCATCTTTTGTAGTGGAATTGCTTGCTGCGGGCTGTAAGTCAGGCTCAATGGCTTCTTTTTGATGTGGTCTTCATAGCGGTCCTAAACGGGAGCCTACCTAGCGAGGTGTGCTGTTGGTCGCGCCAGCCGCCTGCGGCTTCTCCCCCTCCAGTCTTCTTGACTTTGTTTTGAAATCAGGTTTAGGTGCATAAGTGGTAAAGGAATGGGGTAGATTCTTCGCAAGCCTAATTTCACTATTATCCCGCGGGAGTCATCGCGTCGCCTCAGCCTGCCGAAGCTTGTGGTGGAAATCGTCGAGCTCAAGGGCTGAACTGTTGGTTGGATAAATTAGTAACTCCATAAAACTTTAACTAACTTCTTGGCTTGATTGCTGCATTGCTAAGTCATAATGCCTGCGAACAAACTATATTCAGGTAGGCATGCGCTGTAGTAAGCTCAATTTGGCCATGCATTTCAGATGCAGTATTTCAGTCTGAATGGCAGATTCGCCAGATTCTCATGAACAAAGAACAGAAGCAGCAATAATGAGGCTAATCTTATTCACATTAACTTAGACTTGCGTAAGAATATAAAAATCTTCCAGCGGATGTAAATCTTGAAACATAATTACGGATGGCATGATAAGAGGCCATTCACCAATATTTCTTGCTTAGTAAAGGACTTAATACATGGGGGCCAATTCAAGTTCAGATATTTTGAACAATGACGTTAAAAGTCTATATTTAGAATCCATGCATAACTGCATAAGCGAGCAGAACTCAACGCTTTATATTACATCTGTTACTCGGTCTGTCTATACGGCGTTTAACCTTCAAAATAGGCTTTAGATAACTTAAACCGATATCGTAATTCCAGGCATACGTTGATTGGTTGTCAGAATGGTTTCACTTACTTACTGTTCATTATACAACCGGCAGATAGTTACTTATTTTAAAATATGAATGTCATGTCTTCCTTAAAAATAAGTAAATGGTACATTTGAAGTCAACAATGTTTGTGTCACGAAACAATTAAATGCTTCATATTCGACATGCAGATTTGCCAGCATATATTTATTGCCTTTGGCATCGGGCGCAAACCTTTGACTATCATGATCATTCTCCATATATCTGAAGCTTTCTCTTCAGATAAATCTTACCTTTCGTGGTTCGGCAGTTTTTTTCCGAAAAAAATGGGATTCTATAGATAAATTAAGAACAACTGGGAATTGTGACGCAGACAGTATTTTCAATATTGTAATAGGTTGAAATATTATGCACCAACGTATGTAACATGACTGCTCATTTTTCAAAACACCTATCCTTCTAAAAAAAGTCTAAATAAACGCAAACAGTTTACCATATTACCTGAGTTGAATTTGCGGACAAATCGTGCTCATAACGACCAATGTAGACAGGGCCATGGTTACTGGAGCGTTTTACTACAAAACGTAGACTTATTATACTGCACGTTTTTATTTTTCGTTGATTTATTTTTACCACTAGCTGCTTTCTGGTATTGCGATCAGTCAGTTAACCCAATATAAGCAATGAATTTTACCCTTACTTCTTCCAATGAGCTCTGTAAAGTTGGCTTTGTGCGCGGCCAACCCTAACAAAGGATGTCGGGATTTAATTCTTCGAGACTTCATCATTAAATTTTCCGAAAATAAATACAACGTATCCACTACCTTATGAATCGGTTGTAGACAATTTCAAATTTGAGAGTTCCAGATAAGTACGCTTTCCGAAGTAAATATTATGAGGTTAAAGCCAGGAGCATATCGGTTTCGTTCAAATTTCAGGTTTTTCACGTGTTTATTACTGAGTGCCGGCCGGAAAATCACTTAAATGCGAATTTGTCAGTGAATTTCGAGATAAAGTAAAACCTGATGTCAAGAAAAACTATTTTAAAATTTGCTTTTAAGGTTTAAAAGCTCAATAAGAATACATTTTTCGAACTGAATTACAAAATCAAATTCAATATTTTGGGGAATATGGAATCTGAAATAATATATCATCGTAATTCAGAAGTTACAATCGACTAGCAGTTAATCTCCCTGAAACGAAGCAGGCATTTCTGTATGCTAGTAAAAGGGTTTTACTTTCAATTTAAATGAATTAAGCCTAGACTAAACACTTATAAAGCAGCATTACTAAAAAACTGATATACATTTTTTTGTGAATTCATATTTAGGTCTTTGAAATACCTAATTGGGCAAATGTTTTTACATAGAATAACATATAAAAGACCATGCTTTGATAGCAGATGCGTGCACAAAATACTTGATGCAAATATTTTCCACTAAAGACCGTTTCATTTATCAACCAAATTGGAAATAAATGGGAAAATACCCATTGCTTAAACAATTATTTTAATGATGTCGGTTGCTAAAGGCTACCAGAGGGAAGGACTTTCTAAAGTAGGCATCCTAACATGACTGGACTAATATTATGTCTTTTTCCGTGTGAAATTTAGGAATGCTAATCAAATTTAGTAATCTTTTCAAATCAGGCACTTATTTCCTACTTTTGGTTTAAAGTTCATGAAAAAGTGCAGATACTCTCAGCCTGCTGGCCATGCTTTACTCAAGCAATATACGCCCCAAACAGACTGTTAACATTAAGATTCAACGATACTAAGATACTTTGGTGGACATTAATTTGCAGAACTCAATGAATACTATCTGTTATAGGAAATCAACTCCACCAAAATAGAGATATTTTTGGCCATTTGCTGTCCAATACCAAGTGCCTGCAATTTGTGCGCAATTGTTTTGTGTGTTTAAAGTTCTGCCCACGCCACAAAAGTAAAAATATCTACAGTCCTCTTACACGGCATTCTTTATCCGTTGCAGAACTTTATCAAAATGCTAGTCGTTCAGTTTAACCAGCGGTGGATGATCAAAAGGACAGCACAGATAATAGAGTACGGAAATGTGTGCAATAACGTTACTGATGAATGATGTTCGGTCTGAAATTGCGTTTAATAGGATATGTGTTAAATATCCGAAAGGTTATTTAATGTTCGTAAAGCGAAACTACGTATCGACACGTCAAAATGAAATTTGCTTCCACTTGCAATGCTGTTAGCTTTTTTGATTCTATTTATTGCAGTCCACTGGTTTGAAGTAGATGCATTGCGAACCTACACCCACTTATTGTTGGTTGTCCAATATTTCAGATAACTTGCATGCCCAAAAAGGCAAAAGGGAAAACCTAACCGCCCAGGTAAACAGTGTGGACTTTTATTTGCAAATACTACCAAACAATGTAGTTCAAATGCGTAATCAATTAGCAAAATACTTTTAATGACTTTTAAAAAAAAAAAAAGGGCCAGCAAATTACATGCATTTCTACGATATTTATGCTGATATTTTTCTTATATTCTGTTCCCAAACCTCAAGGCAGCGGCCAGTAAGTGTTGGTAGAATGAAGTAAATGCCTATAGATTTTAGTGAGATTTTAGTGAGATTAATACGCAAATATCACGTTGATGCAGGCACCAATAAAAGCGTAATTTGACACAGTTTTAGGTATCCCTTAGACTTCTTTGGGACTAAAACTGAAAAAAATATGTATGGCAACATAGTACGGTGTTGGCATATGATGATGTGGTGGCCTGTCTGTTCTTCAATTGGCGACTTTCTATGGTCAAATTTAGTCTCAGCACTGAATATGGATTGGGCAAATTTTTGTTCCGCAGTGCAAGATGGCCAATGCTGACGCAACAAATCAACGCTCACTGAAGGCATTTATCGATTTTTTAATGCACGTTAAAATTTAACAGCAAAACCCTGTGCACATACCCATACTGTTTCTGCTTCTCCTCTGTAGTTTTGTCTTTGGTGATGAATCCATGACCGATATTGAAACGTCAGGCGACTAAACATATTGTCCCAGCAATCGAATCGTCTTTTAATTCTCAATTACTTCCTGAGACTTGCATTATCGCTTGTATTTTAAATATACACACATGATGGTCGCTAGGAAGCCCCGCAAAAGGGGATTTTTTCACTCTTATTTGGTATCATCAGCTTTCCACTCGCAAGCCTGATCATCTGGCAAGACATATCGTCTGCATTAGCCTCCATTTACTACTACTACTACTACTACTACTACTACAACTACTACTACTACTACTACTACTACTGCTACTACTACTACTACTACTACTACTTCTACTACTACTTCTTCTACGTTCACACCCACTTTTTCCCCCTTCCGTCCTTTTATGTGAATCAGCGGTAGATAACGATCTCCTCGGTCACTTGCCTCACGAATGCTTATATTTCCTTGAGAAAATTCCGGGCACTCAGTAGCCCGTAAATGTGAGAGCAGATAAAGCTGGCATGACGCATACAGATTCCGTATTATACCCTGTGTAAGAAACGAGCCTGCAATAGTAGGTGTCCAAGGAGAAAAATGGAGATAGGTAAACATATGCTAAAAGTAGCTGATACGTTCCAGTTTGTTTTTCAATGGTTGACATGCTGAAATACTTAATGAAGAGGTGGTGTGAATTTATAGTTTGGGTGTATGAGTTTCCTTAGATATGTATCTGGATTTCAAGCGTTAATGAAAAAAAAGTTGAGTATTATGTGATAATTCACAACTAAAAAGCCACGGAATTACTAAAAAAACTATTTATAGTCTTGAGGCTGCATGGGTAAGTGGAAAGAAACGTGATGGGCAGTGCATGTAGGTTGAAGCAGGGACAGTAATTTTTTAAAGGAATCATAATGTTTCACCCACCTATATCAAATAAATTTACCTTCAAACTTAAATGTTTATCATTCGTATAAACTGGAACACAAGCATCCCAAAAAACTTAAATTTGAAAAAGATGTTGTTTGGGGTAAAAAGTCACGCTTATGAGTGAATTTTCTACTTTGGCGTCGCAACTTGTCTTCGAACAAACTAGAAAAGGGCAATTAACAACTAAAATTTCAAAACTGCCGAAAAAACCAATAGTTATACAGGATGAGATTTCGTGCAGCCTCTGTCTTTTCCATCATTCTTTGAAGTGCTTGTACATACCATCCAGCTAAACGTGCAAGTTGACGCATGAACCATTGAAGTGCATGGCTGTGAGGAATTATCGGCAATTTTTAGAGCGAGAACTCTGACCATGCTTGTTTTTATCCCACGAAAAGGTATTTTCTGTGCCGAGGCCACTTCGGAAAAACGGTCACATCTCTTCACGGTCGATTGGTTCTCGTAAATGCGTGTGGAGACAGATCCTTCTGCTTGCTCACAAAATACAGTATCACAAAATCCGCATAGGGTTTTGGAGATGGCGTCTTTCTTATTGAAGTAGCCAACCCTATCTTTAGGGTGTACTACCTGGGTGAGTAAAGTAGCCATCGGTTTGTGTGCCACTTTTATTTGGTGTTTCTGCAAGTGTCTTTCAACGAGTTCAGACACATTCCTTATATAAGGTTTTTGTTTTGGGCGCTTGAGTGGAACCATCTGATTCCGTTTTGTTGTGCTTGATATTCTTCGTGCATCGGTTCATAAAGCCTTTGTGGTTACCATTTCGAAAAAGTAAATCAAACAAGTAATTGATTGCCATTCGGAAGATTTGTGCGTTAGAGCAGTGTGTCTTTGATCGACGTAGAAGACTATTGACGGAACTCCGTTTATGGGGAATTAGGTTGTTGCTCTCGTACATCAGAAAAATTTCCGCATATGTTTCTTTGCAGCAAATGAATTTTTGTAATTTTCCGTCAATATTTGGCTGCAAAAAGACGATTTGGGGGACTAACCTCAAAAATTTGCTCATTCACGTTCTTATTTATCCCAAAGAACATATTCCTTAAATTTGAATGTTTGTGTCCAGTAATGTATTGAGCTGAGAACGGCACCGAGTATTTGTCTTTAGACATTGACGCACGTCCAAAGAGAGTTGGCGAGGCAAATAATGAAAAGGAGATTTACTTTTGAAAATAGTTTTACATCTACTTTTATGTCTGCAACCTTGCCAAAATATTTTTCTAATTGCATACTAGCCTTTCCTTGGTACTGACTGGACAACATTACTACTTCTAAAGCTTTGTTGTAACAAAGAATAGCGACAATGATGAAATCTAGATTTTTTGTCAACAACGCACTCCTTTACAGTTGCTAGATTGTTTGTAGTGCTCATTATAGAAAGGACCATGTGGTGAGCAAAGGAGTTTTGCGGAGGTTTTAAAATATCTTACAAAATCGCATGCAATACTGGCCATATATATCTTGGTAATTCAATTTTTCAGTCGCTCGTCAGGAGAACCAATCTTTCAATCATGGTTCTATGTATTGGTAACCTTCTCAGGCGAGTATAGTCCGTTACACGTTTTAATAAAATAACCGAAAATAACATGCGACCATAAGAAGCCTACAGTTCTTCAATGAACTGTTATGATTTAGTCAATAAAATTCTGGATATAGCGATTGAGAAACATTATAATGGAACAAAATAGAAAAGGCACATTTTGGCTTGCAATCCGTTTTATTTTATTAAGCATGTGCTGGCTGTAAGCAGCATGGCAAAAAGCACGTTCACATTTACAGGTCAAATACCTCAGACAGTTGATGGACTGTAAAAATATTTGTCTACAATTCTGGTGTAGTATTAACTTTGGTAGTGTAGTTTGCTTTCTTTTAGATGAATAGGCATTGTTGGTAGCAAACAAAGTAGATACTTAAAACAGAGCTACTGCATTATTAAAACGGGATAATGAATACACTTAGCAGAAGTGATACTGGTGTGAATACAAGGTGCCTTCTAGCATTGCCGAACTACAGTCTACCAGCAGCTATATGTATTTACAGCAGCCATGCATTTGCCGTTTTATTATGCTGGTATATGTTTATATTCACCATTTGGTTTCGATTTCTGAAGAAGGAATGGTAAAATTTGGTTACTATGTTGAAGAATATATAAGTAAAAAATTAAGTTATTTCAATTTCATGATGAATGTTTTATTTGATACTTTGATAGCGACAAATATGATACGCAGAAGCAGCGAAAACGGGTTGATATCAGCACGTTAATTGAAATATATATCAGACAAGCGTTTTGTAGAATTTACTTGTCATCGCTATGAATACTTTTCGCGAAGTGACAGCCACAATCGGAGGGAAATAGGAATTGCACCCCATAATTTACCCTGTTATTATTCGTGACATAGCATAATAATACGAAACAACCGTATCCGTAAAACGGTTAATTATCATTCAAATCTGCTAGAATGTATGCTCTGCTGCGTTGGAGGATACATGCATAAGTTTGACATTTATAAGACACCACTTTCAGAGGCAAAAACTACGCAAAGTGAACTGTCAACGTTAATAGTTGGATGGCTTGCTAAATACTTGGTGTTAGTTAACCATGTAACATTGAAGTAGGATTTGCCTCTTTGTGAGGGCTTCTATTATTTTGCCTAAGCTAAGTATTACCCTCAAGCTTAAGTATAGAATTTTAGCTAGGAAATAGTGTTGTGAGTGGATTATGCATACCAAAGTGCACATTCTTCATATTCTTATGGCATAATCGTATAATATCGCAGAATTGATAGGTTTCAGTGGACCGCCAATAATATGCATAATGTGATCACAAAAGATTAAGGTTTTCTTAATTTTTAAAGAGAATTTGATAATTTCAAAAAGAGTAGAATAGAACTACTTGGTCTTCTATTACTGAAAACTTGGAAGCTACTGGCTACTCTGTACATCCCTAACCATGTTTTCATGTGCTTGTTCGAGAGAAAAAGTCTTCTACCTTGCTCTACCTGGATGAAGTTTATAAACGGCAGTCGAAACTTGTATGAGCATGTGGTTAACTCAGATTTGTCTTGGTGATATCAAGCTCTCTGATTTACACAGTCCCCTGCCGACATTTTCGCCTTAACAATTATTTCCTCTGCTTTTTGCTTTCTACGTTGTTTCAACTCGCTTATTTTACTTTTTAACCTTTGTGACCATGCTCTTTGACCTTAGTGACCTTTCTTTAGGAATTTGCTTTTTAATTCTCGATTGTTAGTCACATTAAGCAATGAGAGGAAGCAGCTGATGAAAACGCTCGATGTTCATGGATACAATAGATTTTGCTGTTTTTTAAATCTTCAAATTTTTTATAGTTGCATATCACCTTTCACTTTAGTAGTGCAGCGGAATACAACCGACCTAATTATATGAGACTGTTAAGTGGCATGCAAGTATACCTAACGTTTTCCTGCGATTATTAAATTAAAACAATTAGTCATATTTAGCAATTAAAATTTTAAGAATTACTAGGACGTATATTTTTAAAAAGCTTTCGATGCTGCACCTCAATGGATCTTTTCCTTTTGAATTCGTCAGCAAAAACAGAAGCGAGTGTTTGCGGCCATGCAGGTGCAAGCGAGCAAACTTTGGCAGCTTCATGAAGTTTTCGGCATAACAAAAATCAAACAAACAGCAGTCAAGAAGAGCAGAAAATTGTCAAGTTTACTTGCCCTGTTGAACCAGATAATGAAACAGGAGCGTCAGATTCCCTTAAGAGAAAAACTTTTTGTGTATAGAAAGCGCCAAAGAAAATGCATAATGACATATCAGTTGGCGTCAGAACGAAATTTTCGCTTTTTTTACCCCGGTGGCCGCAGTCGAAAACCAAATGCCGCAGAAAATGCAGAAGACGTAAAAGTGTGCATGTAAACATTTAAGACGACAAAACAGGAACAGTTTGTTTTTTCGTGAAAAAGCGATTACGCAGGCACAGAAATCAAGTTCTTATTCAACAATGTATGTCTGAATGTCAACAAACATCCCCAAAAGCCGGTATATGAACTTAGAGACTCCGGGCGTAGATGAAGACTTCCAAAATAGTCGCAACTAAATAAATGTAGTAATCACATGTGTCTTGATTATAGACGGACTTGATATCTACCTCTTCTTTAATTTCAAGTCTGTTGTTGTTCATATTTAAGATAAGGGACACGCTTTACGCTGACATTAAATGAGCAATGATAGTCTAGGCTAACAGTTATCCACAAAATATACTTTATTATCTCCCATTTGTGGCTTTCTCAAGTCATGCAGTCTCAGAAACCTTTGCAGTTTAACGTGTTTGGCCTTTATAATTGTCCTAGCTGGAAAATAACCCGAAAATAATTTACTTTCATTTAAATGAATTGGCGCCTACTTGTATAACAGATGACACGTGAAAGAATAATAAATGTAATCCGGTAGATTGGTGCTTAATCCTCGGTTACAAGACTCGGTGGAGTCATAGTATCTTGAGGCTCTCTGAGGAGTCCCGGCATTATCTTCCTTTAAGCTAATGATACAGGCAACTTGACACTGCTGACAATGAAAAGAGAAGGAAGAAGGTCCGTTTTTGGCCAGTAAGCGTCATTAAACAGTCATAGCCAACATGAGGGTTGGCCCAATGACATGGTGGCAAAATGAACACAGCAAATGAGAGCGTAGCCCAGAAGTTGTCATTTCGCCTACACGTGTGATGTCTATGAAGAACATAAAAAATTATCGAACGAAATCCGTCAATCAACAGTGACATGCAATGCATTTTTTCTTCAAAAATCTCCATTCAAGATGGCAATTAGTTTGCTTACGACGAACGTGTAGGTGACCAGCGTTACTGATTGCAGTTCCAACAATATTCCTTGCCATGCATTCGTATATTCCCGAATCTTCCTCAAGGAGTGAGTCAATCACAAGAGATCCCGTGCCTGGAGACAAAAGAAATTGTGTTTAAACTCACATTACAGATTTTTATAAGGTGGATAATAAGCAAGGTTCAAATGCGATTATTTGTAAAAGGCAGAAACTTCAAGTTTCACAGAGATAACCTTCGGAAGACGAAGATGCGATCACTGGAACACGAGTTTATTTGCCTGACGTTTTGGATTCTCTTGGGAATCCGTAATCATAGGTAATAGAAGAACAGTCTGAAACATGCGCAGATAGGATTCCTGAGAGAATCCAAAACGTCAGGCAAATAAAACTCTTGTTCCAGTGATCGCATCTTCGTCTTCTGAACTGCTACCTGGGACTCAAATATTCGCTATTATTAGAAAACCTTCGATTGAACATGAAACTGCTTATATATTATTCTATTTGATATGCATAAAAATACTGCGGAAGCATTAGTTACATCTAATTCATTACAAATATATGATGATACCAAAAGTTGACGTTTAATTATTACTTTTATCTCGGATTAAGCTTGCAACCAACATAAACGTATTTGTACGAATAAAGAAATACAAATTTCTCAACAGCTTCTTAATTTGGGTCGCAAAAGTATTGCAAGTAAAAGTTTCGAACGTTAGTCAATTTTTGGCTTATCAGGATGAATTTAAAACGCAGAAGACATATAAGGTGACCAAAAAGGGAAAATTATATAGTCAAAAAAAACTGTTAACCATAATATAAGGCTGTTAGCTTGTAAAAATCACAGACAAATGGATAAAAAGAGCATAAAGTTGCCCAATAAACATCAATTAGTGTTATTCATATTGTAATTAAGGTCAATGTATTTTGTGGCAACATAACACACCAGATAGTTCTGGCTGATTGGTCCGTAAATACGTTCATGCAAACTGCTCCTATCTAGTTTCTCTCAGCTGTGATCTCAGAATGTCTAAACTCCCATCGTTATCAAGTCAAAATGACGTAAAATGGATAAACCAAAAATACTTTTGTATTAAACGTTTCTGTTTTTCAAAACTAATTTTTAGCGCCACATTCAAAGTTAAAAACTAATAAATGTGAGCAGAAGTTACAGACGCTTGCTACAAATTTGCTGCCACTTTTTCCGTTGAATTTTTGAGGGTAAATTTAGCAAGCATATTATATTCGGTGTAGCTGTCTACGTTTCTGGACTAACATGGGTCTTCCGACACCCCTAGAAAGTGCGCATAGTATGTTTTATAAAAGTTTATTAAGGCAAATAGGGTGCGCTTTTGCGAACCATGTATTTTGTTCTTACGCGATTGAAAAATTCAACTCTCGTCTGATTTTTTAAAATAACAACTTTCGAAAACTTTATTCTTGGGCGATGTGACTACCCTTCTTATTGCGGAATTTGTAAATAAAAAACCGCGCAATTCATACTGCTACTAGTTGGAATTTGTCGAGCTTTAACAAATTTAATTAAATTAATGGTAAACATAAAACCTTCACAGTTACAACAATTTGCAGCCTTGCGCGAGTGATGGTGCCGATTAAGTTGCTAAAAGTCCACCTTCCCTTGTCTAACCTCATTGACCAAACCCGCTCGTTAAACGTTTTAAAAACTGATGCCTATTTTTTAAATATGCAGAATACTCAGTCTTTCTAATGCACGCCAATCTGCAGACATTGAACTTGAGACATGAATTATGCTATTTACATTTTATAGTTACTAGCTATATGGCACACTTAGGCCAATCTTGTCAAACTCACCGATAATTCGGAAACGCGTTTGATTTAGGTCAAGGGGGAAGAAGTTGTCCTTAATCCAAACGACTGAGGCTGGAGGAGCTGCCGATACATCGCATTGAAGGTGTGTTGCATCGCCTACTTGACCCATCGTTGTTGTCGGATTCTCCAAAATCTTTGGAAGACCTTTCGGTGGAGCTGTTAGGACAATCGCATCAAATTAGGCATGTTCATTTACGTCTTTGTTTACTCTGATAATGCATAAATAGTCTGCAAAGCATCATCTTATACGAAACAGACAATTAGCTGGTAAAACAACAATTGAGTGTATCAGCGTCAGATATTTTACGCTAAACCAAAAACGCCAATCATAGCAGTCTCAAAGTGCGTTTTGCAGACGATAAAATTGCTAACACTTTCGAGTCCCAGGAGCCAACTCCAGTTTGCTCCAGCATAAACCGAGTTGCTCTGTTCACAAAGATGGACATAAGGGTTGCATAGGTAGCATTTTATCTCTAACAGCCTGCTGAAAGATAGGGCGCCACACCTGTCAGTCTTGTTGCAGCCTTATTTGTCCGATGTGGTTTGGCGGAAGGAAGGCGAACCACCACAACACTTCCGCTCTGTTTCCATTTCCTTTCCTCTTAAAATTCCTCGTTTTGCTGCCTCCCTGCCTACCTCACTACGGCCCTGCGTATGCTGCGGTGCGAGTGGGAAAACATCTCGCAAGGCGTGATGACTGACTGATATCTGCGCGGGAGGAAAGAATATTAGAAGACGGAAGGACTCTTCAAGTTGCAATGGAAGAAAGCAACTTGAATTATTTTTTTGGTTCAGCGATGATGTAGCAAGGTCGTTATTGTTGTCATGGTTCTTTTATAGTAATTCGTTAAATTTGCTTTCAGTTTAGTTTTTAGCGCTCTCAGGAATACGATACTGCTGCAAAAAAAAGAGACTGAAAACATATGTTTATATATTTTGCTGTATAATGCCGTTTTTTTATTAGCATTCTTACATAATTTCAACAACATCAAATGGCTTGTGCAGTTTCTAGGTTATTTTAAAAGAAGAGATTCTCCATAGACGAGTTGAAAGCCGAACTGCATTACCACAAAACAGTTATTTTGCATAGTATGATAAAAAAGTTTAGGTTCCTGGTGAATGTATGGCGTTAAACTGAAAAAAAAAAGGTTATGCATTACTTGCAACTTTCTATTTTGGTGAATTATATGCTAAGCATGTGTGTTCAAAGCACAACTATATGCTTGAAATTAAGACGCATGACGTCTCGTGAATATGTCAATTGTGAAAAAGCAGTTGTGATTCTTAAATGCGGTTACAAAGATGCTCTTAATAAATTAAGTTGTATCTAGAAAAAAAAGAATTTTTGCAGTAGATCTGCAAAATTAACGGTCAATTTCCTCAATGTGGACTAAAATTTTGAGGGTTTCGAAATGTAAATGACCAACTTTAGTTGCCAAAAAATATTAAGCATTTTGGAGCCTAATTGCGTGATTTGTCAATGCCACAAAGTTGCTGACTTTGACATGGGTTCCACTTTATCACTCGCAAAACAATATGCCAGAAAAAGCGTTTATTTCACCCTTGATTTCAGACGTGCTGTTAAATTTGAATAAAGTTAGCAGGTCTGCAGAAGAATAATGCTCATTTTGTTTTCGATGTACCAACGTATGCTTTATTTTGAATTTTACACTTCAAAGACGACGTTCTTATTGTCATAACCATTTTGAGCCCTATGGTAGCTATACGTGCATGCAGAAATATCAAAAACACAAATTGAAGAAAATTTGTTTAAAAAAAGCACACATATTCCTCTACACCATGAGAAAAATGTCAGAGAGTTATCGTTAAATTTGGAAATGAATGTGAATCTAGTGCAACACTTTACAGACAACATACATCAATTGAAGGTTGCGGTTTACTATTACCGGGCTTAAAATATCTCATAATTAAACACATCGTATAACCTTAAATAGCTTTTCTTCAAGTATAACCTTTTTTAACTGATACCAAGAAAGCAAAATTAACGGCACTTTTGTGTGTTGCACATAAGGATACTTGCTCCTTGAGGGCGTTGAAAAACACTGAGATCAAAAAATATCATTTTTGTAACCCATTTTGAGAGATTGTCTTTTTTGCAACTGGTTGGAATGTAGCATGCTTTAAAAAAACATCATCCTGTTCTGACCGAAAATTCAGCGAAAAGCATGCACGTTGGTCAACCGTGTTCACGCAGAATGTCTGTTTTATTAACTGATATCTGAATTTCAAATTAAATACATGAGTAAAGGTCTTATAATTTACTAACATAACTGAGCGGTGGTCATCAGGCTGGCTGAAATAGAAGAGACGTTAGCAAGGTACTTTAGTCTCCTCATCTTTATAACTCTTCCGTCTAAACATCCTAAATTGATCAAATATGTGGAGTCACCCCTTGGCGAATGGACAGGCTACCGCCTCATCCTATACCAGTACAGGAGAGCAAAATAACCGGAAAGTCATCAAGCTCGAGTCCAGCACGCGTGATGAAATGTCAGCAGATCATGGTCCACATGCAGTTCAACAGACCACCAACACTCAAAAAGGCTATTACGGTTAATTGTCGTCGTTTGTTTGCAGTAATTACTGCATCCTTTAAATACTGCTAACTCCTGTGCATTCATTGCTTGTATCTGCTATTCCTCTCTGACTATGTTTCTGATGACAAATCCGCGACGGACATCAAAACTTCAGTCAAAGAAAAGTATTGTCTCAGCGATCGAGTCGTCTTCTTCTCAATTACTTTCTGGGAATTGCATGTTCGCTGGTATTGGTAAACAGATGAACGCTCGACTAAGGATTTCCACTGTTTGCATAACACGCTCTATAACAGCGTAGCGCTGGGATGGAAAAATGCGCGTGAATTGATTTTAAGTGAAAGTTGATTTGCGTGGCGTTCGCCTTACTCTCTCCCGTACTCCGCCTGGGCCCGGTGTCAACACGAACTCAGTAAGCTTTGAGATAGAAGAGGTCACATGCTTACAAAATATACACCTACACAACCAAGAAATAAACATAGCAGAGAAAAGGTTGGCTCAGATTCCAGCTGAGCGCGGGTTCCATAATATCCGGAATAAAACAAAGAGAGAGCTATTGCGACCTGACACTCGTTTAGTGCCTCCAAACAATGCAACACATACACCGGACGGACCACACGTCCTGAGCTCCTGCCAGTTGGCAGCTGACTTTGAGCGCGCCGTGATAGCTGCAAACGCACCGAGACGTTGCCCTCCCGTCTCCAATCTGAGTCGTCTAACATGCAATGGGTGCATTAGCTGACAGGATCGGCGAATCAATCAGCGCCTGCTGCAGCACGGCCCGGGCCCCTAACACACACTATGCTTTTTAACCCGGGGGATTATAAGGCGAAAAGGCCGTCCAAATCCCACCCTTTGCATCAGCCAAACAAATGCTATCTCAACTAAGCTCTCATTGAGAAATTACTTCTACTGAAGTAAGGAATACATTTAATTAACGGGACCTTTTATCACTCGTATTTGCGCACTCCCTAAGGTGTGACCACCGATTAATTTGAGATGGCACCGAGGGGATTGCCATGGCTAACACGAGTCGAGCGAGAGAATTTACCGAAGCTTGGCACTTGAACCCGGGAAGTTTGAACAGACACGTAGAGTTTGATTCACACAATGTCGGTTTTTGCGCATGGTTGACTAACCTGCACCCAGCCTGAAACAACAGCAGGCTGTCCGTGCTCGGTCAAGTAGAATTTCACTGACTCTAATCCCCCCCCTACACCAAACACGCGGCCCACAATGAAAACGTTAACACCTTCTCCCTTACTTGAAGAACCTATCACCGCAGAATTTACGTCACCGTAACCCTTCACACCTTTACATCATCCAAGTTCGTTGCAGCCTCTGCCCCTGAAACCTCATGTGCGACATTCCCCGCTCATGTATAACTATGCCGGTTTGATGATTAAGGTTGCGAAAACTTGCCAACAACTCGTCTAAAATGAATTGTCACTTGCAAGTCAAACTCGTTGAAAAAATGTATCTCATAATTCGCAAGTGGGCGCATACTGGGTTGCCTCCAGCCTGTGGGTTTGGAATTATAATAGAGTCAACACACTGCCATGGCAGGAAACATCTAGAGTCATCGATAGAGACTGGGAGACTGTTTACGGCGTGAATTAATGAACACAGTCGATGTTGAGGCTCAATTCTGTCAATAAAAGTCGCCACTTGAGGAATGCACGAACCAGCGCCGGAGAACCAGATGACCGAGCAGTCATCATGTCCAATCCCACAACGCGTGATGAAAGTTCATCAGGTCAAGACCTGCACGCCGGTCATCAAGCAGGTAACGCACAAATTTGTAATTCTTGTCGATAGGGAAGTAGATAATTGTCATAAGTGTGCAGTATTATAGTGACTGTATCATATATATATGACAATGATGTTATACCATGTCATGCACCTAATAATTTTTCCACGATTGTTTCCTTGATATAAATTTATATATCTATATTGCTGATTGAAGCAAAAATTCGTGTCCCCGCACAGAAATGATAAAAAGAGGCAATCTCGCAAACAGTGGGTAGAATATCCTGACGTTTTGAAGGCGTACAGACATGCATCTTTTGAGGTGGGTGTTTGTACACTGCCCTAGCTCTAACGAGGTGACGATGAGAAGAAGATGACAGAACTCCAGCCCCACCACCCGCCGCAGGGGCTCTAGCGCCAATAGACGGAATGTGACGAGAAGCTAGTTGTAGCAACATTAAAGACTGTGAGGCGAGAACAAACATCAACCTCCGATGATGCAAGCCTGTACGCTTTCGAAACGTTAAAATACTATGCCCACTATTCCAGAGATCGCTTCTTCTTCTCATATGTATGTTCAGCAGTTTTTTTATTTTTCTGCTTACGTTTCTGATGTTGAATCCACCAAGGATCTTTAAACGTCAAATAAAATTAATATTTTGTCGCAATGGTCATACCATCTTCTTAATTAATTCTTGGGACATTCATGTTCACTCATATGGGCAAATTACAAAATTATCCTATAGATAAAAGCCTTACAATGAGCATAACACCGACAATCTACACTTAATTCCAAAAAGCCTTTTTCAATTCCTGATCGACCTATCTGATAAATCACATTTCATTCGCGAACCCTTCTGCGCTTACGCCATCAAACGATTCCTTCATTAACTAATGGATTATTTTCTGCCCACCTAAATTAATCAGGTTTGAGTTATTGAAGGCTGTTTGGAAAACGCTAACATAAACTGCTTATGATGAACCATTACTTCAGTCACTAGGTCAAATTTAGCAGGACAATTATGAACTTGTGTTATTGCAGAGTTGCCAGTTGAGGAGGTTAAATTTAAAAAAATGAGTGTAACCGAAGCTCCACTTCCAGGCACAAACAATAATGTTAACCTAATTGTTCGGCTTTTTCTGACTATGCAAGTAATTAAAATGGCACATTGCATATTCTAAACTCGCGCTCAGACATAAATGCAAAAGCGTATTTTGTTAACCTCTGGTAGAATTTGCTGTTTTTAGATAAACACAATCTTTTATTTATTTCACTGACTTTTTCCCCGGGCAGCAAAACTTAATTCGTTAGCAAATTAATAAGGTGTTAATTATTGACCTGAAGCTAAGCGAATATAGTGTTCACTGGCAAAGAATCATTGTTTAGGTTTAAAAACTGATTTTTGGCCTTCCTTAAAAAATTTAAGCCTATTATCTGTATTTTACGCAGATTTAATGGTCCAGACAAAAGGGCAATTAAAGGAAAGAGTATTTTGTACAACTATAATGTCCGCACTAAAAACGTCAAAATGCATGGTATTACCTAAGATTTGCCTCAGCGTTTGCTGGGCTTTCAGGCATAACAGCTCTTAGGTCCCTTTTGGGATTTGCCGTGGTATCTGTTTTGAGTTTGTTCTGACTTTTTCTGTGTACTTTGCTTCCCAGTATTAAGGAAAACGATAACTTGCTTTCTTTTGTGCAGTTTATTAAGGCAGTGCTGAAAACATTTTGCTTACTAATAAACGGAACGGAGAACATTCAAAACAAGCAGAATGAAGTGAACATATCCAACGTGAACTACGAACTACTGTGGTCAGCCAGGGTTTTCGCTTAGGCCGACTGCATAAATGGGTGTCAAATATCGAACAATCTTTAAACAGCGTGCATGTGAATGCCACTATAATTTACACGAATAAATAAATAAATGAACACAGTACTAAAATATCAAAATACCTTTCAGAATATCTGCGCACAAATATGATTACGTCAAAATGAAACCGTGGAACTAAGAAATTGGTTAATGAATCCAATATTTCTTCTAATCGTAAACCGCACTAGCTGAAAATAGTAACAGATGTAGTACAAACACTTAAAATGTCTATATTTTCATGGCATCATTAGGGTTTAATCTATGGGGACGCAGCAGGTTGGTTGTTCCATATGAATTCTCTAACATAGAACAGGAAAAATGTTCACGAATTCGTTCATTTGGTACGGTACGCTGTCAGACGTTACTAATAAATAATTATTTTGCTTTCACAAAAAAATGCTTGCAACAACTTTCGATAATTAATTGCATAATATTCAAGCTTAGTAATCTGGACTGACCTATAAAAACAGTTTTCTGAAGTATCTTTAAATAAGTAATTATATACACTGTTGAAGAACGAATTTGCCCATGTCTTCGCGATTTTAACTAAAACCAAATAATACGAACTCGTGAACATGCGTTTATGTGGGCAAATGGAAAAAAGAATGAGGATGCATCTTAGACATCATTTTCGTAGTGGGAACGCCGGCCATCATGCGACTTGCAGAATATTTTTAAGATTTAAAATATGCCGTTGTTAGTTGAAGATCGATATTTACGGGAAGTTTTGGATTTACGCTCAAAGCCACCATAAGAGACAACATGACACCCTCGTAATTAGCACATGGGAAGATTGCTGTATTTATGGGATACTATAGCTTTGCTATGCATCCTGACAGGAATTAATGCATCCTTCCCCCATGATCAAATATTATTGATCTGTAGCGAGTTTATTACTGAATATGTAGCAAGCAGGGGGCTTACCGCCGAAACGTTATCATCCGTGGTGTCCTTTCTTATATGGTGATGGGTTTCAGATCTCATCCGAAAAGTAATGTAAATAAGGTTTCAGTGATTGCAAATAATTGTTCTTGTCTCCTCGTAGTTTAATGCAAATTATCAGATAAGATATAAATTTCATTCAAAATTAAGAGTATTGATTTACCGGACATGCTCTTTTGTTATTCTGTTTGAGCCAAGCTTTGAAACAGAAATCCTCATGTATAATGGGTTGAGGTTTATTTTATTTTTCTGTTAATAATCAAACAAAGACGTTTCATTTGTAGGAGGCAACATCGGCTAAAGACATTTGTACTTGGGCCTGTTGTAATTTTCATGACAGCTATATGCACGTTCCCAGTACGATACATTTTTTTATCAAGTGTAAGCTATCGTTTTTGAAATGGAAATGCTGTAGTGAGTTTATTTAGACAAAAAAAGGTTTTGTGAGATTGGCTACCTTTTCACAGTCCAGGTTAGCCGCCTAAATCAGCATCCGAGCCAACCCGCAGATTAGACATGGAAACGTTTAACTGTCTTCAATTAATTTTTGATGGTTCGAAATTGTTTTCTGTGTCAAGCCTCTCGCTATGCGTTTAATCAATCAAAAATACCACTTTGAAAAGCAGACGGACGTACTTTTGTACCGGTTACGTGCAGTTTGAAAAAAATGGCGTTATTTTTTTTGATAAAAAAATTTGACCCTAACGGTTGAATTTCGATTGAATAAGTTGAACGTATTTTAGGCACACACTCAACTCTTCGGAAAGTATATGATTCTGAGTATTTTGATAGTATGTTGTTTGATTGTCGAACAGCTTCCTTATTTCACTGAAGCTGATCGAATCTAGTAACAATCACGATTGTTCGCGTTAAAAGTAACCAAATGTGTGTGTTCTGACTTAAATAAATGCAGCAGTTCATTCCGGAGGGCAAACTTTGTGAATAAATGGAAGGCATTATTGAGAAGCTCACTGAATGTCTACCCTAAGCCATTTAAGGCTCTTTGTTTGCTGGTTAAGATCCTATTAAAATAGTCAAATTTCTTTGAGCAAAAGCAGACAATGTACGCTATTTGCAAAAATAAAATTTCCTTTACGTCACAAATGGACTGTCGGTCCGGGGTCAGTCTAAGTCATCCCGTGTGGGCGCTAATTCCGGTTCATCCTGGTCGAGAGTTATCGGCCATAGTTACTTCTACCTTTCTTTGAGATTTTGTACATTCCAGCCAACTCTTTACGCCGGCTGATGCGTGAGTCATCGAAGTGCATGGCCTTAAGAAAATATCTGCCTTTTTTCAGGGGGAACACTCCGACGAAGCACTTTTGGCCCATGCAAAATTGGGTCCTGCGTCAAGGCAATACATAGCCACTTCGGATAAATGGTCACATCTCTTCACTGGCCATTGCTGCTTGTGGATGCGTGTGGAGTCAGACTATCCCGCTTGGCCACAATATACCGTATCACAAGCTTTGCAAGGGATTTTTTAGATGCCTTCTTGCCTATCGAGGTAGCCAACTCTATCCCTAAGGTTAGTAAAGTAGTCATTGGTTTTTGCGCCACTTTTATATAACGCTTCCGCAAGTGCCGTTCAACGTGTTTAGACATGCTCCTTAAGTTTGTATGTTTGGAGCCCATACTATTTAAAGACGAGCTATCATATTTAAGGCAGTCTTTTCTTTTCCCGTCTGTTAATTAAATGTTGAGGTGCTGAGCTTGGCAAAGCAATTCAAGGCAGCATCCATGCCATCAAAAAACTACCACAGCCAGGTGACCTCACGTGATATTTTATCCAAAATATATCTTTGTTTACTCAATTTGAGAAGCTCGATAAGGCAAAACCCACTTGTTCTTAAACCCGTAAAAATAGACGCATATTTTCTTTGGAGTTACCGCGGAATTGCACTGGCCAATCTTCAAAAAGAAAGCCTATGAGCACGTCCCCATGGCCGTTTTTAAATATGGACGGAAATGCAAGAATAAAAACGTCAAGATGAACTTATCGCAAATGATAAACAGCACTATTGAGGTGTTAACGCACATGCGTTTTTAACTGGTCATGCAAAATCAAATACACAAAGCTGCAATGCCCAACGGAGTGAATTATAAAAATTCAGGTTTTGCCTATTTCGTTTAAGGACATCATAGCCAATCGTCCGAAGATAGATGGTTGGAAATTCATTCGCTATTCATAAAATTGACGTCCATTTATAGCCGACTTTTAACGTACCATAAAACTTTGACGAATTTGATTAGACCAAAAGCGCTCAATTTATCGAGTAATTGCACGCTCCGTCAGCTCCCTTATATGTGGGTAATATGGTAAGTTAAAACAGTCAGTAAGAAAGAATAGCATTTCAATAAGTAGTTGTATGGCATAATTTAGCGAAAATGTTATTCTCCTACTGATTTTCATAAATTTGTCGAAAATCTGACCTTGTGTTATAGTTAAACGTAAAATGACGTGTCTGAGCATTCAGCAAGTACAAATGGTTTATAATTTGCCTTGTTAGCAGTTCGAAGTTTGTTCCGCCTTGCCTAATCCATAGTTTATCAAGCAGAGTTCAATCGCATACAAACGTCTATGGTATGTATCACATTTCGTTGATGGAAAGAATACGACGAATTGGCAAACTCACGTTCATTTGCATCGTAAACGGTGATGATTGCTTTGGCTGAATCTATGCCAAAATGATTATGCACTTGACAGGTGATAACGTCCCCATCGTTGATCATTTGCACCTTCATACGCAGAGTGAGCGCGTTTGGCCCAACGGAACGCACGACTAAGCCTTGCACCTCCGAGGACTCGCCAATTTCAATACCGTTGCGTTGAAAGGTCACTTGCGGGTCTGGATTACCGATAGCTTTGCAGAAAAAAACTATATCCTCACCACATATCGTTTTTGTATCCTGTGGGCCCTCAAGAATCCTTGCTGGTTCTATAAAAAGAGAGCATTGACGGGTACACATAAGGTTTTGACACGCATAGAAAACCAAATTTGTACAAAATGTATCGCTAAATATGTCATTTTACATGAGTATTTATTCACACTGTTCTGAAATTATCATGCAAAACCATTAACCTTATTTGATGCAGTCAATTTTAAATGTTCGTAACCCAAACAGACTAAGCTCTTTCGTAAATTAGTATTAATTTCGCAATTTGCTCTCCAAAGCTTTACCGTGTTATTTAAAGTCATACCAGCATGCCACTCTTAAGTACCTGAATTAGTATTAGTACTTTGCTTTGAGTTTTGTTTTTTAAAATGAGAAGCATAACTGAGATCACCAGAAGCCCGGTCTGATTGGGAAAGTCTTATTGAATGGTATTTATCAAACCGGAACAAGATGTGCGGCAAACTAAAAAACCGCATCTGTGTTTATTACATTTGAATGGACATTATTCATCGATTTATACTGAACTATTTTTTTCAGGCAGACGATGGATAGAACAGAGGAGCATTTTCATTTTGACTGGACTCATAACACACACATGGACGGAAAACACTGACATCAAGGTTTCTACAAGCCTATGTGTATGATTTTGACAAAAAGCACGCACTTTTAATGCATGAACTACAGGTCTCCTTGGTGTGGGCTAAAACTTCTCGCCAAAAATGCATTTACTTACACATTCTTCCTTACAATAAAATAAAAGTTTTAAAATAAAAGTAAAAGTGGACCACTTGCAAGATTTTATTTAAAAGCTCTTGATGTTCATGCGCAATTTCCTTTTCCGTTTAGTGTGCAACAAGGCTTTAATTAAGCATGACCAAAACCTATGCGTAAACGGTGACATTTGACCGCGGAGCATATGCCTGAGATAAACAGTAAGAATCTGATATTGTCAAGTAAATATAGAGAACAGCTGATTACGAAAGACAAAATGAACAGATTTCTGTCAGTTCACAGTGACTGCCAGCTGATTAATCTATCTTTATCAAAAAGCCGAGTTTTATATCCTACAATTGTTGCGATGCAAAAAATTGATTCTTATTTTTTCCTATGGTTTATAGATCACTGGCTCATTTATCCGGAATTTTTAAACTTTTTTTATCTTATATATTTATGTTGGTTCGGACTGCGCTTTCATTTGTGGCTTAAAAAGACACGCGAGTCTTTTTGTGCTTTTGAGTTGAAAGAACAGCAAATGTAGGTAGCTGTATAGGGAGAGTGGAAGAGTTGCAACAAGAGCAGATGAGACTTGACCGACGTCTTTTGGCTTATAATACCTCGTCAGGTATCCATCACCACCGTCGAACCTTGTGGTCGTAGGCTACGCGACCATGTAAAGTCTTTCTTAATGGCTGCCCATGACGACTGTCGAGGATCGTGGTGGGGCCTTATGTTTCATCACCTGGCAGACTCGGTTACCAGTAAGGGTGTAAAATGGGCGCATTTCCGACAATCGGTGATGATCTTGTGACCTTTGCGATGGTCTCTTCATGTGCTCCTTAGAATATTTATAAAAACCATGATGGGCTCCTCCTGACACACATCAAAAATTTTCAGCAACAGGCCATCCGACTTGCAAATACTTTATCTCGCCAGCATGCAAAGCTTTAGAATACTAAACAATGCCTAGGGAGTTTTTTACTGTCTGATTTTTTTAAAGCAGTTCCATTACTGGCAGCGTGATATGTTCTGCATCATAGCTGCTCTGTTCCAAGAGGGTGTTCAAATGTATTCAGGTATATTTCCCTTCTAAATCTGACCTGAACCAAGCACTAGTTTTGTGTTTTTGGGCCAAGATCAAAGGTTTTGGATCAACGTGCTATATTACAAACAACAACGGGTAATTTGTCCCAGTAGTATTGTTCCAGACCTGACGACGGAAGACAGTACATTTTGTGGAGTGTTTGTTCAGCGATCATTTACTTTAAATATTCACCAAAGTGTGACATATAACTATATATTAAATCCTGCATATTCAAAGCCTTTAAAAGTTCCGTATCCAAAACCTTGTCCACTGTCTAGGCGAAAACATTATGTGTGTCGCACATGGCAAGCCGTAGGATATGACGTTGGTTTATTTCGAACCCAAATACTTGAATAGGTCAGTGTGAGAGACTGAACATAGTAAACGGAGCTTAACTCCAATGATTTCTTCCTTCGCAATTAACCTGAAACCATTAAAGGAGTCAAATAAACGTATTTTAGAACGCTGCCTCGTTAGCATGTGATTAGTGACTGCATAAAGCATAATTTACGGTAATTATGTGGTTTTCTGTTAGAATATGCAAATTATACTGGCTTTTAATGAAAAACAGCTTCCACCTTATTCAAGGAAAATTAGCATTAGCTATACAGATAAAATAGGAAATTCCCATTCCCTTGTCTTATTTGGGGCTCATAAGTAGTTTAAAATGCAAATAGTCCCAGGCTGTTATGGGACTACGCTCCATTTGGCAGATCGCTATCAGGAGAGCTGAGAAACAACAAGGTAACAGTCCATAAATAAGCACTTTGCCTAACGAGTCTTTGTTTTTTTCATAGGAAAGATCTTTCTGAGACTTGCATGTTCACTTGGATTGGCGATCTTCCAATGTCATGCCAGTGTCTTTTAATTCTCAGCAAGATATCAACAAAATCTGATAATTGTTACGTAACGTACCCATAAAACCTTATTTTTCACACATATTTTACAAGTTTTCTTATTTAGCGGAAGACAGTGTCCGAAACCACTACAATCAGGTGTTAATTTGTGTCAAGTTCGAACGGAAATAATGACCTTGGCCAGAACAT
Organism: Ligula intestinalis; assembly: GCA_036362985.1. Taxonomy (NCBI): domain Eukaryota; kingdom Metazoa; phylum Platyhelminthes; class Cestoda; order Diphyllobothriidea; family Diphyllobothriidae; genus Ligula; species Ligula intestinalis. The sequence continues at coordinate 24,586,746 of JAYGXS010000005.1, forward strand.
GCCTACCAATTAGCTTGACCGCTCATTAGTATATGTAGCCAAATGCTCATAAGCCATTCTGATCGATACATTTGACTAAATTTGTTGTGTGCTATTTAAACCAAATGTAACACATGTGCGTTGTGGGAGTTTGAATAAGGTTTTGACAGCCTATCAGGGGGGTGAATGAACAGTTATATGTTTCCAAGGTACCTCCTAAAAGTTTGCTCTTTAGCAAATACCCTTTTTTTCTTTTTTTGCCTGTGGAAGATAATTTGGTCCAGCCAAATACACTCACGCAATTATATGGGATCCCTAAATGTAGCATTTGTTCAGCTGATGCTTAAGGAACGACCAGCTACTCACACTGCTATCAGCCTACTTTTCTGATAACATTAGGGTGACTGAAATGCTGTAAGTAGTAACATATTCGAATTTTGATGCACTGCATGCTAATATTGCATGGAAACAAGTAATTAACATACAGCGTTAAACGCTCATACGTTGACACAGTTTTATAAATTACCGGTAAAAGCAAGTACAGGTTGCTCATATATAAACAAGGATTTATCGAGCACTATATTGCATCAGATGTATGCACGAATCTCACGATTTATCTTCATTTTCGTTTTGCTCTAAGGTTTTTATGCGATAAGGGATGCGAATAGCCGAAAGACTTTGAAAGATAATTTTCCATTTTAATTCAGATTCTATATGAAATTTAACCAAAACCGTTTGTCATCCAGTTCAATAGCTTTTAAATTCCGAAAAAGAGGATACGATGACTGATACAAGTGTTTTATTTTCCTGAAGTTTCAACTTCCATCGGGAATTCTTAATCATATGCCATGGTAGTATAGTCATAATTATGCATAGCTTATACATTTCCCATATGCGTAAGTGAAAGTCGACACAAAAATTACTAGCCTTTATGTCTGTTATGGCTTCGAACTGGCAAGGTTGGATTTTTATGAGTAAACGTTGGAGGTTTTGAAAACAATGCCTCCAACAAATTTCATGCGTCAACTACCAACAGTTCGGGTTTGGGGTCGAGACATGTGCATTTTACACAACGCTCCCTGCAAACCTTTTAAAAATTCTGTATCGTAATGATTCTTTAGGCATACCTCAATGTATGTTTTATAAGATGTTCTTTGCCAAAACTAATGCAATGTTGAATTATGGCAATATTTATCAAAATACATGCCCTTAGATATAGTCTATCATACACATTTTGATAAACAGTGAAATAACTATAATAGTATAATTAAATAATTTGTTACTTTATGGAAACACACAATATTTATATGCGCTCAATGCACTACTTTCTAATAATATAGGTGGAGATTGAACCTTACTTTGTTGCTAAAGCTAAAGGTTTACCCTAAAATGAGAGTCAATTTACTACATAAAGTGCATTCCCAACTTAGATAATTGGGCAGCCTCCTTTTTTTAAAACTATTGCAACAGTGTGTATAGCTGTTGTTTTCATCATACAGTAGTCGCCAGCTATTAAGCCCACGGTTAATAATCCCACCACTTATTAAGCCCAATTTGGTCTGGGCCCGATGTGGACTTAATAATTGGCGACGCTGCATAAAGCACACGTTAAATAAGCCCGCCACTTATTAAGCCTAATTTGGTCTGGGCTCCAGGTGGGCTTAATAGCAGGCAACTACTGTATGTATAAGATTCCCCGCGACCAAAAGCATTGCATGCGTGGGAGAGCGCACCGATATAAATGTGCTTTTAAGAAGAATTTGTCCTCATATTTGGTAGCTAACAGTTTTGTAAACATATGATCACTTTATTGCTATCAACGTTTCTGTCAACTTCCAACTGCATATATTGCTGTGCAGTTGAAAAACTCATAGTTGTAAAAGCAGGAGTTTGTTTTAGAAAGCAAAAGAACTATGTTGCTAGTAGACAGGCCAATTTAAATGATTTCCTCTTTGGATATTAGTTCAAATTGTGGTCCATGACGCCTGTTCATGTAAGTTCAGTCGAATAAATGTGTCTTCATAGCAATTCGTTAGCAGTACCATACCACTGATAAGCCGAACGTCTTCATTTTATTTGCACAAAATCAGTCAGATGTTTCGGTCTCTATATATTGAGCAGCTTAAGTTCACGTATCTTTGCGTACAGCCATTTGATATGTAAACATCTACTTACTTTATTGAGTTTTTTTGAGCACATTTTTTTGATATCGTCTTATTTTGCATGGTTTCCCGTTGAATTCTTTCGCTTTTCTTCTTTTTAAACTTGTCATCTTTTTGTTCATGATATTACCTGATGGTTTTCCGAAGAACAAACACTTTCCGTCTTTTTTACTTCTTATTCAAATGGCTACATTTTAGTAAGACTGCTAATGGAGAAATTGTTGGAAAATTTGGTTCGGTTTTGGGTTAAAAGTTTGGCTTGAAGTGCACAATTAACTACAAAAATCTACGGCCAATAAAAAAAATTACTCGCACCAGTAGTGTTCGGCATTTGCCAATAATGTAACGCGGTCTTTAAACGAATAATGACTTCGATTAAAATAATTGGTTACTTAATTTTGTTAAAAATCCAAACGCCTTTTACGCACTAGCAAGCAAAATTTGCGGAGACGGTACATTTTAAATCGTGCAATAAACTTCACGCTTGCTTTTATCGAACAAAATATATTTCTGCTTTAGAAAACAGAAACTGTATTAACCTTCGCGTATTAAATGGTTTATCGAGAGGCTGATCTGAAGAAACCAAAGGCTTCTAATTTAAATCAGATTGTACTCTATTGTTAACGGAAGTGAAGTATTTTTATCGAAATTAAATAAAACGTATCGCGTTGTGCTGATAATTCCTCTCAAAAATGCAGATTATCTCGGATACCCAAAAGCAAAATATACTATACCGCATATTTTCTATCCTTACCTAATAGGCAACTTTTTGCCTGCATCTTATGCACAATATATGTGGCTGATTGCATGCACAGCTAACAAGACCATAATGGGGATAAATAAAAACATGATGCAGGAATATCAAAAGCAGAAGGAACTGGAAGAATTTCGAGGAGCTTTTAACCAACTGATTTATACTTTTTAATTTATTTCAATTCAGTCAAACGCAACAGCACTCCATATTTAGGCAAACTTACGTTCTTTTCAAAGTTTAAATGGGCAGGGTATTGATGTTTAAGTGCTTTGCCTCCTCAAAACACGTCATTCATTCAAATGTTCTAGTCATTGAAGGTTTTCTTGATCAACAACATCTCTTTTGCTTAGGATGAAACTTCACATATCGAAATCAACTTTTGGCCGCTATTTTTCTAGGGGTTGCCGCATTAGGTTGGTTTTGAGCAATTGCTTAGCCGATCATAAAAGTGGGAATATTTGTAGGGCAGTCATTCAAAGAGTAAAGCAGTTTATATGTAGAAACTAATCCCGCATACCATACTGATATATTAATAAGTAGGTTTTTCATATAATTTCGTGTTTTGGGGAGTTTTACGCTGAAAGTATTAGAAAGATTATGTAATTGAATTTCATGTATTTCTGCCATTACATACTTAGCCCTTTTATGGAATTTGGGCCAGTACTTGCAGACGTTTAAAATCTAAAATCATTAGGTGGATTAAAGTTAACAGCAGAAAACTGAACTCATCGGGTTTATGTTCTCGAATGATGAAAGCAGAATAAGAAAAAGTACTTTACTGCTTTTCCTTTAAGAGCCGCTTTTCGTTCTGTAAAATCATGAACATGATATTTTTTGCAGAATTGGTTAAAGGGGAAATATTATATTTAGTGTTATCGCTCATCGAATTTTTGTCGACATTAACGCGAAAGTTATTATATGCGTTAAGGCTTCAAAAACTGTTTTTTAACAAGCCATAGAAATGCCGACAAACGACGCATTTAATACACAAAATAACAATGCTCTTATGTTGATTGTTATCAAAGATTCGATGGTTTTATAAGCAGCGATTATGAAGTAAATTTGTGCAAGCAACTACGAATGTGTCCTTGAAGGAAAATTCTAATTGTTTACTCAGTCCTAAAATTAGAGCGATCCGTTAACTTATTAAAAAATTCAAGTCTGATATATTTATGTTTCTGTCAACTATAGTCGAAAAGAAGAAAAGGCAAAAATTTTAATGTTAACAGATCCTATGCGCATGCAATTACTGAACAGAAGACCACACAATTTGTTTTTATAAAAGGTTAAATAAAATGCAAGGTTTATTTAATTACCAGTGAGATTCAAATACTCCTGAATGGCGTGCACATTAAACCATTGTTGTCCGTGTACGCTGGAAGCAGTTGATAACAGTAACATCACCGTAATTGTGGGAATATTAAACACAGGAGATAGCTCAAGTTGTCGGTCATTGTTATGTAGCATTATTTTTAGGCAAGTCTTCACCTGATCGCTGAGATTTGAGAAAATTGCTTCGCATGCTTCACGTAAAGGAGTCAGTCATAAATTCTAACTTTGGAGCATTCTTCGCGTCAATGCCGACACGGTGCTTGCTATACTGTTTTTTTCTCCCAATGCGACTTTTTAAACAAATATAAGTGACCTATATTGTGCAACGACAAAACCGCCAATCACTTGCCTCCATTCATCTCGCGCCAATAAGGATAGGTCTAGCGATCTGCGTGCGTGAAACTGACAACCGACACATTATCATCCGTCTCACTCAAATCGCTGTCAAAAACCTAAGAAATGTTCTAACTGGTAAAAGCTCACTACCGTGATGAATTAATGTTATTCGCGCGAGACATTATTAACCGTTAGCAAAATGCAGACGACCAAACAGGAGATGGAGCAATAGCACGGTTTAACTGTATCGCATTATCTTGCATCACCTAACGTGCTATCGTATTTGTTTTAGTTAAATGGATGTGAACATTTAACTGCTAAAAATCAACAAAGTTAAGCCTTCTTTTAGGCACATTATCATGGTTAATTTATCAGAATTGGCGTATGCTATATTTCGCGGTAGACCAAATGAAAATATTTCGCGCAATACGATGAAATTGGTGACCCCTAGGTGGTCCACTCCGTTGATGAGCTTTAAGTGTCAGCACTAACTGTTGTTGGCTTGAATCTTAATGGAGTTCCTCAGTGCTGCACAACTGGATGAAATGGATTTCTCGAATCATACATTAACAAATGCAATTGAACAATACAATAAGATGGCTTTGATATTGCGAAATTAAATTGGCAAAAATACATTTTTTTTCATAAAATTTCGTCAGGCTTTAACATTTTTATGGTAAATAAATAAACTGTGTGGGTTGGTAGTAAATATTAGTGCGATTGTTAGGGGAGGTGCTGAAAGGGATCATCGTTAGATGGGAATACGAACCTAGAAAGGTGATAAGCTGTGGATTGTTTATTTAGTTAATTACCATATAAATGTAAATATCTGACAACTATTTTTCGAAGACAAACATGTTTGGCAATTTCGCCTCCTGAAATACTATCCGAAGCATAACTTCGTCTGACATGCATTAAGCTATCTAAAAATAGATTATTTATGCACACATATATATTTCCGGTGTAAAAAAGTGTCTTTTTTAAATATTCATGAAAAAATTAAAAATATTTTGGAGGAGATAGGTGTGATTATAGTCTAATTCACACAATTTTTGACGAATGCTTCAAAATAATGCAGATCATGTGGTTTTTTAATATTTCTTGTAAAAAGCGCCCAGGATAAATTTTCACATAACTAGGCCCAGTCTCAACGCTCGAAATTACTTCTTCTCCAGAACGGTCTTCGAAGTTTGGAATGCTTTTTCTCTAGATGTCGTTATGTCGTAATCTCCTGAGCATTTAAGCGAATGTTGGATCAATAAAGCAGTGCGCACTAATTTTTAACTGGACGCCACCGACCATTCACAATTTTAATAATACTAGCTATATTCAAGTAAATTTTTTGTAGGCTTTTTCTTCACAACACTAGCTTCCTCCTTTATAAATCCCATGCAAATGTCTCCACGGTCTTCCCTACTTGGCTATCCGCATACCCAATGACTCCGTCAGCGATCGCATCATCCAAACTTGGCGGCCTATACGCTCACCCTTGGTTCGATCCGCAGCGTACTGTCAAAGATCTGGGCAGAAAGTTCTGTTTTCCCAACTTGTCGGTGGACTGTGCATTGAACAAGGACGAATTAGGCCACATCTTTCACGCTGGTTGATGATCCCGGTGACCTGTGCAATGCTCCCCTTATTGGACCCTATTTCAAAACCCCATCAGAACCTCCCACCGCACCAGACCAACAGTTTTTCTCCTGAAAAATTCCAAGGATTTGTTTTACTGTCTCCTCAAGAACTATGTACCAGCTCATAGCTTATGATAATAGGTCTCGCAGACAAACTTAGATATAATTGTTGGTACCACGACATTTGCAATATGGCGAGTGATGCAAGCTACCTCTAGAAATTTGAAGCAGACTGGTAATCACTCGCAAAACAACCCTGTGTAGGGTTACGATACTGTTCATCATGCAGTCCAATTTAAATAATTTTCAGTTACGCTAGGATGCCAACTCTGCGATCAGCTTCTTTCTGGCCGCTGCGAAAGTGTTAATTCTGTAGAAAATGGCTGCCTAAGCAGTATGCATTTCGATCATAGATTTTGACTGCCTTTAAAAATTTAAAATATATGTTATGAAAAGCATGCGCATCAAAATCCTTTATTGTTCTTGTTTGATAGTGATTTTCGCCTTCTATAAATTTTGTTTCTTAAAGGAAGCGTTTCTTTTGGGTTTAAAAAATTTTTTATTTGTTTTTTAACAAATGGGTGGTGTTCATTCATTATCCATTGTTTCCGTCAAATTATTAATGCTGCCACTGATATATACAGCATGATCCATGTCTATTGCAAAATTCTATGAGAGCTTTGCAACCGCTTCCCAAAACCGTAGTCAAGAACGAACCTTACTCCACACAGTATGAGTACAGCATTCAGATTGTTAAACTAGAATAAAGTTTGAACAATTTTTAGATTTCAAAATTATTCAGAAACTAAGACATTTTATAATTGAAAGAAACGCTTTCTTAAAAAATAAAAATTTAAAAAAGGCATAATTTGCTATCAAAGAAGAACAAGAGATGATTTTTTGTGCATGCTTTCCATAAAATATATTTGAATTTATAGAGGCAGTCAAAATCTTTGAAAGAAATGAATACTGCTAAGGCAGCCATTTTTTACAGAATCAACTTCTTTTGCAGCGGTTAGAAAGAAGCTTATCACAAAGTCGGCATCCTAGCGTAACTGAAAATAATTGAAATTCGACTGCATGATAAACAGTATTGCAACCTTACTTATTGTTGTTTTGCGAGTGATTGCTGGTTTTTTTCAAAGTGCGGAATGTTTTATGCAGCACTCGCCATACTGTGTTTATAAATAGGGAAATCAAGGGCAATCTACCGACATATCCCTTTAATATACTGATACAGAAAACTGATAAACAGGGGTAGCTTTCTTCAATATTTAAAGCTAATCATCAGTTTTATCCACGTTTTTGGCCAAAATCATCCAATCTTTACTGTGTTTTGAGAGTTTTGAATCTGTCGTAACGATTACATTGAGTGTAACTTGTCTATGTGACCAAAAACTGCAATGCTATTTTATAAACTGGGCGTTCTGCGGCCGTCGACGTGGCACGTGTGTAAACGCCACGACATATAGTTAGAGAAGCAGATATTTTTTCGTAGCACAAATTATACTATGGTGTTGTTCGCATGCTTTATAGCTAAGTAAATAAGAAATTATATGCATGTTTATCAATCTGAGAAGAAATACCAAGAAACCCAAAGCAAAATGTAATTGGGTTTAACTTACCTCTTTTGGCACACTTGCCCAGGTACAGTAGGCAGAAAACCGTGAGTACACTCTTGAAACCCATTTGGCACTTTAAACACGGGTGGTCAATGTGCCCCTGAGTTCACATGAGTATTCAAAGACTGTTGGCTGCAAAAAAGGGCAAACGTGGAGTTTAAATTGTGTTTAAAATACCGACTACTAATACTACTTAGTAGGTATTATTATACAGTGTAACATTTGCCTCATTCGACAAAAGGTGTCAAATATGAAGAGATGCAATTTAAAAGTAGACAATTTTCATGGCCAAAATTTTGTCCTGTACTTACTACAAAGGCATGGTTAAATTTATTGTCATAACGGTCGTTATCTGTGAAAAAATGCTTCAATGATATATTGAAAAAATAAATACCTCAAGAGAATCGCATTGAATTAGTGATTTCAAATTAGAAGTGGCCCGTCTTAGTACTGCAGCAAATAAAGGATGTCTAGAATGTTATATTATCATAAAATTTAAATAAACAGACACATCTTAAAGTTCCACAAAAGGATAGTGGTCGTCATTTTGCAGATAGCATTGCCTGCGAACGCATTGGAGGAAAGCTTTCAAGCCACTTGTCCGCAATGTTAGCTAACAGCATATTGTCTTAAAAACAATAGATCTTATTAAGGTATTAAGCGATTTAAAATCTATATATTCCTCTTTACCATGCAGAATAACTTGCAGGATTCAATACAATGAAAAAGAGCTGAAAGTTAATTAGTATCCGAAAACATCATACCACATCCAATTTTCAAACAGGTAAGGATTTTTTCTGTCATCAGCCCTAAGGGTCAGCATAATAACAAAAGATTTCTCATTTTACTTGAAAGTTCTATGTTTTTTATGACAATGATTCAAATAAAAATTATACATGCTGCAGAGTAGAATGCATGGTATGTGGAAATCTGTGGAAAGACACCCTGTCCTCAATTTATTAGGCTGCGGGTATAATTACGTGAAACTTCCTTTTATCTGCAAAAAGATCTAATAACAACCTGTCCACGAGAAGCTATACAGTGTTTTAAGTGATAATTTCCACATTTGTCCAACATTCTGGATAGATAAAAAACAAAAATCTGATGCAAATTCAGTATCGGGTTTCACACGTTTCATTGAAACTAGCACGCACATATGTGAAATACAAGAGCGAGCGAACAAATGTCATTTCAGGGTTAGCTATGCGTGTAGCATTAATGTCAACTGTCACGGGCCAAGTAATACGGTAAGTGCAGTCGGATAACTCTTTTTGAATATTCTATTGGGTTCCCTTTTCATCACAATGGTGAAGATTTGTGCAGCTAAAATGACGTTAAAATTTACGTGTTTTCTAATTTGAAGCACTAAGCCCTATAATGTTGATACCTAGGACTATGCATCCGCAGAAATTTGCAAAGGCGCGTGGATCACTTGTTGCCTAATCACAATGAAGTCAAGAAAGCCGCATGACGGAGCATCCGAATGAGCGGTTATCAAAAAAATAATCTGGTCAAAACAATAAACAAACCTTAACAGTTTTGCACACATTTGACGGAAGCGTAACTTGGTCCGCTGGTTAACGCAACGAGGCAGAAAAATCTGCTCAACGGACACTATTGAAATGGAGCTCCAGAAAGTCTAGCACCGGCCTCGGGAGAACGGATATCCGAAAAGATTCACCATTAAGAACATGATGGAACAAAAAACAAGGTGGACTACATTCACTGTGGAAAAGATGACCTTATTTCTCAAAACCCCCTTCCAAGGGGATGCAGCGAGCGAACTCCTAAGTAGACACCTGAACCACGCCGTAGCTCAAACCTTAACAGCAGCAAAAGTCCGGGTGTTATTTTCAAGCAACCGAGTCCTGCACAGCGAATTTAAATGTAGGCTGCCAGCTCAGACTACTTCTATGTGCATGTAGTCATTACCTTGCTCCTGTGGAGCAGGTTATATCGGTTGCACAACTCGGCACCTATCCAAGATAATACGAGAATACTTCCCCGCATGGCTAGCAAAAGGAGAAAGCAAAAGCATCAACAGCTTTTTTTCTTGCCCACATAGTTTACATCGGACATCGTGTGGACCCCAGTGAAGTTTTAAGGGTAATTTACAGGGTCCCACCAAACTTTATAAATTCCATAATTCAACGTTTGCTAGCAACAGCAGAAGCAACCGCGATCTGGTTGAGGAAGCCGGTTTTGTGCCCGCAAAATAATGTTGCGCGAAGTCCACATCTTGCGTGGCCCACAGTCCCTAAGTGCATGCAAAAATCTGCGTTCTGATTGGATCCCAGTTGTAAGAAAAGACGATCGATCGATTGTTTTAATTTAAACCTCTCATGTGAATGTTTGGCCTGAAAAAAAATTACCGAAAGTGTACACTCGCCAAATGCTGTTTTTAAATATTCTGATGGGAATTTTTGCAACTTCAAAAGTACCAGAGCACAACAAAATGCTGTAGAGTGCATTTGTCGCCCGACAGACATGAAAAAACTGACTGCGAAACTTATCCCAGCCTCACCGGCTTGAACTTCCTCCACGTGTGCAAGTTTTGCCTAGATGTCTTTTGAAATTGTACAAGATAACAATGGTATTTTACCAAAAAATGCAAAGCAAACCACTTAGGCCTGTTCTGCCTCATTGGGTGTCATTAGGTGGTGGTAGCCCAACTCCAATGTAGCAGCGGAAATTGCCGCCGCACCCAAATTTCAAACTCGCGTCTCTCTGGTCAGAGGCGAATGCTCTAACTCTTGAGTCACCGGTCCGGCATGTCGTCGGTATGTGATTGGGGCTGTATTGTAGCGGGTAAATGTACACCGATGTGTTTCAGGATTTACCCATCCTGGTTGCTGCCTTGTGTGCCTTGTACAGGATGGGTACATCCTGAAACAGATCGGTTTACAATAAGTCACTAATGCACAAGGTGAACTGATGGTCACGCCAAGGTTCTGTATCTGACCTTGTAATGGATTATTCAGTTCCGAATTATGTTGCATCTGAAGGGAAAGCCATACTGGCAATAAAGCATTTTAAGGTTCTTGAGCTGTGCAATATTTAGGTGATCTGAGAAAATGGCGATGCCATTTGGATGCTTTATCTGTTGCTAAAGCTTTGCATTATGGAGAACAGTTAGTCTTGGTTCCTATTTTCCAAAGTACTGCCAGTTTCCGTTTAGTTTTTAGGCCACCAGTTACCAACAGTAACTGTGGCGCTTCTTAGTGAATCTAAGAATGTTCTCAAATGCCCCAATGGCGGATGACTTCAAAACAGATCACTTTGCACTGCCTTCGCCGTTGGCTTTGATCCCTGGAGTTTTGCGAAATCAAGGCTTTTCGCAGCTAGCATTTGAGTGCAAACGATAATATGGTCATATCTCTGGGTATTACGCTTTTGACACCTCACATGAATCTGCTATCATGGACCAGATGCGAAAACTTGAACAAATTAGAATTTACTCGATCTGACTGGCGGTAGGGCCGTTGTTTGGGGCCAGAATATTTCTGACGATGCTGAACGCAGGTGTTGGTGACAACCAATTGGCTCTGATCCGCACTTTTCCTCTCTGGCCTCCTAATTCTTCTTGCCACGAAAAACCGGGCCTGAATATTGCAATGGCTATTGTGTTACCTATTAACCTAACCCTTAACGATAAGGCCACGTAGTTGGAGGTATTTTTTCGCTTCTGAGGCAGCCAATCACAGGTGCCGCAAACTACGGTAACACGGAACCTCTTACCTCTCGCTGTTAGCTGCTTGCGCGCCTTCTGGTCAATCTCTGTCAAGGCTGACTCACAAAAGACCTCTTTTAAGACACTGTGATGAAGCACACTATCACGCACATTGCCCCTCCCCCCTCGTGGCCGGACGTACACTCCTCCGACAGTCAACATAATCTTACCTATGTGTCAATAATGTACAGAATAAACTAATCAAACACGTGCATCCCAAGATATTAAAATATCAAGATAAAGGCTTTTTTGGGAAAATTGTACACCCTGAGGGCATGATTGGCTATCTTAAGAGATAATGAATTGCCTAAAAGATCCCGTGTTCCAGTTGTGATGCACTATATTGTGGCCAACCTGGAAAATACGCCCCAAACTGCATACACCAACATCAGTAAGTGGTCAGAGACAAGTTACCCCAGGTGGCCATGCACACATTGAAAACTGGCAACAAACTCGCATGGGAGAACACATGGATTGTTGTCACTTATAAAACGACAAAAATCCGTAGATTTCTGCACGCAATGCACTTAGACAAGGCATGTTTCGACAGACGCATCGATTTGGACGCCATATGTAAGTTCCTCAACGCAAAATTCAATGCGTGTCACCAACCACAGTAGAATAATGAAATGCACGTAACGCCTACTAGCGCAGACTGATTATCCTACCAATCGGTGTAAATGTCAGTAGAATGTTGGTTTTTCCTGACAGTTTAAAAGTTTAATCGTTTGTTGCGGATTTTCTCACGTCTGAAGATGAGCGGGGTAATCTGTCTCAAAATGTGCACATTCAATTTTTAATTTTCCCAAGAAAGCCTTTATTTTAATTCTAGCATAAACTACTACCTCAACCTGGTGTTTTACATCTTGCCTTCCCAAATTCGAACTGGGCTTGAAGACTGCAGTGGTAAAAGTTTTCCCCAGTAACTTCATCCAGTGCAATAAGTCCATCGTGTGTTCGAAAGAATGGTGCAGAAAGATAGTAAGGGACCGTACGTCATTTGATGATTCTTACGCAGCATAAACAATGCGTTTGAATCTTCACTTTAACGCAGCGTGGTACCCCGGCTTCCAAATATGGCAGATATGATGCACCACATCCATGCCGGTTCGGCCAGGGAGTCGCTAACAACATTAAATTGAACATACTTCTTCATAGCCATTGACGCATAGAGTTGAATGTGCTCATATGACAGCTACAGGTTTCGGATCCCTATAAGACGTGCCTTCAGTTGTGTATTTTGCTGATGTCACTGATCTTCATAGCCATTGACGCATAGAGTTGAATGTGCTCATTTGACAGCTACAGGTTTCGGATCCCTATAAGGCGTGCCTTCAGTTTTGCATTTTGCTGCTGTCACTGATTTGCGCTAAAAATATGCGCAAAGGCGCCTCAAACATTAGTAATCCCGCCTCCTTCTCCCTGACTTGTTACCTGATAAGACGTCGTTCAGCAGTCTGCTAGGTGAGGAAAACAGCCACAGCTGAACTTACGTGAGGACTGGAACGCAATATTAGACGCTACCCTTTCAAGTGAGTCAAGTTTGCACAATCGTAATATATCACAAAGGTTGTTTAGTAAGTGCATTTTATGTACCCCAACCCCCAGCAATTATCCGTATGGGACCGGCGGTTCTAGGGGTTTTGAGTTTAAGAAGTAGAATAGGCCGTAAAAAAATTCAATAAATGGAGTGGAAAAATGTAGCTAAATTATGTTTCCCGCATTCGCTGGGGGTAAGCTGTTCGCTACGTAGTTTGAGATTGTGAACGGCATGAAGCGCTGCGGACTGTAATAGTCTGATTTAAGAACTGTAAGTTCGACCTCAAGAAAGTTGATGCAGATTACCTCCTAACCTCCACTTATTTTTTTCAGAAAGTTCGAGAAACCTGCAGTTTTATAATCATTTTTTTTTCGCAATACGTTAAATGACAATGCAGAATAGGAAAATCTGCAGATATAGATCAACAACATTTCTAAATAATATGTAATAAAAATGCATATAGCAGTTACTCAAGTGTATTTCATTACCTATCCTAATTCCCCAACCATAAAACACAACTAACCACCGATTCTTTAGGACAACATGATGGGACTAGATTGCATGAGGTGCACTATTCAAACTACTGTTGCTTTATATTTTTTTCGAGTTTGTTGCACTACTTTGCCACATTATAGAGGTATTGCAGAACTGTATCGA
>JAYGXS010000005.1:24600498-24614698 GCA_036362985.1 Ligula intestinalis
GTTGCACTACTTTGCCACATTATAGAGGTATTGCAGAACTGTATCGAATATTGAATTGCCTGCAATACACCTTATGCCTACATTCAAATTAACTAAACGCCTGCAGTTTTACAGTACCCTGAATAGAACAAAATGTTGCTGATTTAAAAATATATATTTTAAGGTAAAATTGAAACTAGAAGCAGCAACTAAGTAAGACGATTTTCTTTGATATGCAATTGTCTCAGAAGAAATGCAGTCAGCTTGATACAGCATCACTCGCAAGTTAACACCAAAAGGAATGGGAATATGCTTTTCAGAGGCAGCTTAGCTAACGTTCTTATCTATTATTGAGTGAATGAGCCAGCCGAAGTTTTTCGGCCTGTAAAGGTTTATGCAAATTTGTGCATAAGCAGGGTAGACAAAGCCACTTTGCCATTCTATCTTAAATGACGAAACGTTTATAGTGCAGATTAGTGGAATCAGTCACATTAAACCCTCTGGAAAATTAAACAAATAAAGCTAAAAATGAGGTTGGTTGGTTCTTTTCTGAGAAGAACCGATAGCAATAATTCAATAAAAAGCCAAAAAATGTGTTAAAAGGCTACATAAAACAGCAAGTAAACGATCTTGACGTCTTAAATTATGAGGTTGCTTGGTAGAGTATTTGTGTTTACAATTTAAAAAAAGTTATTTTCATCTTTTTCGCATTTAATAATAAGTTGTGCTGGATTCCTATTTTGGGATTTGATGCCCTTTAACGGAACATTGGGAAAGAAATTGAGCATCGATCTCTTAAGGAAGTTTCACACATTTTTCGAAACTACTAGTAAGTTATCAGTTTAAGGTTCGACAGTTCAAAATGAACAGAAAAAAAAGAAGTTAAAACCTTAACCATTAACTGACCCGAGAATTTTTTCATCTGCCAAATAAGTCATTCAGACTTTAAGCTTGTTATGCTCATTTGATTTAATTTGCTAGAATAATAGTTCAGGGAAAATAAAACCCCAATATGTAAGAGAATCTTTGATTTGATTTTGTGTTTTACAAATATTTGTAGGCATTTAATGCTAAATTGTGTTCTGTTTTTGTTCATTTTGTTTCCAAAGCTTTTGAACAATCTGGATGCCCTAAGCACTTGACTATTAACACAACCAACGAAACATTTCAAGTTATTTGATGTTAATTTATGCGTAAAGGCAGAGTCATATGGGTTCGAAAATTAAATGGACTTCAACGGAATCTGCAATTATCATCCGATAACACCATACAGTTGCTTAATTACCGTACATTTAGACCACTACTTTGGTTGCTGCCTTATGGATAGTCATGCAATGATGCTCAAGACTTACTCGAATTGTGGTGTGGACCTTGAAACAGACACGGTCTGCCAATTGTGTCTGGGAGGCAAACTTATCTGGTTGACTTTTTATACTTTCTTTGGAAACTGAATTTAAGCTTTATTAAATGCTTTAAAAGTAATCTTGATTTGCGAAGTCCGATGGTTTATATACATTTTGGGACTGATGACTTCTGCCAACCAGGTGGTAAATAATACACGACAACATCCTACGCGTGTTTTAGGAGGTTGAAGGCAAACATGGCGACTTACGCCTCCGCCAGTTTTCGGTGATAGTTGACTTACGATTCACGACTGTGTTCTGACTTTCTCACGCCTTTCTGGCGTCAAATTAAAGTCAAGAAGATCGGCATTGCATATGACAACCTTTCCACCTAAGAGCAGACACTGGATCGAGGCTTAAACAAGATAGCAAAAGAATGCAACCTGGAGGCACTGATCCCAGATGACACTGACCAGGTCTCTATGGCATCCATCCCCCTATACCCTACCTGCTCACAGCCAACATCTGACCTGGACTTTAAACCACCACAAGTATAGCTGTGGCAATTCGATTCCCAGCTCTCATTGTCTGGGCCTATTCACACATGCAAAATTTGGGCACAGCCCGCCCAGCATACACAAATCCCTAAGCTCTTCAGATAAGCAAGAAACAAACAGCCGAGTGGATCTTGCGATAACACAGACGAGCACATCGGACAAGACTGTCACCATCACACTCCATCCGCAGTAGCCTTAGAAACCGAGAGCCCGTATTCCTCTAGATTAAAAATCGAGGAATACTATTCAAATGGCAGCCATATATAAGGCACGTGTGCCTAGTTCAGATACAGGCTTACACAGGTAGGGTTGTCAAACCACAACCCCCTCCCCCCGATTATGCTCCAAATAGTCAGGACCCACAGTTGACCAAAAGGATAGGGGTTGTAGCTCAGATCCCAGCTCGATTACTGATGGATTCATCCGACTGCTAGTCCACATACGAGCCAAAAGTCAACGTGACTGTTTCTGAAATGCCTGTTTGGCTGCATAATGTGACTGTGAGGATTCCAAATTGAACTTTTGGGTATACAGGACACAACGTGCAGGAATACAGAAAGCATAAGCGTGTCTGTGAAGGATACCTCGAGGATCCTGAACCAACAAGGCCCCTTGTCGGGATTGAACACAGAGGCACATGCCAGTGGTTTGCGCATCAACATTGATTTTTGGGGTCGTCATTCCGACAGGAATGGAGACAAATGAACTGACTCAGCAACCACCGATGAGGCGCAGGGTCAGATGCAAACAGGGAGATGAAAACAAAACACCCGGGCCTTTAACAACAGACGCGCTCGATGCTAACGCGAGCACTGACCATTATCATCCCAACACCATTCTTTCCCTCCGACGAGGTGAGGGGGAGAAACGCTGCTGAGCCGGACGATGATTGAACCCCCAGCCCCGCAAGACATCCGGCACGAATCGAAGCCACTCCAGCAGAACGCCAGTTTGACCCCCAGTCCCGTACAAAAGTTACCTTTGACGATGAAAGCCTGTGAGTTTGTTATATGCCAGGAAATTCAACCTGTGTTTTTCATGATCGCATCTTCTTCTAATGCATGCTCGGGAGGTTCATTTTCCTTTTGATCAATTAAACCAGGAAGTATCAAACGGAGGGTATGGCACTCATTACTGAGTCAAACACCTTGTAGCTACTTCTCGTAGCTGCAAGTGAACTCAGCTTAACATGTGAATGAGGTTTTAGCTCCTACCTATGTTGTCCGCCTGGAGAATAGTATGGTTTGAAAACAGGCAAAAAAAGCAGAATTCATTGATATCAACAAATTTCGAGACAGCTCATCAGCTGCTTCTTGTCGTTGCATAAGAATGTTAACGAAGACACATACAGGAGTGGTTAATCTCACAGAATTACTGGTAATAGCAAGGAACCTGAGTCAGTTTAAAAATTAATCGATAAAGGACGGGAACGTTAAGTCAACATATGGGGAGTAGTGGATGGGAGAAGTTAACGAAAAACACGTGGGAAATTAAATTAAATGGCCAATCACCAGGGCAGTTGTAGGTAGACGACATGATCAAGCTGCTTGCATAGGTCAGGTTTCTCCCACCGTATGTATGCAGCTTCTAAATAGCGCAGGATTCGGTTTGTTTGGGCACGAACAAATACTCAAAACGCTGTTTTAACGTCGACAGAATGACCGCTGTCTAATAGATGCTTGGTAATGGAGGACCTTGGTATTCTGTCTTCTTGCTCCAAAAGCCAATTGGGCAAGTGCTCAGTGACCCTGGCTGCGAGTTGCCTTTGTTTGCGCCCAATGCATTTGCATCCGCAGTTACATGTGAATTCATTAACACAATTGGAGGTGGCGTGCAATGGCAGAGCATTCTTTGGCCGTTTTAATGGAATACTTTTGGTAGAACTTAAGAAGACTAATTTTGCTGTGTTGTAGGTCCTTTCTATCGAACAGCATACTCGTTGTATGATTGTGTTGGAAATGTCGTCACCTTTGAATGGTAAGGATAACATGACGGGCTTTTTTGGAACTGACTGTTCCAGAAATTTTGGCCTAAGGGGATTGCTGTACTTTTGAAAAAAGCGTGTCAGGTAGCCACAATTGAATAGGGCTGAGTTAAGACGAGAAAGCTCTGCTGGTAGAGTCTCACTAAAGCAAATGTTCCTTGCTCGTTCAAAGAGGTTATGTACCAGATTACGCTTCCACTGAATTGGTACGAAGCTCATGAAGTGTAGATATTGCCCTTTCCCATATGTTGACTTAACTTTCCCGTCCTTTATCGATTAATTTTTAAACTGGCTCAGGTTCCTAGCTGTTACCTGTAATTTTGTGAGATTCACCACTCCTGTATGTGTCTTCTTTAACATTCCTATACAACGACAACAAGCAGCTGATGAGCTGTCTCGAAATTTGTTGACATCAATGAATTCTGCTGTTTTCGCCTGTTTTCAATTTGTACCGGGGAAAAACACCTTCAATAGTATGGTTGCTCAAGAGGATGTTGTTGAAAGGCTGAGGTCTAACAGCAAAATCAAGAAACGCTAGAAACACAGAAGAAGAAATTGCAGTCAACACATTAGCAGCCATAATTCCCACGTTGCACCAACATGTGACGCTGGGACGCCTGGGCTTCCACCATTAACTGCCTCCGTAAATATTAACTCATGCATAATTAGAAATTGCCTTTTCTTTCGCCACTGAGTATACCGTTATGATTGCTACCTTGCCTTAGATTTTTATTAGAATGACCGCACAATAAAAATGTCATCCATAATTCTGGGGTGAAAAATAGTGTTTTAAGTGACCATGCTGCTGGGCGGGTGATGATATGATCGATAGCGGCAACAATGTACAAGGGAGATTAAAACACGGTAGTTTATTTTTTTCTGGGAAGTTTGAGCGCCCCAGAAAGGGCAGCAACTAGCTTAAGAACCCTTTAGCAAACCACTGGAGCCAATAAGATCCGATGAAAAATCTGAGTAAACAAGGCACAACAAAGCATAACTGGACGAAGGATGACAACTAATGATCAACTTAACCGGATATACCATGGTGATTACGTGTCGACTATCTAAAGCATATATGCATAGCGTAACCATGCTACGCATCAATCAATTGGGGCTTTGCGCGGATCTTATTTTCCACAACTTACATGTCCTTAAACGTAGTTTCGAAGCAAGGTTCCGCTCAAGCATAAAATTTATAAAAATTCTTAAGACCAAAACACTGTACAGTCGATGTTCTGGTCGTAGACATTTACATGCACGTGCAAAACAGGAAGCTTAGCAAACAGAACTGTCGGCTGCTTATTTAGAAGTCAGCAAAACACGCAAGATGCCTGACTATAAATACCCAATTTAACCGTTGTTATTCCAGTTAGAATGTGTTTTTAAACTTTGAAGGAACAGCGCAACACTAAATTAAATTCTCTCCAACGGTACTACCGCTACTTCATTCACACCTAACAGCATTTAGCAAAAGTCAGTGCTTAGCCTAGAGAGCCCCTTTGTATTTTACGCGCCAAAAGCATTTCGATATTCCACTTCGTTCTGAATCCAGCTTTTCTAGAAATCAAGTTTATGGGAAGGATACCAGTAAGGGCATAACTACCTTCTTCTGACGTTCCATGTCTGAGGGGCGTCTTTAGGATTCTAAAGAAAGCAGCGCGTGCAGTAAACTCAATTTAGAATTTATCTTCTGCTCGCCAGAAAAAAATTGAATATTTGCTGACGTTTCGGACAACTGTCCTTTGTCAAAACGAATCGTGACTTTATCGATCAGCAAGCTTAAAGTCGCAGCTGTACGTCTGCACCGAAGTCTGGAGGACCATTCCCTGCATTAAAAGAGTCTCTGAAGCAGTTCTCAGACTGTTACAACCTACTGGAATAGGCATAGCTAATCGACCTCAGGTGAAAATACGCCGCCGAGTGATGCAAAATGAAGACAGACCGCCTACTACTTAGAACCTATGCAGTTGTTGACAAAATACGTTGCAACGATGGAGTATGTTATTACGTTTGAGAAACTGCAGGCAAATTGCACACCCATCTACAAGAGTAGAAAGTAGCGCCCTGGAGACTAAACCTTAACTCGCAACTTGCCACACATATTGGAGAGACTGGCCACGACTTCGATATTCAAGGAATGACCATCGGTGGTCGAGGGGCCTCAAAAGCTGAAAGATTGACGTCGGACGCATGGTACTCAGACGCCAATTCTCTCAACGGACATCTGGACCTCCTGCGGCCATCAAAGTCTTGCGCCATGACGAAAGTAAATGACAAGGCACAGTCAAACCGAAAGTATGATTTGCCTAAGAAGACGGCTTGTTGAAAAAACCATCGGAAGATGGAGCAGGATAAGCAGCATCCCCTACCATGGGGATAGAAAAGACCACAAATTGCCGTCACGTCAAGCCCAAATCCACACGTATGGCCAGACGGCGAACAGAGAAAAATCAAGCAGCCCTAGGCCGACGCATACAACTGCAACTTTAAACTGTTGATTGATAAAAGTCAGTGTTCACTTTGACAAAGCACAGCAGGCCCAGCTGTCCGAAACGTCAGCAAATCTTCAAATTTATTCCGGTAATCAGAAGGTGAATTATAAATCATATCCCAGAACTGTGAAGTTTTCGAATTTAAACTCAATTTAAACAAACCTATTGGCATTTTAACCATGATGACTGTCAAGTTAAAATATAAAAATCACGGCATGTTCACAGAACGGTGGCTTGAAGTTGAGTAGTTTATAGGGATTATGGACTATTGCCTTTCCCACTATATAAGCTTCTGTTAGCCATCCTATTGAATCAAATATTTCGTACAATTTCAATCCATCTGACAACATTGACCTGGTGTGCCAGCGTCGAAAATTTACAAAAGAAACCATTGTTTTTGCCAAAGAAGTCTCTCCAGTAAGTTAGTAGGTGTGTCTGGCTTACATAGTGTGAATAACACCCTATCCCCCCACCCACACTCTTAGGCCTTGCTAACGAGAACGTCAGGAATCGCGGTATCTACTTTACCATTGGAGGATAATTTGAAGGTTGCGTATACAGCAGAATTAAGTGTAACCAGAAATTTCGCGAGTGCTTATCAGCTGTTTTATCTCGCTTCATTAAGTGAGTAACGAATGGCAGAATACAACACTTGACTAAGTACAGAAGAATTCCTAGAAACAGGTTAGGAAGGTCAATAATTAATTTGGGCTAATTAGTCTAAATGGCAACGTAAGCAAGTGAAGCACTGTAGACAGTGAGATAGGAATAAAAAACTGGAAAGCAAAATGTGGGCAGGAGGGGTGTGACTCCGGAGCCGGCAAAGTAAGGTTCACAACTTGATTCAACTGTTTACATAGGTCAGTTTTTGACCGTCGTATGCAGGCTGCCTCCAGGTAGCACAATGCACGAGTTGTTTGTTTCCGAACAAGTACTCGGAAGGATGTTTTGGGATCTACATAGGGCGAAAACATCGACAATTGGCAGCCATACTTAAGGAGCACTTGCCAAGTTGTTTATTAAAACAGGAGAATAGGCCTCCCTGTTCTTCAATTACTGAACACCTATTGGAAACGGGCCATTCGGTAGGCCCCAAACCATCCTTCCTAGTACTTGTTCAGAAACGAACAACTTGTAAATTGTGCTACCTGGAAGCAGCCTGTATACGACGGTCCAAACCTGACCTATGAAAAACAGTTGAAGCATTTTGTGAACCTTGCTTTGCATTTGCCAACTTTGGACGTAAATGCTTCTAAAATCGCGGACGGAAAGATCGAGCCAACAGCGACGTACTCTAGAGATTTTCTTGATTGAAACAGTAATCAGTCTTCTCGTAACACACAAAAACATCCGAGTCAGTACCTTTTGCACCCTCAGACACAGTGCAATGACTGCAATTGGAAGCAGGGTTGAATGAGGTAATTAAATTCCTTATTTGGAGCCACAAGTTGTCCAAAGCTCAGCACAGTGTGTCCAAACATTGGACATTGAAGTACTGTAAATCATAATTTCCGGCTGGTAAATTTGTGTGAAAAGATTGTTTTACAGACAGCGCATAAAAAACCCAGTGTTTCAACATTTTTTTAAAATCATCAGCCTAAATTTACAATTAGAAAGAAAATCATGAGAGCCGATGACCTAACATCAGTGACTGCCTGAACTGCCATTAAGTTGAAAAGTCCACCTGGCAAGCAAATGTTTTCAGCAACTCTTCACCAGGCCAGCTAATATGCAGGGATAATGAAAATTATAGAGTTTGACAGGACGAATAAGTGTACTTTGATTACAATTAATCGTTTTTACGCCGCTTGCTCGGTGTGTGGGGACTCAGTGGCCATACGGCTAGCAAAGCCAGTGCTGTGTTGTCAGAAGACGGTACCACAACCAGTTTTACTTCCGTGACCGACTCCGTCGTCAGGTGGCGATCGCACGTCGCCCCCGCGCACCTAGTGACAGTTGATCACTACGTGCAAAGGACAGTTATTATCACTCCGTGTACCTGACCCCTGACCAATGGCCATAATGTAATGCAATTTCCTTTCCTCCCTCTCCCCCAGCCCACGACCCTCTGTACGTTGACCTCGCCATGCGGGCGGTGTGAAAACGATGAGTCCTAATTAAAGTACACTTATTAACCCTGTCAAACAGTGCAATTACCATTATCCCTGCAAATGTACTGGGCTAATGAAGAGTTGATGAAAACATATGTGTGTCAAACCGACTTTTCAAAGTGAACAGAGAAATATTTGCAGAATCAGTATTAGTTTACATCAAAATTGTAACACAATGTGTCTGGGACTGTTGGTCTGGTAGATACTCCTAAAGTTGAATACCTCTGAATGTCTGTTAGTACGCGGTAAGTATAACGTGGATGTTGTGCATTCACTGCATGATTTTGGGGCAAGTCTAAAAGGAATGATTGCGAAGGATTTATCCTTAACTGGTATCTTATTACCTAGGCAAGACAAGTACAAGACAAGGCAAGGCAAGTACCAACGCAAGAAGAACCTGAAGTGCTTATAATATTTAGGAAGTTTTAAAAGACTTGCTTAATTTTTTTGACTTAATTGTTAAAAAAACTTGCGGCACCAGTGGGATTCGAACGCGCATTGCTGGGAAGGCATGCACGCGGCCAACGCCCTACTACTTGAGCCACAACGCCATGCATTGGGAAATCCTGCTTAGGCAGCCAGATTCCACAGTAGCGGGAAAGTTTAGGGGAGGGTTAGAATAGATCCTTGTATGATTAAATTCACGGCGCAACGTGGGACGTTGTAGTCCAAGTGGAAGGGGATTGGCTGCGTGAAGGCCTTCCCTGCTGTGCGGGTTCGACTGCCACCGACGTCGCAAGTTTTTATAAAAGTCAACACAGAGGAAGGCTGTGGGGTCGCATTGATTAGTCAAACTGCTCGAAATTTACGTCAGGCGGCGATATAAGATTGGTGAAGTGCACATTTGTTTGCTCAATTGCAACAACTGTACAATATTTTCGATTATTAGAATGCTAGTGTTATCGGCAAATCCAACAATAACATAATCAGTCCTGGGATTAGGCACGCATATTTAACTGAAATGTTAGTCGTAATTCTGGCCCAATACGCACAGGTCAACTAGATTCATGAGGGACCAATGGGGCAGGAAACGAGGGTTTGCGAGCAACGTGGGTATACTCACGGCTAACATGGAGCTAAGGCAGGTAAAACCGTGGACGTCATCTCTAACAAAATTCCCGAGAAACTTCATAGATCCACGGACCTCAATGCTACCATGACGTCTCCGGAAAGCGACGCGCTCCGCTGTCGTCTGGTGCCCGGAGTGCCAAATGTGCAAGTCAGTTCTCTCAACGTGAACAATGTCCCAACATTGCAAACGATTGAAGCAGTTAAGACTGGGTTCGATGAACCTTTTCAAGCTATAGTGGACAGGATATCTCCTAGAGACTAACTTTTCATAGCCGGGGACAGGAATGCCAGGAATGGCCCATGTGATGAACGCACGAAGCAATTCATCGGAAAATATGGACTTGACCAACGTTTTGACAACGGAGAACGATTGGTAACATTTGCTGATTATACTCATGCCATCGTTACAAAAACTCGTTTTCAACACTCCCATCGACAGTTGGTAACGTAATATTCAATCAATGGTGGAAGGGTGAACCAGATAAACTATATCTTGGTACGCTCAAGGTGGGTCACCCCAGTATCCGACAGCAGTTTCCAGGTGGAAAAGTTGGATCAGACAATGTTCTTGTCCGCTCCCGCTTCAAGCTGCGTTTGCAGCGTTTGCGAAGATACCGACACAGTGGTCCAATACTGTGTATTCGAACGTCCAACGGATGACCCTCGTAACCGTTTACGGCTTGCGACACTGAAACAAACAATTAAGTAACATCAAGGATGGGTTCGCTTCCGATCGCCGCCAATGGTCCGCCGCTGTCCGTGACATCCGTGAAGCCGATGCATTCAACAACAGGAGCTAATCGGATCAAGTACAAGCCAAGTAAGTAAAAGGGCAAAAAACGTGGAAGATGACGCTCGCAGCTAAGTGGACTTAGAATCCTATGGGGTCACGTGACCAGCGGCGATCCCTGCGAGACCGACGTGCACGAGAGCCTGAAAATATTTCATGTGGTCGGGTCTCCTCAATTAGGCTGGAATTCTCGCAAAAGGTGACAATTGGGCGAGCCGAGAATTACTTGAGTCATGATTCACGGCCCCCAATCCATACACAAGTGCTACGATTTGTCCAATCCGTATTCGGCGCTGAGAATCAATTTGGCAAAATTGAGTCTCCGATTGGGGAATGCACAAGCCAACGCGTTGTCTCACGCGAACACCGGAGAGCCAGATGGCTGGACAATTATCACGCCGAGTCAGCTACGCATGACGAAAGTTCAAGAGGTCTGAGTCTGCATGCCGGTTAACAACCCATCAGCGCGCAAGAAGGCAATTAACGTTAAGTGTCGCTGTATGTTCGCAGGTATTACGTTATCCTATAACTAGTGCACAAACTCCGTTTATGCCTCTGATGATGAACCGGCGACGGATCTCGAAACGTTAGGTGACTACAAGTATTGCCCTAGCGATCGAGTCGTCTTCTTCCCACTTACTTCCTGGAACTCGCATGTTTGCTTCTATCGCCCGCAATGCGAGCTGGAAATGCAGACTGTGGGGGAACTAGGTGAAGTGGTCAGGTGTCCTGCAAAATCGCTGTCACGTGAACGGCGTAAATGACTGTCGCCTGGGTATGGAGGGGGGGGACAGATATGCGATGATATTCAATTATGACACATTTATAATCCCTGCAAAACCATCTTATACGCATAACATATCAATGCAAGTATGCGGGCCTAATTATATATAGCTGAAAATAGATGCTTTTGGATAGATTTTTCATGCGTTTATTTACAGAACTTATATATTCCTTGTTTGTCTAGTAAAAGGCTAAATTCATTCAACGTTACTTTTTTGCGGGTGACACTGCCATCTCATATTAGGTCTGCGCTTAGGCAGAGATTATTACAGACAAAGATACGGGAATTCAGAAGACTAGTTTGGCAAGCGTATGTATACTTTCATTAAAATCCCTTCAGGTCAATACATAAGTGAAATATACTTCGCCGAGCAGTGCATGGGGCTAGGAATAATTGCTCAGTAGATAGTATTGAGGATGCTCTCAAGAAAATTCAGGACCTACTTCGCGAGAACAGGCCTTCTGAGAGATTCATGACAAGGAATAGGGCTGTGAGACTAAAAGGCTCACCGCATTTACTGCGGAAAAGAAAAAGAAATTCCTCTAAGTCCTCTTTCGAAGGTATGCGGCAGGAAAACTGCCTTAAAGACGCCTTGACCAATCCATTTCACGAACCTTCCCAGCAACCAGAGTTCGGTTGTTATTCTTAACCAATATAATCGCATATAGGGAAAATAACGATAGGTTACCAGCTAAGACAACCTCTATATGCATCTACTCCTCTAGCAGCTCCTGTAAAGCAGGTTATATTGGTCGCACGAGTCGAAACGCAATCCCAAAGAATAGACGAATACCTCCTGGCATGACTGAAAAAGGGGACGTAATGAGCGTAAACGACTCTACCCTGGCGAACATGGTTGATCCCGGACATCGTGTGAACCCTGACAAAGCCTTCTGGCAGATCTACAAAGTCCCATAAAATTATTCAATGTCTCTGGGTCAGCGCCTGCTAGTAACAGCATGATCAACCGCCATGAGGTTAATGAAACTGGCTTTTTCTGCACAAAAGCACTTCCAACTAGCTCCGAAGCTGGCGTAGCCCACAGTCACCTAACCGAATGCACTCAGCCGCGTTCCCTCTGTCTCCTTCCCCTCAACCCTAACTTCCCCAGACTTTTCCACTAAACTTTGCCCTCATACCTGACCACCCTTCTTTCATTCCCGCGATTCACTTGTACGAACCTACGAACATGTTTTTTATCCGCAACCCTCTTCCAATATAAATGTATTGGCCTGAAGAGAATCTAGCGAAAGTATACATACGCTCGCCAAACTAGTCACCTAAATTCACTGATGAGAAATTTCGCAACTATACAGCAATTCAAAGACACCAGAGAGACTAGAATGGCCATAACTGGCTTATTAGCCGTCCTAAGTCATTCCTACACAGCTCAAAATGCTGGGGTTGCTGCCAAAGCCCGAGAACTGTGGCTTAGGGCACAGGGGGCCAAGTGAGTTACGCAAGCGGTTTGTGAAACTTCATCAACGAGTGTCAATATCTCTTGACTGAAACGGCAGGGGGAACAGCTCGTGGCTCAATGGTTAGAACGTCAGACTTGGATAAAAACGGTCGCGAGTTGGAGCCTCGGGTGTTGCACCACTTGGAACTGGGATATTTTGCCAGAAATGGTCATTCCTGTCTTTGCCGGCAATCGTATCAGACTAAACTTCTCTTCGCTACGGCTGCTGTCAGGGCCCGATCAATGGGGCTCAAGACAAAGTGAGACAAGTGGGTGAACGTGTGTAAAAGTCTGCTTTGTTAGCAGTTAACCAAGTCGAGCTTTCGCTGATTTTTCTGGTGAAGAAATGAATAAGTATTTTTTAAATATACAACCCTTTTGGATTTGTCTTCCCTAAATACACAGCATAATTGCTAGTTTCTCGTCGTATGCGGCAGCAACAGTTACAAGAAGTGATCACTCCCAGTCTCACTACAGCCTCCCATAAAAACGAATGGTCCAATAGGTGAACACCCACAACTTTGAAACATTTATTCCATCTCTTTAAAACGATTGAGGAGTGGAGGGGGTAAATGCAGGGAAAGAGCCTTGCACTGCGTTTTGCACCCAGCTTATACGGCGCAAGACGTGCTTATAGAAATTGCTTCGTCCATGCATTTCTACGTAGTGGTCGTGATGAAGCTTGCGTTGATCCCAAACTGGAAAATCTGCTTTCATGTCTGTACAGGAACATCAAATTATAGTGCGGAGACGTGACTACTTGTCCCAAATAGCTATTAACGCACCGGATACAGTACGCATGTTTGTATGGGTGTTGGCGTTAGCCTAGAAATAACAATGCAGCAATTTCCAGTACCCTCAGAGCACGCACATATTACTAGGTATAGGGCGCACGCAAACTCACGAAAGACAATTATAGAAGGAAGATATTAATCCTGACTCTGTAACCGAGTATATTGGCGCCAATTATCATAGAAGCCTGCCAAATGCCTTTCATTTTCGTAGTGAAATTAAGGGTTCGCTTGTTTTATTTTTAGCGTTTCTTTGACGGGCTCCAAACGGTGCAAACTAAATGTGCTTTTGTCCAAAATACTTGCGATAGTTATTATTAGTTAGCAAAGGATGCCCATTTTTTCAATAGTTTTTGCAAGCATGGCAATTATGTTGACATGGAGTTTCGATATGAAACAAAACTTATGACGAGTTGTTGACTAATAACGTTGGTGCTATGGCATTTAACACTCAAACTTGAATGCTTCGTTAGTTGGGGAATTATGATGTACAAGGAAATATTTCTAACTGGCACCTAATGCTTGGATGGGTATATTTTCATGTCGGTTCTCCTATCGTGAACCAGTTTTGTCTGCCAGTCTCGTAAGGTTACGGTCAATGGAGTTCATCTCACACGGCCAGGCTTTTATTGTCCCGCTGCAGACCTTGCTTATGCAAATGTGTCTTGCCAGTGGCAAGCTGATAGACTTTTTTTTGATGAAACACATAACTAGATGGATAAGTGAAGTAAGTTGCATTCCGAGATGATATGATGCAAATAAAGAAGATCTTCGGAAAATCGAGTTGTACTCGTGAATTTTCGAACAAGTATCACGTGTTCGTCGTCAGACCAAATTAA
>JAYGXS010000005.1:24614798-24640914 GCA_036362985.1 Ligula intestinalis
CACTTGACCGGGCACAGAGAGCCAGTTGTTGTTTCAGGCTGTGTCCAGATTAGTAGACCATGCACGAAACCCGGTATATTGTGAGTCAAGCTCTACGTGCCTGTTTATACTAGCCGGATTCGAGTGCCAAGCTTCAAGGAATTATCTCGCTTGTCGCGTATTAGCCATTGCGATCACGTCGGTGGCATCCCAACTGAAGCGATGATCACACTCAATGGAGTGTGCAAATACGAGTGATAAATGGTTCCGTAGGCGAATGGCTGACTTGTGTTCGTTGATGCGAGGTTGCGGGCTTGTGGGCAACGGAGATGCCAAAGCGACTTAGGTGCTCGACCCCGCCGTCTGAGGCAATTCTTGACAAAGCTTGTCGGATATCCATTGGCCCGGAAAAATTTGTACAAGTACGTTAGTTCTCTCTTGAGCAAATACTCCTTACTGCAATAACGGTAGACCCGTTGGAAAAGAGTGCAAACACAGCTTATTTTGTGGGCCACAGGGTGGTTACTCCTATAGTTAAGGATGATTTCCGCAGTGGAGTCCTTTCGGTAGACGCTTGTTGCGACTTCGCCATCTGCGAGTCTTTGTATCCTCACGTCAAGGAATGGGAGGGTGTCTCCTGTTGCCTCTTCGCGGGTAAATTGTATTTCTGAGAAAACCCCATTAAGACTCTGGTGCAGCCGTTCGACGTCGCAAGTCTTTATTATGACGAATGTGTCACCGACGCAGCGGAGCCACACTTTTGGTTCTACAGCGTGAAAAACCTCCTCTTCTAGTCTCTGTAAGACTAGCTCGGCCAGTAGCCCCGATATTTGCGAGCCCATTGGGGTACCCTTCACCTGCTGATAGTACTTGCCATCAAATTGACAATAGTTCTTGAGACAGAGCTTAAGCATGTCCAACACGTGTTCTTTCGGAATATCGATAGGATTTTCATCTCGGCGCCACTCTACACTATCGATGGTTAAAACGTGCGCTATAGAAAAAAACAGAACAACAACGTCGAATGCCATAATACATTCATCAGGACTTACTTGAAGTCCTTGAATTCTATGCAGGAATGCCTGTGAGATTTTGACGTTGTATTGCGATCCATCACTCAGGTGCTTTAGTTTTTAGTAAAGCCATTTGGCGAGGTTGTAGGTGGGGGATCCAATTAGTGGCACTATCATCCTCAGTGGTGCATCAGCCTTGTGCACTTTTGGAAGGCCATACGCATGTGCGATACGAGGGTCGCTAAGTTTGATAAATTTGGCGTCCCGGGGGTGATGAGTTTCCACCGAGAAGGTTTGTTCACATTCTTTATGACAGCGGTCTGCTTTCAAGTGGGGTCCGCATCGAGTGGTGTGTACGCCTCTAAGCCATTGAGGATTTGGTTTGCCTTGCTGATGTATTCGGTCTTGTCCGTGACGACAGTTGCCCCACCTTTGTCAGAGAGCACAATGATTATACTGTCATTAGCCTTCAGTGAGAGTAGCCCCTTTCTCTCCTCGAAAGCTTCAATTTAGTCTGACGACGAACAAGTGATACTTGTTCGAATATTCACGTGTACAACTCGATTTTCCGAGTATCTTCTTTCTTTTCAACATAACTAGATGTTGTCGTATTGTTGAGAATGCGTCCATTTTCTCAATTTCTTATCTAAAGAAAGGCCGGCGAGTGTAAATAACATCACTGTCACGAGAATGCGCCGTGACTATCGATGTAACCTCATAGCGGATTGGCCTATTGTCTCGGTTATGTCTCTCGCGTTCCCCTTAAAATGCCCACAACCAAATTGTGTGAACAACTTCCGCTGACTTGCAGTGACTTGCCGTAAAGCGCTTGGTCTGAGTAAACACACACTCTCTTACGGACTCTTGGGAACCGTTCGTATAAATAAAAAGAACAACATAAGGGTTGTAACATGTTTATCGTTTGGTATGATTATTCATATGTCTACTGACCTGAGGATATGCATCGCGTTATTTGCTTTAAGTTCGACTGATGTCCAGTTCTTTCTGGCTGTCAGTTATGTAATTTGCAATTCAAGGAACGATTAACTGGATACAGCATTCAAATGCAGTACACCCTTGAAGGCCTACCATTCTAATGCTGATGAAGAAGAAAGAATGCCTTCGGAAATAATCGAAAAAAGACCCTTTGTCTTAAGCGTTTATTTATTTGTAACTGCTTGCGAATTAAACCGTAGACTCTATGAACAAACTAGCAGTAAAACCACAGTAAAAAGTTAGTTATTTCGATAACAGGAATCAACTAGAAAACCTGCAGATCACCATTAGCTCAACACTGCCGAGACTCGCTTTTACCTTCAGAAAGAATTTGTTTGTGTTGTCCAACCAGCTGGTGTTCAGGGTTATGCTTGGCTGATAAAGGCTAATAAGCCCGAAACAGTTCTGTATCAAGTTACCCCCAGATGCTGTCATACCCCACTTACTGCTATTATGACTTGGTCTGCATCGGCCTGGCAGGCGGTCACCCGTTGGGGACCTCTGACCACCACATGAACTTTGTTTAGTTCGGAAGCCTATTCGATCGGTGTTCGCACATTTCTCAGTGAATATATACCCGATCAGCAGTGACAGCAAATGGCAGGTGGCGAGGGACGCTCGACAGTGGTCATGGATAAGACCGAGTACACGGCAAAGCTACAAAGTCTGTTGGGGAAAGAAGATGCCTACCAGCTTTTGGAAGCTGGAGAATTTAGAAAGCATGTGAACGCCGGCAACCGTGCGATTGACAAGCTGAAGAAGGCAAGGCTGCACTGACCACAAAAGTCACAGATGCCGTGATGGCACGTTTCTACGGTCTGCCAAAAGTGCAAAAGCCGGGTGTGCCCCTTCGCCCCATTGTCTCCTTACGTGGCACCCCGACATTTGGACTATCAAAATGGCTCTACTAGCGGTTTTGTTTCCTCACCGAAGGCTCCGAATACACAGTGAAGTCAGCTGAAGAATTTCTGAGGAACATCAAACATCTAGAAATAGATGCAGACGAGGTAATGATGTCGTTTGATGTGGTGTCATTATTCACCTCCATTTCAACCAGTCTCGCCGTCAGCATTATCGAGAAACTTCTTCAGGAAAAGTACGAGGAAGATGAACAACAACTCAAATGTAAGCACGTCACAAAACTCTTGTAATTACACCTCAGGACATTCTTCGCCTTCAACGATCGAGTTTACGAGCAAAAGAAGGGGACACCGATGGGCTCCCCTCTGTCTGGGTTAATTGCCGAGGCGTTCCTGCAGAGGCTCGAGCGACTGGTCTTCCGATCGCACTGTCCGCAATTCTGGGCAAGGTACGTCAACGACACATTTGTCACAATCAAAAAGAAAGACGTTCAAGACTTCAAGACCCTGCTGAACACGATATTTCCCGATATTCAATTTACGATGGAAGAAGACAGCAACAACCAGTTGCCCTTCTTGGAAGTGCAAGTTACGAGGACTTCCGAGGGAAGGATACGAACTACGGTATACCGCAAGTCAACAAACACCAGACGCATCCTACAATTCGGAAGTAACCACCCCATTGGTCACAAACGCAGTTGTGTCAGATCTCTATTTTAACGGGTTCAAAAACATTGTAGCGATGAAAACGGGAGAAAGGAGGAGGCAAAATATTTACTCTCCCTGTTCTCAGCCAATGGTTATCTACGGTCCTTCCTGCGTAAATGCCGATGAAAACCAACTCGACAGCAGCCGAACGACGAAAAACCGTAGTTTTGGCTCGCGATTCCCTATGTTAAAAATGTTTCGGAGACGACAGCTCGAATCCTGAATACTTTTGGAATTGGGATTGCCCACAAACTGGATTCGACTATCCGACAGCAGATAATGCGACCCAAAGACCCGCTGCCGACAACGGAACAATCAGCAGTGGTATACAGCATACCTTGCCAAAATTGTAGTGCAAGGTATATTGGTGAAACGGGAAAACGCCTCTGTACAAGACTACACGAGCATTAGCTGGCAGTCAACCGCGAGGACAGACTGTCACTGGTATATGGCCACATGAAACGGGAGAAGCACAAATTCGCTTTCGAAAACGCCGAAGCCATTGGCCGATCCAACGACAAAATGGCCAGACTGGTGCTCGAAAGTTGGTCCTCCGTAGACACAACCAATAGAAATAATGACTTAAATCCAGCCTATCAGGCTCTGCGTACCAGACTTCAATCGATCCAGCCGAGGCCCACTACGTCAATGAGCAATTTACTGCTTCATCAATGGCAGCCATCACTGCAGCAGGGGGCAAGAGTAAAGCACAGTTCGCACGATCGGCATGAATCATCAACCCACCGGCGAGCCCAAATGAGCGAACGGGCTTATCACGGCGGGCCACAACGAAACTATCCACCAGACTATGAGGGGAGATCTCGCAGCAGCCACCCTGACGCACACGAGTGGCATGCAGACCCAGCGGTGATTACCTCAGTCGTGCAGGGGGTGGGGGACGCACGTGACCGTCAGCAGACCGATGGCAGACGCCCGCTGAGCGTGCACGATGGGCGGACAGATCCACCGATGACTACAACAGCCGTACAGTCGATGGGAGATACGCGAGACCGCCAACACTCCGGTTGCAGTCGCCCCTCGAGTGCGCGCGATGTGCAGACAGACCCATCGGGGACTACAACAGCCGAGCGGATGACGGGGGTTACGCGAGGTCGTCTGCAGTCGCCTACGGAGACGCAGAGGCCAATCCAGGACCAACAGAATGACCAGGGTCGGCGCATTGGGCCAAACCCAATCAACGACCAGCAGGACGACCAGGGTGCGCACGTAACACACCCCTATCATACGAGACAGTCAGCAAGACAAACCAAATCAAGGCAAGCAGGAACAATCACCTTAGCACTCTGATGATGGGAACAAGCGTGTTTTCGAAACGTCAGCACCAATACAGTGTGGTCCATGAAGGTGCCTTTTCTTCTTCATCTTCTTTGGGGGATGAGGTGCGGGATATATATGTATGTATATGCATTGGTCACAATGTATGATCTGCTTGGCCCGCTGCCCCCTTGGTCTAGATCTGGATGGCGACAAACAATCACAGAGTAATGTTTCTCCTAAGTAATGTAGAATAAGATTACCGACACATTTATCCAAATAAATTGCAAAAATACTCAGTTGCTTTAGTGCATCTCCGAATCTCTACTTTAAACATAAGGCCCATGGGCAGCCAACTGTAAAACCCCCTGTGCTACGATGACCCTTTGGAGCAGTAACATTTATGGCATTTTTGCTTACTTTGCTCCTTTTAGCCTAACAGACTCTGCAACATTACTGGCAATTCATTCACTAGCTGCATACTTACTTTATTGTTAGGGAACTGCGTGCTTCTTGGCAGAGTTTTATAATTCATTTAAATGGCTCACTCAATTCTTGCGTGGCTGTAGACTACCATGCATAACACAACTGAAATAGAGGCTGTCGTAACGCCGTAGGTAAAGTTCTATTCCCCGTGACAACCGAAATTATGACCCGACGGTACCCCACAACTAGACTAGAAAAGGCCCATGATCCGAATCTCAAGGGATAAACATATGCGTTGCTTGACTAATTATGGCTTATATGCGAGCAAGGAATAGTTTATTTACCCCTGAATTTAACTACGTTTTCAAAAACAACAGAAAACGTGGATCCTGAACCCGCACGATGATAAACGACTCACCGACTACAAGGACATGCCGTCATGTGACGTCCACACACACTTTCATTTCAATCAGAAAAATAGAGCATTTTAAATTATCTTTACGGCCAATACAAAGCGACGGGCCTAGAGAGAAACTCAGACATTGAAAATAAGTAGAGGTGACCTCTCGGACAATATATTTATTCGTTAGCCATTTTACTTTTCTTCACCGCATTATCAGCAGCAGAAATAGAAGTAGAAACGGTTAGTTCATGCACAGCTATTTCCAGTGTTTCTAGCATGTAGTTGTTACACTTCTAAATACCTGTGATAATTAAAAGTGCCTTCCTTATCGAGGATAGTTTGCCATTGTGCGCTACTTTTGCTTGACAATTATCAAGCAGAAAGTTACTTGCTGAACTATTATCACTCGTGTTGGATGTTGGTGTGATTATGGTTCGGTCATCTATCTTACAGCTAAAGAGATGCATTTGCCCGAGTGTGCCCCCGAACACCGAACTGCTCTAGCAAACCTTAATCTCAAAGCTTAATATGGGGCGGGAAAATCATGAATTTTTTACTAGACAAAGGGCCACTAAACCATAAATCAAGCAACACGCAGACACAGGATCATCACCTTTGGCAAACAGTTTGGCCTCATCATCATCCAGTTATTAACGCACAAGTAAATAACCATTCTATAGAAAGAGGGAGGTGTTGTTTGTCATAGGTATGCATTAGCAGAGCAACTGCATTCTACAAATACCACAACCCCCCATAAACACATTAAGTGTATCAAATATTTCTACCGATGACTGCTTCGATAGGGAATCCGAAACCTTAGGTGACCGAGGTTGCGTCTTATCACTCATCTCCAGCTTCCCATATTTTTACATTCATCCTACACTGAAACCTCTCGTCAAACGCATTGGATTCTGTCTCAAGAGGTACTTGAACTTATATGGGAGAATAGGCGAGAACACCAAGAGACATCAATGAGAGCGCCACCCCAAGGTTACATTAAAATGACATTTCGCTGGAAAGTATAGCCCCATGTTTTCGCAGCAAGAAGATCAAGGCAGAAGACTTTTCGAGCATTGGATCAATTTGTTTATTGTCCTGAGCTTTCGAACTCTTACAGGAGTTCATCTTCAGAGATTAGAAGCAGCAACCAAAAGCAGGGTAATTATAGTGGCCAAAGGCCAATCAATTGTCAGCGGTCGTCATAGGAAAAGACACATTTACCAGAAGGATGGAAGTCGGGAGGGAAGGGGGAGCAATTATAGTGGCAAAAGCTTATTAACTGTCAATGAAGACGGCTGTCGTTCTAACATAAGGCGTGGCCTTCTTTCGTCCTCCACTTACATAATGGCGCAACATTTTGTAGGCCATGGGGAGTTCTAGATGCCGGTTGACGGAGTTGGCATCTGAGAACCGTGCCTCAAGTGTCAACCTTTTGGCTTTTGAGTTTTATCGGCCTATGATAGTTGCTCCCTTGACGACCGCTGACATTTGATTGGCCTTTGGCAACTATAATTACCCTGCTTTTGGTTGCTGCTTCTTATCTCTGAAGATGAACTCCTGTAAGAGTTCGAAAGCTCAGGACAATAAACAAATTGATCCAATGCTCGAAAAGTCTGCTGCCTTATCCATACCTGGAACGCGAACATTTTCATTCATTGGGGAACAATTCGGGCGCGATGCGCTTCGCACAGCTCGCAGCTGGGAGGTATTCTCCACTCGAGAAGCAGCAACGTATGAACAACTCCGCTTCCTTCATAAGTGCCTCAAAGAAGAACTGACACCAAAATGCCTCAGATATAAGGCTCCCGTTAATGCGGCTAAGGACAGAGAAGTCGCAAGACGAATTGCTAAACAGATGACGAGAGTTCTTATCGACGACTGCCACCGACGACTTTAAAAATACAAGGCCGAGATTGAGGAGGATAGAAGAGAGTGTTTCCGAATCTTCGGAGATTTTATCGCTGATAATCTGGGAAAGACAATCTCAGGTTTGGCACGTCACAGGCGGGCCCAGAAAAGGGAGGTTTTGGAGCGAAAATGTAATAGGTTGAAACCGACTGACAATAAGAACCCAGACCTGGTCTACAACCTTTCGTCAAAACCCCCACCGCCACACAACTTTCAGTCCTACAGCGTGGAGCAACTTTTAACACAGAAGACGCTTAACCAGCTGGATTCATCGCCACCCTTGTATCAGCTCTTCAATCATCAAAGGCCTCAGAAGGCACAAAAGAGTTAATCGGCCATAAAACATCCTCGCTGTTTATGCAATGCAAAAGGTGTGAAACGCTTTGCCGAGAAGAACAGAGAGCATTAAACAGTCTAAAGGCCGATGAAGAAATAGTCATTCTGCTGGCTGACAAAGGTCGTTCTACAGTATTGCTCAACAAGTCTGACTACCAAGCGAAAGCTCAGAGCCTACTTGACGACAAAATGCCGTACAGGACACGTCCAGCCAGCGAAATGAAACATTTACTTACCCAAATGAGCAAGAGCCTGGCGAAGCTCAAGGCAAACGGTGCAATCACGCCCACCTATTGGTTTTCCATGAAATCAACCAACACGGCCCCAGCACGATTTTATGGCCTACCGAAAGTCCATAAAGAAAACATACCACTTAGGCCAATCGTCTCCCTTCGTGGTACCCCTACATATGGTCTGGCAAAGTGGATGTTTACTCATCTGAAGTTCTTGGCAGTAGGTTCAGCAACAACCGTAGCTTCTGCCAAACAGTTCCTTGAACGGATAAAAGATCTGAAGTTGGAGCCAGATAAATCCATGGTATCCTTCGACGTGGTTTCACTCTTCACTTCTATCCCACAACAACTAGCGATTGATGTTATCGGACAACTTCTAAATGAACGCTACGACGAAAGCAACAAACCTCTGAAGTGTGACAATTTGCTCGAACTTCTACGACATTGCCTTAAAACCTACTTCACATTTGGTGGGCAAATGTACGAGCAAATAAAAGGCACTCCCATGGGTTCCCCCCTATCAGGCCTGATTGCTGAAGTGGTCCTCCAACGGATAGAACACTTGGTCTTCGCCAAGTATTAACCGAAGTTTTGGGCTCGTTATGTGGATGAAACTTTTTTCGTTGTCAAAACATCTGATATCGAGCACCTCAAAGATTTACTGAACTCGGTTGATCCAAACATCCAATTCACGATGGAAGCGGAGAGAAACAATCAACTACGCTTCCTCGATGTCCTTGTGCGACGGTGTTCAATTTGACTTCTGCAAACCACAGTATTCAGAAAAGCTACCGACACAAACCAAGTGTTACACTTCAACAGCAATCACTACGTGCGTCACAAACGCAGTTGCGTTCGTTCTCTTTTCAAAAGAGTTGAAACACACTGTAGCACTTCAGCGGACAGAAGAGTTGAACAACAACACCTTTATGAACTCTTCCAAGCCAATGGATACCCGATGTCATTTATCAAACGCAGCAGGCGCCGAGTGAACAGACGACGGCCGATGCAACAACAACCTGACGTCTGGGGGGCCATTCCCTACATAAAAGAAGTCTCTGCTGCAGTGTCACGACTGTTACAACCAGCTGGATTGGGCATAGCCCATCGACCTGAGACAACAATACGCAGGCGTGTGATGCAACCCAAAGACAGACTGCTCCCTACCGAAACCTCTGCAGTTGTCTACAAGATACGTTGCAATGACGAAGACTGTAATTATGTGAGAGAAACAGGCCGAAAATTGCAGACCCGCCTACGTGAACAAAAAACGGGTGGCTCAGCAACTAGATCCTAACTCGCAGCTCGCAGCACAAATTGGAGAAACTGGCCACAACTTCGACATTCAAGGAGCAACTATCATAGGCCGAGGACACTCAAAAGCCGAAAGGTTGACACTTGAGGGATGGTACTCAGATGCTAACTCCGTCAACAGGCATCTAGACCTCCCCACGGTCTACAAAGTTTTGCACCATTATGTAATTGAAGGACGAAACAAGGCCATGCCTTATGTCAGAATTCTAAACGAACAGGAACCCGCTAAGAACCGGCCAGAAGAGGATGCAGGATCACCGGGACCCTCTACCCTGGGGACAAGGCGTTACACGAATTACTGCTCATGACCCCGAACGACAGCCGTCTTCACTGACAGTTAATTAGCTTTTGCCACTATAATTGCTCCCCCCTCCCTCCCGACTTCCATCCTCCTGGTTAATGTGTCTTTTCCCTTGACGACCGCTGACAGTTGATTGGCCTTTGGCCACTATAATTACCCTGCTTTTGGTTGCTGCTTCTTATCTCTGAAGATGAACTGCTGTAAGAGTTCGAATGCTCAGGACAATAAACAAATTGATCCAGCGCTCGAAAAGTCTTCTGCCTTATCCATACCTGGATCGCAAATCTTTTCATTCATTCAAGAAGATCAAGCTTTTGGACGTGATATATTGGTGATACCTTAGTCGAAATCAGGCAGGGAATAATAGAAAAATCCCGTTTTCTTGAAAAAATATTACGTTCACAATGGACGTAAAATGCAAGAGCCTAGACGATGCCAGCCGTCGAAAACACCAATATAGATTTTATGCATTGGTGCATACGGAGACCATTAATTCACGCCAAATCCAGACGTACCACAGAAAGCACCCGTTTTGTCGTGGGCACTCGAGAAGGGCAAAAGCAAGCTGGTGACAGTACTCATCGTATGCAACGGGTAATCTGGCAACCTCGAAGAATATAGCAGGCCACGGGGTCGAGCGGAGGTTTCGGTAAAAGAACGGCCCGAAGTCTGGCAGGTGCATCCATATAACGAAAATGTTGGTGAGCCTACCCCCTGTCTTTAAGACCGCTGCTGACTGAAGTCGCTTGCCAGTGAGCGTCAAACAGAAGATTCGGTTCGACTTTTGCCAAATGACCTACTTCAACTTTGCTGGGACGACGTATGAATAAATCAAGGGAATCCCATTGGGCTCTCGAATCTCAGGTTCAATAGTAGAATTGATGTTAGAAGAGCTGGAAAGATTGCCTTTACCTAATAGCCCTCGATATTTTGGCACGTTACGCTGACGACACGTTCGTTATCGTCAAAAGGAACACGCTGCAGAGTTTCCATGGTCCCCTCAACTCTATTTTTCAGGTAAAGAATTCACGAGGGAAGAAGAAAAAGGATCAGCAGCTACTCTTCCCCGACGTACTCATCATGCGAACTCCCGATGGCAAAATAGAAACGAGGGTTGACAGAACGGCAATGAACACCACGCAGCTACTCAGTTCTCTCAGCAAGCATCAGGTGGCTCACAGAACAAGCTGTGTGACAACGCTGTTCAAAAGAATCCAGACTCACTGCAGTAACCCGGAAGAAAAAGTAAGTAAGTTCCGTCATTTCCGCACCAGTTTGAGCAGAATGGTTATCCTTAAGCCTTCATAAGCCATTACCTACGTGCCCACCCTCTGAGGACCCAAACAGAAGGGAACCCCACGATTTGGCATGCACTGCCATATATCAAGGATGTGTCGAAAGCGACCGAGCATATTGCCGCGGGACTAGGCTTTGGAATCTCACATCGTCCCAAGGCTACGATGCACAGCCGGGTCATAAGAATCAAGGATCGACTAAATCCCAGTGAGCAGTCGGGTGTAGTTTATCCCATCCTATGTCTAAATTCTCCTGTTAATTACAAGGGACAGGCTGGACGCATGCTGGGTTCGCGCATAAACGAACACCAGTCAGCTGTTCGATTAGGTGAATAGTCCTTGCAAGTGGCCGCCAACACGTATGAGGTGGGTCACGAATTAAATTTCGCAGCTGCGAGTATAATTGCCCGCACAAGCAGCAAGACGGGCCATGAACTGATTGAAGCCTGGGCGTCGGATGACAACTCAGTTAATCGATGCATCCAGCTGGCGCCCGCATATGTTGCCCTGCGCGGGTATCTCCAGGGTCGCGGCATTGGTGGTCCCGTCCCTTCATTTCTTCTTCCCCTTCCCGCCTCTATGGCGATTAATTGGCCCCTTCCACCTTTATATGTTGATTGTCCTCGTTGACGGTTAATTGCCGCTTCCACTTATAAATGTTGCCTGTTTTCGCTGACAGTTTTATTTCTGACAATGGACTCCCGCAAGACTTCGAAAGCTCAAACGAATAAAACTATGATTCCGGTAATCGAAAGAGCTTCTTCTTCTCAATCCATTCACGTACCTGAGATGCGGACCTGGGATGCCGAATTTTGGGGTTGAATTACCAAACGCGCAGCCAAGGTGTGAAATATGGAATCATCCTTATCTTCCAATATGGAACGATTCGCAAGGCCTATGAAGCCTAAGGATGTATGTCAGAGAATAAAATTAAAAATATGAACTCAGGCCAAAATACAGGCACAGACGAGTCCAGTACAGAAATGCAAAGCCTAATCCGATGTAGTGATAGACAGTACCAAATATATAATCCCTAATAAAGTGGCAGACCAGACACCAGGTAGCCGTGGCAGTACAAACGAGAGTAGCAGCCAATTTTCAAACTCCGTTCCCGACAGGAGTGTCAGGTCAGCTTAGATTCACCCCGCCCGTTACATTTCCGCCGCAATGCGGATGAGAATCACCAGAGTTGAATGATCATCTTCTCTCTGGCAGAGACATGACGATTAAGGACTTCCTTACTGTCAGTTTGATTGTATAGGCAAGCCATTTTAGCATGAGTTTAACTTGCTATGCACAGCGTCGGGCGCACTACCCAAATTAATTCCTATTGTTAACTGTGTCAGCTTTTGAAGCGCAAAAAACAAAATACACCGGAATTTCTCAAATTTTCCCTGCTTTCTCATTTACATCAACAAATTCGCATCACTGATGGTAGTTAAACTGCACATGAGTGCATTAAAGGAGTGGTCAGAAAGGCAGGACAAGCCATGATGCATGCTAAACTTTCTCCACTGGTTCGACCCGCAGCGGACAGTCGACGAGCTTGGTGGATAGCCCTGTTTTTGCAACCTGGCTGCCGATTCCGCAATCAACATGGGAGTATCTGGACGCATTTTCCGCACTTTAATGACCTCTGCAATGCCTCTTTTCTCCTGTTAGACCCTAGTCCCGAGAGCGATCGTTGTTCTCCCATGAAATCCCCTCCGTTAGCTCCTGCCCCAAGACTGATGGTTTTTCTCCCGAAAAACCCCCTCCTCGATTCCCTACCCAAGAGCGAAAGTTTTCTCTGAAAAAATTAAGAGGAGTTTTTTCACTGTCTGCTTCTTTTAACTAAGTCCCACTTCATTGGCTCATGTCAATTGGTCGCATTAAGAAATGCAGATTCTATTTTTTGGATACCTCAACACATTTGTACAAATAGGGATTTCAAAGGAAAACCACCTACATCCGTCGCCGATTCCTCATCAGAGATATAAGTAGAAAGCAGTAGCAGATACAGGAAGTCTATGTGCAGGAATGTTGCAGAAGTTGAAGAATAACGATATTACTGCAAATATACAAGGAAAATTAACAGTAATTGCCTTCTTGCGTTGTGAGAGTTTGTTGACCAGCATGCGAGCTCCGACATGCTGAACGTTCATCGCGCGTGGTGGACTCGGTTGTGATGATTTCCCGACCACCTGTACCTGCGGTGTTCAACAAGTCAAAGCCCGAATGCCGGTTAACAACGTATCAACGCGCAGGAAGGCAATTGCGGTTTGCAGGTATAAAGCTGTATCCTCTAAATACCTCCAGATTCCTGTTCATATAATGCCCGTATCTATTACTGCTTTGTGCTTATGTCTCTGATGACGAATCCACGACGGATCTCGAAACATCAGGCGGATAAAAATGTTTTCCCAGTGATCGCGCGTTCTGAAGTTTATTCTTCTGTCTTTTTACCTGTCATCAGTTAGCCATACTCCTTATTTCCGTTTAAACTAGCAGACGCTCGAATGCCAGATATTTAATCCCTGAGTCAAAGGCTCAACTATTGAAAACAAGTTAGTGAGCGTGTTCTCAGGTCTGGGATCACTAATTTCTTTAGTGCGTTCAAATGTACGTTTACGAGACATGCTAATCCTAATTTGATTTACAGATTGTGTTTGAGTTCACTATTAAAATCGGTTAGGGAACATGACCATATGCACAACCCATTAATAAACCAAAAAAATACTCATCTTAGTCTCCCTTGTCTTTGTAAGCATTACACGTTTGTCTGTGGTAGCATGTAAGCCGAATGCAAAACAGGAATGGACACCTCCCTAAAGGATTGCAGGGCACTTCTATCACTTTATGAATAGTTACTCAATAAAAGTGGCCGTTTGCTTCCACTAAATGAAATCAGACGCAAACATCACTGTAGGCTACGAATGCAGATAGTATCCTCAACTTATATTATGGTTCTCTACGATGGTGAACATATCTGAATGGTTTGCTGAGAATAAGTATATCATCTCGTTTATCTTTGTGGTTTTTTGGTAAAGATATCTAAGGTTATCCCTCGTGTGGTTTGGGAATCAAATAAAACTTTGTATATCCCACCAACTTTACTAAGCTCGAGAAAAATGAAGGGAAACAAAATATTGTAGCTGGGCGGACAAATTACCACATTATAAAGCGAATTAAATTGGAACCGTTGATATTGTGGCATTGATCATTACTGAACTAGACTTGTTTAAGATAGTTTAATGCATACATTTTGATTGCCTTCTGACAGCAAATTAGGTACATGTAGATGTCAATAATCACCTCTAAAACTCAAAACATGGAACTCAAAAACCTACGTGGCGACTAGCGACATTAATCCATCTTCTGCTAGCTGCCACAACAAATTTCAGCAAAATCCACTGACACTGTGGCACCTTAATTATAGGTCATAACTAAAAAGGGCATGGAGAGATTCAAAATTGATGCAGACTCATACGTCGCTCTCAAGCTTAGATGTTTATCTTATGGGCACAGACTGGAAATGAAGTGGTAGTTTGCCTTAGCAGAAAAACACATCAAAAGGTAAAGCGTCTGACTCCTACAGTTCAGCTTCTATTGTATGCACGTTAGCTGACAAAATTGCCAAGGCTCTGGACACCTAGTTATTATCTTCGAGTAACCCAACCAAAAGGGTATAATCTTCAGTAGCATAGCCAAAAACAGTCGCTAGGAAGGATTAACTTGAATATGAATTGTCATGCAATAAGGTGAAAGTTCAGTATCAGTTTTATTGAAAGACCTCAGGTCATTCTTCCCGTAATCCAGAGAGTTTCACTGTTTTTGATGTCACTTTGCTTATGCTAAATTAAGTCTGTTCCTACTGGGGAATCGTTTAGATTAATCTGTCTCCTATTTAAAAACGAACCTACTCGCAATCGACGCACAAACATTAGACCTCACTAAAATTCGGCCGCAAATGAAAAATAATCAAGTTTTCAAAAGCACTTTATATCAATCGAGGTGTTGTTCTTCACAGGATATGGGCACACGACTGACTATTTTTCTATGAAACATGACCAACGCCGCAAAAACTGTGTTGTACGGTCAGCACGAGTTTAATGAGCTAAAAGATGAACATATGTGGAGAGACAAAATGTCAAGGAGGCGGGTAACATTGGCTTCTGTGCGGGGGCTTATTCATGCAGACACCAGCCGCCAGCGGAACATAAACAAATAAGTGTGCCGGCTGTGCATATTCTAGGACATGAAAAAGACACGAAACCATTGCCCCAGTCACACAAAATTTGAGTTGATCTGCCTTATTGGGGGGATTTTCTTCTCAGCACAACGTGTATGACCACGTGACGTGTATTTGCTGGGGAAAAACAGAGCCACTGCCATTTCGTTCAAGTGCATTTAAGAATATATATTTAAATTGAGAAGAGCTACGCTACAATACAAATTTGTAGCTGAAATCTTTATAAGTCGACA
This sequence comes from Ligula intestinalis, assembly GCA_036362985.1. Classification (NCBI taxonomy): domain Eukaryota; kingdom Metazoa; phylum Platyhelminthes; class Cestoda; order Diphyllobothriidea; family Diphyllobothriidae; genus Ligula; species Ligula intestinalis. Next base: position 24,630,310 of record JAYGXS010000005.1, read on the forward strand.
ATCAACAAAATGTTTTATATACCTTGACTACAATTGTGCAATTAAGATCAGGTCAGAAGTTTACCTTTTTACGGCAACTAAAGGCCGTCATTATGAGGCAGTCATTAAATAAGAAATCCAATGAAGACTGCATTTAGCGATATCTCATATGATGCCTGAACTTTAATATTCCCTCGTACAAACGATCTGTTTTACAAGTCTAGGTTTCGTCTTGGCGACTCATGCAAGTTGCATTTCTAGGAAATAATGCTTCAGTTAGGTATTAATTCAGCTGCATGCGCAGTTATAGCCAATAAACATACACTTTGGTTGGAATTCGCTCAAAAAACAAATTCGCTTTGATCCTTGTTGGCATACACTTTGGGGCTTTGAACATGCGTAATTGAATTAAGCACAAAAGGTAGATAAACTCGCTTTATACTGTAAACACATACTTTTTATAATAAAAACATAAATTTCAACTGAGTCAATCAATAGGAATGCCAACATCTCCAGAGGCTCTATTTATGTTTAACGTGAACACTGAAAATGTTAAAACGACAAAACGCATGCTTGGTAACGCTTTTTTAAATACTGATTCGAAATTAGTAGGAGGTAAAAAAAACTCGAACTTTGCGTGCATTAGTGTTTTGTCTGAAATCGTTTTGAAAGCGAAAGTTTTGGTTTGCAGTAAAATTAAATATTTCTGAGATTTTGTGAAGTGATCTGCGCAGACATTGAAAACTTTACAGCTTTGTTACGTTTACAAATTAGTTAAGTGATTGGGGATATTGATATCTTGATTAAATGCATCTGCATCAAATTAGACCGACTGTTCTCTTTTTACATGTATTTCAAATCTCTTTTGTTAAAATCTATCTAGTGCATCGAAATATTAAAGACTTAAAACCCACAGCAGACATTCTTAGTCTATGCATTGGTCATTCGTTTAAGAATGGCAAAGAATGCACCTTAATAATAAGTGTCCTTCGTATTTGCCAAATTGCTTACTCTCGGATATATTGCACGATGTACCACCTGAAACCGCGGGCTACAATTTCAATTGGAAACAAACGAACAAACTAAATTTCCTGGGTATCTTTTCGGTCGTCATTGATGTTTGCCTAAACGATCTGTGGTTTAAATAGTTTTCCTTTATGAATAAACGACCCATATATCGGAAAAAATTTTCAAAAGTGACCAAAGATTTGGGCATAACCATATTTTGTCTTAGTAGTCATTATACGCCAGGTGTACAAATCACCGGGTGTTGCGCAAAAGACGGCCCGCATATAAAAGCAAGTAATTCAGTGGTTTGAGCATTGGACGTCCGATCGAAAGGTTGCCAGTTTGAGCCCCTGATGGTACACAACCTATTGTCATGTATGGCTACCCGATGATAACCAATAATTAATAAATCTTCATTTCTGAATTATTGGACCCACTCCGCGGCTCCTGGCGGGTCATTAAAGTGAAATACAGGTCGTAGTGTAAATTAATTCCGGCAAAGCATCAATGAGTGACTATCAAATAGCGTCAACTACAGACATTTCTAAACACCCTGAGTTTTCAATTTGCAAAAAAAATATGAGTTAGATGTTCGTAACGAGAAACCCATGCTTACTTATGTTTTCAGGATTGTAAACTTACATATTCAGCGGTTTAAGCAGAGTGCACTCTAAGTATTGTCAATGCTGAATGTAAATGACGTTATTATTGAAAAATTCATTAATTATCACATGAATAGAATTGTTTACATGGCTTCAAAAATTGAAGAATTCCAGATTTTAAAAATTAAGCTAATAACCGTCCACAAACTGTTTTTTTTTCAAATTAAGGTTTGTTTTTTTAATCCAGTAAATGTTTTCGCCTAAACTATTAAACACATTTCTGGATGAAAAAAATTTTTAAGCCACGCAGTTTGGAATTCGTGACAAATAATTTTGCCCCTTAAGGTAATAAACATTTTCAAGGCAAGCAATACTCCTTTCTCATATTCATACTCCTACAAGTTTTCCTTTTCGTCAAGACCCCTTTCTTTTTGGAACTTCTAATTCTATCGTTTGAAAGGAATGACTGGCGTTTTGGAAAGCGTAAAGGAATATATTTTGCATACCATGTTTGCATTTACCTCTTTTTGCGCAAATGGTGGTGGCGTGCAAGGCCTTATCAATCTGAAACATCTGGCCGTGAGGCTTTGCAGTCTTATTCCGCAGTGCATATTCGCATTGAATAGTGCAGTGAACAGGAGATTTTAGCCAACATACTGCGCTAGGGCTAAACTAGTTTTTTTTTGTTAATGGCTGGCTCGCGGCGAATTCATCTGCATATACAACCAGACGGGTTGAGAACAAGCGGGGGTTGTGTTAGATTTCCAAAAAATGAATGTCTTACGCCGATGATGTAGCATACTTCTCTGGGCAGACTGCACAAGCAGATGCTAAAAAACCAGTCATCCTACCTGCCTGTGAAGTTATTTTTTGAGACCTGAATTCATGTATAAATTTGAGGATGCTGATAAATGCAATTTTGCTCCACTGTTTATTGTAACCTATTTTTTTGTTTTTTATTTGTCTTCTACATCAATTGCTTTGAAAGTATAGGCTCAATGGTGAAGGAGATGTCTCAATCTCTTCAAAAGATTTTGTATCCAAAAGCATTGGGGAAGTATTCTAAAAGTTTTTATGCAGTACTCAACACAAGGTGGGCACCTGGGTGACTATGTACCTCTTTAAAAATGCAAAATAATATTAGCGGTAGCGTGGTATTGGTAGTCGTGTCTATCAGCGTAACTGTATGCCGACCATTTGAATACTGATTTAACTTTTTTAAATCAATAATTGGACAATTTGACTGTAAGGCTTTTATGCTCTATTGTATTCTGCACTAGGCAATTACGAATATGTGCGTGTATGTAAATTGTAGTACTTTGACGATATAGATCAAATAAGTGATTAAATTTTAAGTACTTTTATCATACGTTCTTAGCAAATTTTCTGATGTACGAATCTGGTCATAAAAGTCAATAAACCAACAGGGTTATTCATTAGTATGTTAGTTTGCAATATCAAAGTCTCTTTGCCTCAAGTGATCTCTCACGCAAATATGGCCAAGGCTTTTGACAGAAACATTCAAAACAATCAGTTTTGCAAAATTTATAAGGTTAAAATTTGCACTTCAAAGCACAAAGCATGAGGTTTTCAGAAAGGGCGTTTCCAAGAGATATCTTATTAATTTACGTGCTTAAAAACCGTTTTTCTAATAATTTTGCGACGTTCACTGCATATAACGGCAACATATTCGAAAACTGTTTCAGAAAAAGTGTGAAATACTTGTTTAGGAACGACAAAATTCGTCCCAATAATTCCATAATTTTTGCGAACATATCAAGGGTGCCTGAAATGTATTTTGGTGCGATACGACGATAACACTTTCCTTTTTTTCCCTTACAATGGATCCGCGACGAATTCCGAAAAATTTGGCAAAAAATCTTATGCGCCAACAATTTTATGTTTTCCTTCTAAGCTAGCTGTTCTGATGGTGTTTTTAATATAAGAGGCTTGGGTAAATTTGCTTACTGAAATAAATTCATATTGATTGCTTACTAATACAGCTTCATGTATGGCAGACTGACTTTAAACATTACACAAACGAATCAAGTCGTAAACAAACTTGAAACTTTTTAAGCAGGAGACGAGGTCGGTTGATTGGAGACAATTTTATTCGGCGATATAACGCAAGGCTCAGCAGGTTTTATATGTGAACGCAGACAGGGTATAGGCTGTACTTAGTAAAAGCAATGTGAAGCATTTAAATTTGCAGTCTTGTTTAAGCTGCGGAAAAGTCGTGGCAATTGACCTTTAGCAAATGTTACGTGCTTTTTTTGATACATTTAGTTACTAACAACTATATCATCATCGGACTCTACAGAAGTTGACTGGCTATATCAAACCAGCATATGACCGTCTGCTCTGTGTGCTTTGCGACCTTATTTGAAGTCACAATGGCAAGGTTGTTTGGAATCCAATACTTTTTAGAAAATTCTCTTTCATACGTAAAGACTGTAGAAATGCATTAATGAGAAAATTATGTTTTTAGTAGTTTGACCGAATTTAACATCCAATTCTTGAGGTTCAAATGCATTTTCAGCCATTGGTACTTATCCAAATCTAAAAGTTTGGAGGGAAAGTGAGAGCCAGTACTTGATATAGGCATAATTGCGCATAAAAACCAGCCTATATTTCGCGTCAGTCTCTGGCATAACAACCAATTACATTAACTCAATATTTCACGTTTAAATGCACTACGTGTAAACGGCCGTCAATTCTGAAATTATTGCGAGTTTGATGCGCCCCGATGCCCGCAATCAAAGGATTTTAAGCTTTTGGTTATTTTTGGAGTTTTGTTCTTCGTCACCAATTGAAACGCTACCTAATTTTCAATACGTTGCACTGAAATATGCCATAAACGCGGATATTCTACTAAATTATTAAAACGAGCCCAGTTTATAATTTAGGTGTGTTAATAAGTTTACATGTGTAATGTGACATCACTCAAATTCCTGCTGTTGATTAACGAGACTAATTTAGGGAGGTTTAAATTACTTTTCTTATGTTGAAAAAAAAGCAATATCACTTGCTCTAAGCTGTGTGAATTTTTAGATATAACGCTTCTTGTCAGGAATTGACAGTGGGTACTCTAAAGGCTTTGCATAAAACTGTTATTGCCTATTAAATTCCAAAAGTGTCATTTTCACTTCAAAAATAAAGCAAATAATGAAAGTCATAAATGAATTTTTATTTTGTTTCGTACTCCAAGTATTATTTCATAGGGATCCAGTTAAGTAAGTTAAAGAAGAGTGAGTTTTTGTTGATTGTCTTACACGGCTGCAAACTGGTATTGAGTTCAGTTCGGTCGCAGCACGAGTTTTAGTCCATACGAAGTACATAGAACCCATATGACAGTATGGCGCCTGTGAATATGCAAAATATATATGCTTTGCACATAATGAGGATATTTCTATATTCCGAGATTGCGTTTAACTATTTGAAAACCAGACGATGGCTTTCAGCACCCAAACTTGATAACAATCATGGATGGAATTCAACATAGGAATAATATTTTTCAAAGTATATAAGCCGTTCACTTGGCGTCGTGGGTGTGAGAGCCAATGACACTACCTAAACTGCCATCTGTGAGAAATAAATAATGTGCTGATTATACCCTATCTAATAAATAACAATCGAATTTGAAAATAAACACTTAATTCTCTACAATTGGAAACAAGCAGGACAACGATCTTCTTCACTGTGTACTCTGCCGTTTATTAACACAAACCTTTGATAAACTGATATGTTAATGAGCATAATTTTACAACAGTATTTTAAGATACTTTTTTTTCCATATTGCCCAAAATACTTAATAAATCAATTTTTATGGTGCAAAGTTTGCATCCTCATACAAAGAAAGGAAGATATTTCCAAAACGTTGCTCATGGGTAGCTCATTGGCTGTCTAGTTTACCTTGCCACTTCATAGAAAACGTGTATCGCATGATGAAGTTTCAAATTGAGATACACCTACTGTGTTCAGTTAAGAATCAGTTGTTTTTAATTGTTGATGCAATACAGTCAACCCTGTCTAACCATTTATTTAAATGATCATAAAGAAACTTTCTTAAAAAAACTAGGCAACACAAACATTTACCTGCTGTGGCTTAAGAATTTCTTGTTAATCGCTAAATGCCCCTTCTCCGGGAATTTCAGTCTAACAGTATTTATTGAAAATATTTACTGTAATAGTGTATTTGTGAAAATATATTTGGCCACTTTTGGTTGCAGCGAGGAGTCTCCTATTGTGTTTAAAGGTACTTACCTTTCGCTAAAAATCCTTCTTCAGAAACTGCAGTTTGATTAACGTCCAAACTCTTTGTTTGTGTCAGGCGTGTAAAAATAGATTCATGCTTTTTTTCATATCTTTAAACCTTAGAGGAAAATTTAAGCTGGAGTCATTATCTTTCAGCAAACTATTTCTAGATGCGTGAATACAATGGTGCTTATATGTTGACAAATACTTTAATCAATACGCATGATATGCTTCGTTAGTGAATGAATCTAACATAGAGCAATGCACACACTGTTAGGAAAGTTGTTTAATCAAGGCAATTTTGTTGAGGCGTCGTCTATCAAATACGGCGTATTTAAGTTATAATTTCATTTACCTCATCTTCACTAGAATTTACCTGTGTACGTGCAGTGATAAAAATAATGTTCATGGATATTTATACGCTTTATTAATCGGTTGATTGGCAAATTTGAATCCAGGAAGAGACGAAAGAAACATGTGCATCTGTAATATCAAGCAAAGAAAATATATAATAGTAAAAGCTGCCATTTAAAGACACTTCACATTAACAAGAGGAAATCTCATGTTTCGAAAATAAATTTGCATATTTTGTGTGTTCAACCGTCTCATGAAATATTTTTGTGCATTTTTATCGTATATAAGATGTTCAACTGAGGCAAATTTCTATGATGGTTTCACAATTTTACTGTACTGTTTCCTATTTGCTTAGGTCTTAATTTGTGTAGTTCTATTGGTGTTCTTGATTCAAAATGCAAAGGAACAACAGGTTTATTACATGTACAGATAAAGTCATATGCTTGACCGTTCGAAATGTTAAAAAACTACTTAAAGCATTCGACGCGAATGAATGTCTGTTTGACGCGAAAATATTGATTTTTACATGTCAGGACGCAACCAATTTATGAAGCAAAATAAAAGCGTTTAGTACTGACTCTGTACTTCTGCATATGTTGAAAACCACGTTGATATGTAGTTTGCGAAACGTTTTCTTCAGTTAAATGCACAATAGGCTGAAAATGTGTATGTTTACGTAACAAAATCAAAAAACAATTTGGTGCGCTTGAATAATATTGATAGACCTGAGTGAATAAATTTTTGCGAGAATACGTTTGTTTTCAACAAGCGTCAGTTTTTTTAGTTTTCTTGAACAATATTTAAACCTTGCAGGCATTTACTTTTGCCAGAAGCTTTAAAGTTCAGCTTTAAGAACTGTTACTTTGCAGCAGTAAAAGTCTCGTAAAGGACTACCTGCAAAGGACACATTCATAGCTTAAAGTATTTAAGTGCTAAAAGGATTTTAAGATTTAAGTAAATGAAACAGCATCTGACATTTAAATGCACCTTTATATTTAGTGCATCATGTTTGGAATGGCTGTAAGTGCTATTAAATTAAATTCAAAAATTATTGTCAGGCTGTGTCCGATAGAACTACACTATGTGTGACTAGGCAACATCTACGAGAACATCTGCATTCCTTGTAACAGCTATGATGTCCAAATGTGAAAAGTTTTTTTTTGCTACTAGTGACAGTTGGAGGAACGGCTTGAACGAATTAGGGTATTTTAAGGTTTTTTTCAAATGAAGCTCTATTGCTGCATGAACAGCAGCCAAATGCTAATACAAGTTAGGGTTAAGTGGACTACACTTATTGCCAGTTGGATGATTTACAGGTTAAACTACAGCAGCAAGGAAACAAACGAAATGTTGTTTTTCCTTTAATTTTGATCCCATTTCCTCCCATGTCATCCTATTCCTATATCGTCCCATTGAACTAGCATAGAGGATTCACTGTTAGCATAGATTCAATTTCTTTTCCTATGAAATATGGAAATAGGACATACTGCAAAGTGAAGGGTACGTCATGTAAGCTTAGGTAGATGTGGGTTATCAAATTTGAATTTCTCAAGGCAAGGAAAGTATTCAATTGATAATCGTTCTGGCCCATAAATTGTCTTTTTTTATAAAAAAAACTTGATCAGCATATATGCATAGTATGCCCACTTAATCTGCTCCATAGTGCCTTACTCGCATGCCTACTGGTCAGTACTTGAACAAAATTAGACTGCTTATTTATCTATTTATGGTGTGGATTGACAAATGAATTCGATACCCAGACGCAGTTGGACATCAACTATTATGCAATTTAAGAGATAACAGAACACGCAAAGTTTGCATCTTTCGTGACAAGCTAGTCTGAATTCGACTTTGTGGGTAGAACAAGATTGTAACTGATTAAAAATGTATAAGTTCTTTACGTTCAGGCCAATACAACTTGTATATTGGACAAATGTTTCTGCCAAAGTTTGATGGTAAAACGAAAGGTGAGAGCTGAGAGTTGTATTACTGTTTCTTTAGTTGAAGATTAACCGAAGCTTGTCTTTGCACTACCGAAGACCGTTCTCTGAGAGAACATGGTGAGTAATTGCTCAACAGTATCACATTAACAAATAGGGCCTTGTAGACTATGCTATGCCTCGTTTATTTGTTGCAATGCAGATACTTTTTCAACACCCAAAGGACAAAGCTTCCATAAGGTTGATCGGACGCGTATAGGTTACATCCTTCTCTGAATAATGGCATTTTGGAATGCATCCTACTATAATTATTCAACACTTTGAGGTGGTTTAAAAAGCCGCAAAAGGATTTTCAGATACAAAAAGCTGACACAAGCATCTGAATTTGGATAAAAGCTGAAGAAGTTGTTTCTCATTTTCATAACGGTTCGCAAACTTTAATTTATGCACATTGACCGATCACAATATGTGAAAATGCCGCTTACGCAACATATTTAATATTATCTTATAATTCTGTCTAAATTATTCTGTCTGAAATAATAAGGGTTATGAGATGTCTATGGAGAACTACGAAACTAAAGTTGCAAGATTAATTTTGGACCCTTTTGCGCAAGACAGTGTGGTCATTTGTGTCAGAGGCAAATTATTTGTCGTAAAGATGTTACGTAGCTTAAAAGTTTTATCGATGCTCACTTTTAAACACATTAATTTCTATCTACGGCCAAATAAGTTCCAAACATCGAAATTATTTCATTGCCATGTAATTGAAGTTAAGAGGTCTCAATATGAAAAACGGCATTTCTGCTACCTGCTCAAACAAAAATTTAGTTAGTAGTGACTCGTTGCTCGCAAACCTTTCTTGATGCTCGTGAATATATCTAGTTTAGTTATTTTTAATTTCCCCACATAAAAATAAAAAAAATAATTATTTGGTAAAAGAAGTTTTACCAAAATGCATACATACATACATTCCATTGCAATAAATCAAACAAGTCACACTTTCAAATACTTAATCAATCGGACAAGCAGTGAAAATTCAATGATTGTCAAAATAAATACTTACTATAAATGTGGGTTCAATAACGTATTTCTAGACCTTAATTTACTTTGCTTTAGGCAATTTGTTTCAATATTTCCCACATGAAGCAATTTTGCATATCCTTTAATTATTGTGTCGATGTTTGCAGAAATCTGATAAACTTTAGGTAACGAGACATTTTCTCTAAATTTTGAAGGTTACATGGTTTGTGCCTTAAGAAAAGTGTGAAGTGCAACAGATGATATTGATTCTGTAGGTATACTTCAAAGCATTTTTAGTGTTTCATTTATACAGTTGGGTGTTTCCCAAGTCAAAGTTAAATAGTTCAATTTGAAAAATAGGAGGGATAATTAAAGGTTGTGTTTTATTAAAAATTTTGACATCGAACGTCTCTATGCACGTAAATTATATGAAGTTAATAATTGTGCTATGGTATGACACTAAAACACATGCATGCTTATTATCGGTGTGGATGTAGACGTTTCTAGTTGGCACCGAAATTTAGAAATTTACGAAGGCATTTTGCAAATTCAACTCAGTAAGGATGACTTAGATAAAATGCCCACGGCTACGCCCAGTTTAAATTCGAGATGTTTGTTGAGATTTTCGTTTAAAAACGATGCAGCAGCGTTATTTACTAGGGTATGTAATGCAGCAGCTATTTCTTCAGCAAAAAACTGCAGCATGGTGATGAAATAGAAATTAAAATTGGCATCCAATTCTCAAATACTCAATAAAATGAAAATTTTCTTGTTCACCACAGTACGTGCAACATATTCCTCTTTAATCTACTTCTCAATAAACTATTATATTTATACAATTAACTTGAACAAGTAATTTTACATGGTACACATTTTCTTTATTAATTTAATAGTCCATAAGTCTGCATATATCGTGTATTTTAAAGATTCTGAGATTATGGATGCAACGTGCACCTGCGAAAGCATGCAAATAGTTATGAGTCAGCAGTTTCATACGCGAAATGCGGGTCTTTAGTGACCTTTTACGTGTGCATGACGCAATGACTGCACAATAACGTAGAAAAAAGGAATCGTTTATCGAAAAAATGAGTGTCAGCTTTTGAAACAGGCTTTTTCTGCTAAAAAATTATAAAATCTGATTTTACATTAATATAGTAGTAAAATTACTTTTTAAACACGGAAACTTACATCTCTCTAGCGCAACGCAAAAGGGATGGTTCAGAAATCCTTATATGCTAAATCTTATCCGAGGTATTTATCTTTGACAGTGTCCCTTACTGAGAAGTTTCCTGCCTCTCGAGAACGAATTTTAAAATTAATATCAGTGTCACGATTGCACAGGAAAGCATTATTCGCCGACTTTCTTCTCATTGGTTGACTGCTGCCAATTGGATTTGGCATGGCTGACAGCATTTTCTAACTTTGTATATGGTGGCACAGTCGGAAGT
>JAYGXS010000005.1:24645914-24762982 GCA_036362985.1 Ligula intestinalis
TTCATGCAGCTTAACAGACTTTATATCTTCATAAGGAACAGCCGTCAGAAACACAGATTTTGTCTGTCATTGAAACAGGAGCTCTAGTCAAGCAAACAACCATGAAGATGACTGGGATATGCATGGATGACTCTGGCTGATTACATTTGTTTCTTTGGACTTTTCTGTTTTTAAAAAGACCTTCGGTCGAAAGCAAAAAAAAACACAGCGACCCATTTTAGATGACCGTGGTGGCTATGGCTTCATTGCCTGCTTTTTTCTCATTATGTCTATATATTTTGTACAAGGTTTGCCTTACTAACGTAACGATGTGCAAAGACATGTTTAGGGGAAAGTAGGATTTGATTCATTAACTGTGATAGTGGTGGTGAAAGCCGGAAAAAATTGTTTTCAAATTTAATCCATGACCTTGATAGCAAAAAGTGCTTTACAAGGATTTATTTTAATGCCAAAAAGTATAAATGTTTGTGATGCAGTCGCTGAATATACTTTCCTTTTTATCTTAATGAGAATACATAAATTACTCGCTATACATAAATATACTAATTTTTTGACTTGAGAAGCATCATGCGAATTAAACTAAAAAATACACTAAAATATTTCGAGTAAAATACTGTAAATCAGAGGCATTTTCTAGGCAGATTTAACTGAAAGCCAACATAAGATGAAGATTAAAATAGGCAGTGGAAGGCGTAAATATTTTACCGTTTAACCTTTTTCATCAAAATAAAGTAATAAATATGTTTGCCAATTATTGTGGCGCATTCAACAATTGCGTAAGTAAGCGATATAGCAAGTTTGTGTATTCACAAGTTTATCCAAATTTCAATCTTCTCTGCGCAAACGGTGTATAATATTTTGCGTCAAAACTCCTTATACATTGATACTTAACGCATTCATATGATACTTAAATCGTAGCTGAATATTTTGGCCCTCAAATTTGCCTCATCTTTGGAACCATACTATTTTTCACACTTTTTTGGAAGGAACGTTCTTAAATCCATGGAATTATGTTGTTGATTTCATATTTTGTTTCAGTTTGTACTTTCCGATATAAAAAGCTCAAGTTTTGCATAGTTTCTGGTCATAGCCTGATTTGTAACGATCGACCATGCAGATGTGTATTTGTGTTTCGGACGTCATTTTAAACTTGGTCCTTTCTGTGGTAAAAACCCCATACAATTGTATAAATTTTAGGCATCGAGAATAAAATTCAATCACTTTTTCGTGGTCGTTGATATCTGCTTATATGCCAAAGGTGTCAATAAATTGAAATCAGTGATGATAAACATGTGCAACATGTCAGTTTTTGCTCGTTATCTAACTTCGTGCATGATGTTAATATTTTACAGCCCATTCTGATATACAATTACTTCTAAAACATTCGCATACACTGCAAAAGTAAATAAAACAGCTTAAAAAACTTTCAAGAGAGCCATTTTTGGGACGCGCAATGGGCAGTGGAAATGGACCTCCTACTTTTTTTCTAAATGCTTCTTAGAAACCTGCTGAGGCAATCAGACAACAGGAATATGATCCAAAATACTAACGCGGATTTATGGTACTTATTAACTACCACTAGATTTTGTGAATGCACGTTCCTCGGCATGTGTTTTGGAAGCTTACTTCTAAATAGATACAGTGCAATGTATGTGTTCATAGGCATTAGTTATTCTTCCGCAGTCTCGCTTTAGCAATTACGACACATTATACCAAATTGTCTTGGTGATATGAATGTAAGAATTATTCAATGTTATCATATCAGTTGGGACTACGTGTATTTTAAAGTGGCATCGAAAAAATTAATTTTCCAACTGTTTCTGGATTGAGTTCTGAGAAAAGGATCCATTTTTATACAGTCTATTTGTATGGGGTCTTGTATTGGCAAGCAAAATATTTACTTAACGTATTCAACCTTTGCCCGGTATCACAAAATAAGTGAACGTCTGTTAAGTACCCTCCATTTAAAGTCATTTCATAGATCGAAAACATATTTTATAAAAATGAAACTTCATTATTTCCCAATCCTTATGGGCATTAAAATCTAAAATATGTGCATACCAAAAATATTTGTTCAAGAAAAACTTTGATATTGAATACTAGGAATTGCTTTTTTCGTGACAAGTTACCTCGTCAGATGTTAAAAAATCAATGGAAATCATTATTTTAGAAGCTCATCCTTCCAATTTTAATTGATAGGAACATGTATAACAAATTAAACAAAACAATGGATAAATTATTTTTTCTTGTAAATAGGTTGTCAGGCTCTTAAATACAACCTCAAGACATTCAAAAGATTGTGACTCTTTAAGCGGAACTCAAACTAGCACTAATTTTCGCGGATTTGGCCTGCTGAATAATGTGCACAGAATTGTTATGCTGAAATTATATCGCAGTATGCAAGTTACGGTCATGAACATGAACCTAATTTTGCCATATTATTATATTATCTACCGACTATATTTGTTAACGTACGTCCTGTCAATTAGATTTGCCACTTTATGACAGTAAAAATAAAAATAACAATTAAGAGTCTACTTTTATTCAATTTTGACAGTGGCTAATTTAACGGCCAATTGCTCTTTGGATTTCTGTGATGGGAATTTTTGCAGCCTTAAAACAATCAAATGATCCATTGGTGTTAAAGGCACTCACTGGGATCTTGCTTTTTATCTTCACACTTGTCTAGGTGAGAGTCGTTGCCAAGTTTATTCAGGACTGCATTCAGTGGAACGAATACCTAAGGGACTTCTGGAGAGCACTCCGGCGTACTCAGACGGTTATTAACCCTGAAACGATATGCTGAGGAACCAGCCGGAAAGCTTCCACGTTAAGATTGGAGAACCAGAAGATCACGCTTGCCAACGCACTGCCGTTCTAAATAGCCTGACGGACGAAGAAAGACAAGGATTCATTAGCTCTTCGCAGACCATGGGAATGAAACACGGGGACACAAGAAAAGCGTCACTTCTACAAAGGAAGCAAGAACGGGATCCACAAGCATGACTTTTCAACGAATCACCAAGGTAAACACACAAATGCACCTCTATGATGTTTGCTAAAACGTCAATTGAAGCATTATCTGCAGGTCCAAAATTATGCCTGCCTACTCGAAAGGTTGACCAGCTAGAATTACACACCCATTTTGAGAATCTTTATTACCAAATTCATAATTAAGTGCACAGTTCCGCAATAAGTGTCCTATGTTTTATGCCACTTAAAAAAGCAACTTGTTACTACATCGAACCTCCTCCCCCTTTTCCTGGACTAATTTGTATATACCGTTGAACGTAATTTACCTAGAACTTTACATTTTACCGCCTCTCATATAAATAAAATGGCCAGATGAGTATTTATTGATGGTTAACGTATGCTCGCCGATTGTTCTTCGGATTTCTATGATAGGAACTTTTTCAGCCTAAGGGTAAATCAGTTTAAATAAATTTACATATGCGCGGACTGATGGCTGATTTGAATACTTGGGCCACGGGTCATCAGCCACAGTAGAATATCTACAAAATGTTCATTTAAATGCCAACGAAGCATAAGTTAAATCATATGTGGTACTTCGGATCTGCCAAACGGTAGTTCCAATTAAAACAGGTTTTTGCTAACGTTGTATTACGTAATGCCCCTTTGTTGCTTTGGCAATGATCAAATGTTTACGCATTTAGACATATCTTCACGCATATGTGCATTTTTGTACTAAGTTTTGGCACAGTTAGGTAATCTGATTATTTCAAAATGGAATAGTGAACTCAAAGTGCACCTAAAAATATTTTTTCTGTAGCTGTAAGTTAATTGTGGTCGGAATACGCCTAAATTATTTATCAGCACAATTCTGAGATTATTCAGAGGATTTTTTCGAGAAAAATTGTATCTGATGCGTGCAATGTCTTAGTATATGCGAAAATAAAACAATTGTCACCGCTTTAATATGAATGCTTTCCAACAGTAATGCTTAAATATGTTTTCCTTTAAAGATGTGTATATTGAAGTGAATTCACCTTCGCTGCAACATTGTTGCATAAAATATTTTGTCAGCTACAAATATAGGTCTCGTTGTTTTTAACTAGCAGCATAAGACTGTAATATATTAACAAACAATTGGGTTAATACAAATCAAGAAAATCTGTCAAAGCCCCTAAAACTTAAGTCAGTCTAGTAGTCATTCTCTTGGATTCCCGATGATTATTTAGGAAATCCTGCTGAAGCAGTCAGCTTGTTGTAACGTATTCGTGGATTTCTTATGAGTGATAAAGTTGGGTGGGCAAAATTAAACTAAGTGTGATTAACTTCATGGCGCGAGGTGGGGCGTTTGTAGCTCAAGTGTTTTGAGCGTTGGCTTCCGGTAAAGAGCCCATCTAGTATATGGGGTCAAATACCACTGAACGCTTCGACTTTTTCACAGTTGGGTAGAATGAAACTGTCAGTATCAGAACAAAGTACATTGAATAATAGTGCTGCAGGTTTTTATTCTGACGGTGAAATTATGAACGTATGTATATGCACACATAGGGATGGTGTATGCAAAGCGGAATCAGCATAAAAACGAGTGGATGTTTAACATGAAGTAGAGAAGCATCAGCAAATAACAAGACTTTTGTTAAGTTTGTCTGTAATTATGTGCATCCAGTAAATCCTGTTAGCCTAGGCAATTAAGTATAAATAAAGGAAATCAACGTTACATTTGATTAAAGTGCGCCGCTGTATCGCAGCAAATGTTTTGAATACTTGGGTGGCCTTCTGTCTTATCCATTCATATGTGCATGTGCCAATATAATTTTCGGTACTTCTCAAAGTTCCGTTAACAAAAAAGGTCACAAGGATTTCTATTGGCCGAAAGTGGTCGCGAATTCACGCTCACTGCCAATCGCTTTGCATCAAGAATTCAACATTTATGTATTTCAAGAGACGTTTGCGAGTGACAAGATAACTCAAGAAGCACAAACTTCACTTCAGTGCCACTTATTTAGAACAGGAGGACGCAATCACTACAACAATAATTTTATTTGCCTGACGCATCTGATTCCCTCGTTAGTATTTAATCATAGGCGATTATAACATAGTCATGGTCATGCGCAGATGGGTTGAAAACATGCACAGGTTGCACGGTATTAAAAGGCCATAGTAGTCATCCGTGAAGTCGAACGCGCAGTGTCAAGCCAGTACCCTGTCAATTAAGACCGAAGCGTTGGTAACGGAAGTGAACAATTATCACACACACGCGGATGACCACTATGAACTATAAATAACATGTAACCTGTGCATGTCTCCAATCCATCTGCGCATGACCATGACTATGTTATAATCGGCTATGATTAAGGATTTCCGAGGGCATGCGAAACGTCAGGCAAATAAAACTCTTGTTCCAGTGATTGCATCCTTTTTTTCTGAACTGCTTCCTGGAACTCGAATATTCACTTTTATTGGCTTCTGATTTATTTATTTGAAATTTCATCACCTTCTGCTTATTTCGATCCCTCGTCAATACACGTTGGAAACTTAGCAGTAATTGCAGTCTGCCTTCCAATACGAATAAGCTCAGCCCTTTGCCCTTTTACAGCAATGGGTATAGTTTTGGCATACTGCAGAAAATGTGCTGATATCAGCAAATTTTACTATTCACTCGGTTTGCTATTACCATTCGTTTTTTTTTCAGCAAGCTAAAGACAACTACTGTGTTCTGTCTTTTTGCTCATATATTAAGGAAATGATTGAATGCATGATTACTTTTGATACGGAGTGTGTGTGTGTGTCAGGATGCAAACTGACACAAAAAACAGAATTCATATCCTTTCTAGCGCATAGTTTTAAGAATTGCGCTGGTCGGAATGGAAGACAGACGTTTTTGGCCGACGACTGTGCGCTGCATTTACTTGCCGCACAATCCTATAAAGGAGACAAAAAATGCTAGCCGGGGGCTGGTTAGAGTGTTAAAGCAGTACGCATGCTTGCGCAAATTAACAAATATTGCTGTGGTTAGACGTATCGGTTGACAAAAAAACCCCGGGGGCTACAACACATTCGTTATCATTAAGGTCGCCTCCCTCTATGTGCAGCAAATTTTAATTCCTGGACCTCGCAAAAATAAATTTTGGCAGAGGCGAAGTGTGTTGTTCTGTTTTAGGATTTGATAACCTCTACTGCGGCCGCTGGGGCAGAAGCCGAAGCGAACATTCTTTCATATTCTATGAATAGCGACACTGTAAATTGCTGCTCATAGCTTGTAGTTTAATTTTAATCACTGAAGCCTGCCAGAGGTTACATTTAGCTTAAGTCTTAATAGAAATCCAGCTTCCGTTAATTGCATCCTGCTCACTCTGTTTATTGCTGGCGTTGGAGTTTCAGCAGCAAAAAAAAACACACTGCCAAAGTCCGTGCACAATCCTAGGACGATTGAGACCTGTCTACAAATCATGGCAGACACTGTGAGTTTCCGCCAGTGCCAAAGGGGTGACATTGGGCTATAAAGGCAGCCGAGTGCTATGGCGCCAAAACAACTAGTGGAAGTGAGGAGCAAATTGTCAAAAGGGGCAAAAAAGATTTTTAAAACAGGTGCACAACAGCAAGAGAGCTGTTACGCAAATAATTTTCAGGAATTTTTAGACCAAAACAGGAGGCAAAGAAGAAGAAGGCAGTTTAGGTGAGAATTTCTTCATTAAGTTGACAGCAGGGAAAAAATGAAGCCGTCTCAAAGGCCAACATTTGGAGGCTAGCGTTTAATCGGATGACCATTTCTTGCTAAAAAATGCGCAAAATTAAAGCAAAGGCGATTATTGGGAAAATGATACGTAAATTTAGTTAAAAAGTATCTTAACTGCACAGTGCATGCTATCTGGTG
This sequence comes from Ligula intestinalis, assembly GCA_036362985.1. Lineage (NCBI taxonomy): Eukaryota > Metazoa > Platyhelminthes > Cestoda > Diphyllobothriidea > Diphyllobothriidae > Ligula > Ligula intestinalis. Next base: position 24,652,759 of record JAYGXS010000005.1, read on the forward strand.
AGATCAACTGGTACAATACTTTTGTACTGGATGATTTTCTCAAAATAAGCGTTCGGAAAAATCTAAATTGGTATTATTCCGTTTTTTAAATACCCTCCATCACGCCAGGACAGTCAGTCGAAAATTCCTCTGGGACGACAACTGAATACGTGCAGTACGCACCAGAATGCTTGCAACATGCCAAAAAATGCGAAAGATTGATACTCTTTCTTTTATCGGCATTGATTCAGGTTGTGATAGTATTATAGTGTAGCCTATTTTGAAGTTATTTCAGTCATGATATGATGCGCGCTTTTTAATGAGCTTCTTCCTGACCACTAACTAAAACTTATGTACTGTAGAAAGTAACTACTTAAATAGTATGTGTGTGCATCATTGCTTTTCCACTACCTTTATAAACGAAAATATATTTTACGGAAAACATCAACGAAATAAATAATCCTTTTTGTCATGCGACGGATTTCGAAAGTGTTGTCCCAGCGATTAAATCTTCCTCCCAAGTGACAGCTAGTTTTACAGTATTTAAGGCTTAGAACATTTTTTTCGTAAATCTTCTTAATCAACACATGAAAAGAGGAAAAAGGTCTGGTAGCAATAGCTTAACCTTCTAGATTTCAGCCGAAGGATTCAATCAGACGAAATGGTGGTTTCCTTTGATGTGACATCACTATTTACATCTATTCCACCGGGTTTGGCATGAGCTGCCTTGCGCAGGAAACTTAAGGAACTGAACGATGAAACCCAGAGTCCACTCAAAATCAAACATCTCAGGGGAACTCCGCTGGGCTCTCATATCTCCTGTTTTATAGCAGAATTGGTCCAGCAAAAGCTGAAAAAGATTGCCTTCACCCAACAGCCGTCTATCCTTTGGTGTCTTTACGTTGAAGACACGATCGTTATCATCAAATAAAATAGGCTGCAGAGTTTCCATGATCTCCTCAACTTGATCTTTCCAGATATACAATTCACACTGAAAGAAAAAAACGATCATCATCTACCCTTCGTCATGCGAACACCCCACAGCAAAAAATTAAGGTCATTAAATAAGTGACGGACAACACATAGCTTCTCAGTTTTAGCAGCAACCATCGGATGGCTCAAAAAACGAAGCTGTGTGAGAACGCTGTTCAAAAGAATCCAGACTCACTGCAGTAATCCGGAAGAAAAAGGACGTGAGACCCGACATCTGTGCAACCAGTTTATACCAAATGGCTATCCTAAAGCAATCATAAGCCGATGCCTTGGTGCCCGCCCTCCGAGGACCCAAACAGAACCACCCCCCATTAGGACGTGTCGGAAGCGACCGAGCGTATCGCCGCTGGAATAAGCGTTGGAATCACACATCGTCCCGAGGCTACAATGCGCAGCCGGGTCATCAGGACAAAGGATCGACTAAATCCCAGTGAGCAGTCGGGTGTAGTTTATCCCATCTCATGTCTAAATTCTCCTGTTAAATACAAATGACATGCTGGACGCATGCTGGGTTCGCGCATAAACGAACACCAGTCAGCTGTTTGATGGGGTGACGCATAATCGCAAGTGGCTGCCCACACCTACGAAATGGGTCACGAGTTCAACTTTGCAGCTGCGAAGATAATTGCGCATACAAGCAGCAAGACGGTCCGAGAACTGATTGAAGCCTGAACAGTGGATGACAAATCATTTGACCGATGCATCCAGCTGGCGCCCGCATATGTTGCCCTGCGCGGGTATCTCCAACGCAAAGCACTGGTGGTCCTGTCCCTCTTTCCTTTTCTCCTCTCCCTGCTCCTATGACCGTTAATTGATCTCTTTCCCTTATAAATGCTGCTTGCTTTCGTTGATGGTTAATTTGCCCCTTCTCTTGGTATATGTTGCTTGCGTTCGTTGACGGTGTATTGCCACTTCCCTTTATAAATGTTGCCTGTTTTCGCTGACTGTTTTATTTCTGACAATGGACTCCCGCAAGACTTCGAAAGCTCAAACGAATAAAACTAGGATTCCGGAAATCAAAACAGCTTCTTCTTCTGCTCAATCCATTCACGTATCTGAGATGCGAACCTGGGATGGTGAATTTCGGGGTTGAATTACCAAACGCGCAGCCAAGGTGTGAAATATGGGAATCACCCTTATCTTCCAATATGGAACGATTCGCAAGGCCTATGAAGACCCAGGATGCATGTCAGGGAATAAAATTGAAAATATGAACTCAGGCCAAAATACAGGCACAGACGAGTCCAGTACAGAAATGCAAAGCTTAATCCGACGAAGTGATAGACAGTACCAAATATATAATCCCTAATTAAGTGGCAGACCAGACACCAGGTAGCCATGGGAGTACAAACGAGAGTAGCAGCCAATTTTCAAACGCCGTTCCCGACAGGAGTGTCAGGTCAGCTTTGATTCACCCCGCCCGTTACAGTTCCACCGCAATGCGGATGAGAATCACCAGAGTTGAATGATCACCTTCATTCTGGCAGAGACATGACGATTTAGGACTTCCTCACTGCCAGTTTGATTGTATAGGCAAGCCATTTTAGCATGATTTTCACTTGCTATGCACAGCGTTGGGCGCACTACCCAAATTAATTCCTATTGTTAAGTGTGTCAGCTTTTGAAATGCAAAAAACAAAATACACCGGGATTTCTCAAATTTTCCCTGCTTTCTCATTTACATCAACAAATTCGCATCACTGATGGTAGTTAAACTGCACATGAGTGCATTAAAGGAGTGGTCAGAAGGGCAAGACAAGCCGTGATGCATGCTAAACGTTCTCCCTCCCACCCTCCCTTCTCCCATCCCTCCCTCCCCTTCGTTTCCTATGACTTATAATTGACCTTCACCTATATAATATTGCTTGTTTTCGTTGACGATTTTATTTTCCAGGCTGATGTTGCCCATAAGCACATACTAATAAAGTCCACAGTAGCGAGTTGATGGCCAAACCACACATTGTTTTGATTTTTTACACGTTCAAATTTTAGTTGTTATGTGCACACGCCAGAGCTAGCCACCTCATTTTTGCCGTTTTTTATCTCTGACGATGAACTCCTGCAGAAGCCTGAAAGCTCAGACCAGTAAAATAATGATTCCGGTGTTCGATAAGCCTTCTTCTTCTTCTCCTTATAATGTACACGTTGCCAGAATGGGAACATTTGCCTGAATTTGTGAAAGCCCTATTATTCATTTGCTCCTGGTTGGTATGTGTAATGGATAACGTGATTTGTAAAACACGCATAGTGCCTGACTCTTTCCTCTTAATGTTGGATGCATGCTGTTCAGTTTGTGTGCTTAACTGATACTAAGATGAAGATGATAAATAAAGTTAGAGTTTGATAAGGATCACGGTTAGTGTTTGAGCTGAGTCGCATTTGAGGATATAGAACCTACAATTCTTCTGTGATAACGAAGGGCGTTCCTACGCCCCCAGTCTGAGAGATGGGCATATTAGAAGATTCCCGCAAACAGATTTAATTTAGCAGAAGGATTACTTTGGGAAACAGTAGTTTATTGTAAAAATTTTTGACGCTGGCACAACAGGTTATCGTAGTCAGACAGATGGAAGTTGTAGGAAATGGTGTACAGTTAGAAACTCGACACTGATTTGTACCGGACGAAACTTGCATTGTGGGCTCTTGTCCATAGAAGAAAGGCCTCAAGTTTTTAAAAACCATCAACAGGCACATCGAATTGGGCATATGAACATCAACCTCAGGAAAGGATGGAAGAAACGACACCCTTTCCTGACTAGAGGAAGCGAAAACCACACTACAACGACAATACGATTTATTGCAGTCAACAATTAGTTCACGACCGACCGCATAATTACATGCAAGTGACAACTCCTTTTCTCCACTGACCGCACAATCACATGCGGGTGATGATTATGACCTATTGCCTAACTCACTATATATTAGCTCCTGTTAGCCATCATTTTGAACTAAATATATCGTGCAATTTCCATCCGTCTGACGACGATGACCTGGTGCAGCAGCGTATAAAATTTACACAATAAACGACTGTTTCCCAAAGAACTTTTTTTACCGAGTTATACTTCTGATTTGGGTTTCATTTAATTTCAGTTTTCAGTTGTTTGCTGGCATAACTGGTCCAGGTTTTACCTATCTTCTATCATGCGCTCCTTATTGGGCACTATTACTCAAAACACTATAAACTTGAAAAGCTCCCTTTAGATCACATGGCTAGTTTATACAAATACGTTTGTCAAATAATGTAAATATTTGTTTTTGACGTCAACGTCAGATGCAGACAGCAGTTCAGTTTTTTTAGAAAAATTTAAATGCTACGCAGTGCTCCTAAATGACTACTATAACTTATATGCGTAGATCTTCTCCCATGTATTGTGTGTAATATGTTGTCGCGTCTAAATGTTAACAACCAAAAAAAGCAACTGCCCTAGCGATATCTGAATGCGAAGAGTCAGACACATGTCGTTCTCTGCGTGTGGAACATGCAATAGCCTATTGAGTAGTAATATTTTTTCGTCTGGATCAATTCTTATTAGGTAATATAAAGAAAAGTCGGATGTTCAAAGGTGAAAGTAATGCATTAGCCGTCTCACTAGATAAATAATTTGTCTAGACCTACAATTAAGCTCTCAGTCATTTGACAAAGTCGAAACCTATTGATCACGTTGGTGGCCCACTGATGACTATATATTTATACGAAAAACATTTTTGTAAACATTTTTCTCATAAACAGGTTGCCGGAATAAATTTTTCGCCGTCTGTAGATAACACTGATATTTTAACTATGGGTGATTTAAAAAAATTAATTTTACTCAGGCAATTTAATTGTTGGGCTTAGATATTTCAGTTACGTCAGTGGTTAGTTAAGGTCCATTTAGATAGATGACTATTCATTCACTTTTGCTGTATCTTCGTAAATGCATATATCAATATCAATAATATTAACATGAGCAAAGATTTGAGCCCAGATACAATCTCACCTTCAGCATGCTCGGAGGATGAAGAAGTAGAGGGGCAATATCTGGGGTCAAGGTAAATGTAGGCTGACGTTAAAAAAAAACTTCCTTTTTTTCATCGTTAGAGCGTGCTTATACTCTTCTGCCTGCGTCAAATAAATTTGCCTTATTGCTAGCCTCGTGTTTTATCCAGTGCAATCACTTAGCGCGCGTGCATCAGTCAGGCATATAAGACGAGCCTGACGTTAAAATGCATTAATTCGACTCCAGCAGAAGCATAGGCCGCATGTCCTGCCAAAATCTCTGTTTTTTGAAAATTTCGCCTAAAAATCCTTTGCTCCCACGAATCGCCCTCTTAGTCTTCCGCTTTCGGGGATGATGCATCAATAAAAACGCCTTAAGATTCATTGTCCAGATATCTAATCGCATTCATCGTATCCCAAAAAAGAAAAAAAGATAACGCGGGCTCAGTTTAGTGTTCCAAATTATATTCGGACTGTCGTTTCGGAACCCTTCTCACTTCCATCGTCAGTGAATTTAATTTGCTTCATCTGGTGGTCTTGATGCAGTAACTGCATGACGCTACTGGAACGGTTACGAAATTTCAGTTCAAATGAAATCAATCTACCTTCCCTTTTTCGGGCGATAATGTACGTGATATACAAATGTATAGTAGTCGCCACAGACCGTGCAATTTTCATAACTTTATATAAGTTTGATCATGACTCGAATGCTAATGTGAATGCATTAAGGAAGATTTAGAAATAATAATGAATTGGATTAGGCATATAAGCTTCTGAAGAGAACTATAAAGATTGCTTAGTGTTTTAAAAGCAAAATAAAAATTTTCTGGATAATCTTGTAAATTTTGAGATGTAAAAAGAGCTATAATTAACAACAATAAATTACGATATTGTGTTAAATTGAAAACTTGAAGCAACCACTATCTATGTTTACATAGAAAAAACGTTTTTTTTAGTCAAGGCTATATTTTAACTTTAAACTTATTGGATTAGTATTTATTTAATGTCATTAACAAAAGTGTGTCATAATTTTCCGTGTTTTTACTGTCTTCTTTGATAAATTTATAAATTCATCATTTGTTCAACGTTTACACCAAAACCATTTTAATAAGATAGATATTAAAAGCATTTACCGACATAAAGTGTTTTATGATGAAAGTTTTAATGAATATGGCAGCGTTTTTGATATACAGAAATGCCTCAAAACAGCCAAACAACAAAGCGTATTATGTAGGGTAAATCTTGTCCGCACTGGAGCTGTGAAACTACTATTCCTTAGATTGATAAAAAAACTTTTCATAAAATTTTACTTCTAAGAAAGTGCTTTGATAAGATATTTGGCTGACAAACTTCTGCATACACAAATTTTTTCCAACGTAATGTCACAATAAAATTTGATACTTTTGAGAATTCAAGTTTTCTGAGAACAAACGATGCAATATGACTGAAGATGAAAGAACTTTCTTCTCTCTTTATAATGGATTACCTTTCGCATTAGTAGATTAATTCCGCATTCAGTTAAAAACTGGCAAATTAAAAAAAAACCTGGCCATACTTATTGCCAGTTTTTTAAACACTTCGTATGCTTTTTGATCAGTTTCTAAATTCAACAAAAGGGGAACATTAGGTATACAAATCTACATTCCCTTACGTAAAATGTTCAACAAGGTCTTCTTTGTCTTAAATTCGTGAGAAAATGTTAGGCATTTGGAATCTATTTGAAGTTTTATTTGAAGTTCATTTGTCCATTCAAACAAATATTTTTTGTTATCGTATTTTATGCAAAATGTCTTCACAGAAGAGCTAACCGGAAACTATCGAAAATCTAGTCACCATTCTCTAAACTGCCTCGTACTCATGCATGCAGAAGTTTATCCTCATTTTGCACTGCATCGTTATCTGTTCTTATAGATAATTAATTAAGCGCAGCATACTTAATTTCCCAATTTAAAAACGCAACGATAATGGCATTGCGAAATCTTTTTTTTGATCCATGGCCTCACCGTCGCCATATCAAAATCACAGTTCTTTACCTGCATCCCGTGAGTTATTAGTTTCACACTTTTTAGGGATCAGTGCAAAGCGCACGAATTTCATTTCGCGCCTCTAAAATTTTGATTATTCAGTTTAAAGTAATGTTTAAGTACACTTCAATACTCAATCGCACCCGCAATTTTTTGAAGACCACGATAGGAAACAACTAATAATATTGCTGTGCCTACCGTTGCAAAACAAATAATCCACACATTACGCTATGTGGAATTCACAAGGGCACACAAATCCAGTCAGTCGAGTAGTCATGTTTGAAGATGTCGATTTTACGTCATGTGGTAACAGCCACGCCCAAAACCCTAACTAGTGTTCTTTTGCTGCACAAAAGTTTAAGCTGTCTGAAGATTCAAGTGAGACATTTTATTTCATGCCTGTCCTGCTGCTCTCCCGAACTTTAAGTTTCAGGGTACAGAAACTTAGATTGACGAGGGCGTAGACTCTACGTCAAAAGGTGCTGAGAAATAGGAGTTGAGAGACTGACTGCAAAACTCCTAATCAGGATGCGTTTGCCATCCTTGAGTTCAGGAATTAAAGGAACGTTAATATATTATTTTGGTGCATTTTGCCCGGTAGGGAGGACTTTCATGGTTTCTGAAACCGAACTCGGGATCAAAACCTTTCGTCCCCTTAAAATATGTGGCGATGCGTGAAATACCATGTAAAATAAAGGTTTCCAATTTACAAACCTTACATATAAATCTTACAGTTTGCAGAAACCATGACCTTAACATTTATCATTATCCTGGCCCTTACTCCAAATTAGATCTTAACTTTTAACCAAACATTCAAGTTAATCTTTACCTTCACCTTGCTTATATATCTAATTTCCCAGGAAGTTGGCGCAATCTCACATATATCCTTGGTTTATCCTGTTTTTGTGCTATTTTGGTGGCCAGCAAGGTAATTCTTCCTGTCTGGTCAAATATTTATTTTAAACGACAACTGATTACTGTTCTTGCAAGTGTATTTAAAGTTGTCTTGTGCAATGACAAAAGAATGACCTTTTTAAAGTTTCTTTAGGTTAAGTTTACTTGTTACGAAACATATATCCATAAAACAAAACGAGTTGACCTTAGCAAACAAAAATTTGGCTGTCAGAAAATTGTGTATTCACCCTGAAAAGGACCAGCAGAAATCCTTAAAACTGATAACTGCTACGCAGAAGATGAAGATTGTGTAAAAGTCGTTTCTAAACGAATTAAATTCTATACAGAAAGTCATTTTTGGTGGACTGATTACTACACAGCTCGAATCCAGCTTCGTAAACACAGCAACCTTATTTCCGTTGTTGATTCTCACGTTTTATGAAAACACGTAAAGTAAGATCACGAGTACTAACATTAGGAAGGATTTTGATGTTATCACACCATCTACTGTAAAGGAAAAATGTGTCTCGTCGTATGAATAACGACATAGTTTCGAAGGAAACAGTGATAGAGTCTGGTTGTGTCCTGCAACTGTGGCATTTTTATGGCACTGAAGGGTTGATGGGAATGTGATATTCTAACATATCATGGCATGAAGGGTTGTCACGCGAAGAATCAGCTAGATATTCTCAAAACGGTATTTTGACTTCATTATCTAATTAATGCGGCCGCACATTCAATTGTGACATAAGCCAGACACCTCTTGGTTCTCTGAAAATCTAGTCAGTCATGTGGCGCGGACTTGAAGACTTTCATTTCTTGTCGGTTCCTGTAGCTGTTTCGTTCTGCTGTTTTCTTACTCTTTTGTAAACGGGTGGACGTTATTGATGGTGTAAGAAGTGCAGTAAAACCGGAAAAACTCTGGTTCCACTTAAAAACTTTGCGCGTTTAAATCACTGTCCCGGAGTCCACCATTCTGTGTTATACAAGGTGTACTTCGTACGCTATGATAGGTCAAAGTTTCAACAGATAATGAAATAACCGGTGAAGAAAAGGGAGACCGCCACGACTATTTCTGAGTTATTAGTCGTCATCAACTATCTATAACGAACCTCAAGCAGGGCACCAAAAAGGCCTTCACCCCGTGGTCTGTTCTTTGGACATGAAAAATTATAACTGGCAGTCCTAGGAACTCGTTCTCTTGTAGAGTGCAATGAGAAAAATTACAAGGGTGCATGGTATCGCCAGTCCTATCTCCCTGGTTTTTGTTGGCAATGTTTGCCTTCTACACTTACATTCACCCATATTTTTATAGGCCTCTTTGTGGAAGAGATTTTTTAGAACGTCGTTTTTGTACTAGGCATAACAAAAGGTAGATAAGAAGGGAAAAGGACGCTTACAGAGAAAATTGTCTGAAGTTTCGGGTAGTTCAAAGGCACAAGTGCTTACAATCAATAATTTAATTTTTTTTGTTAAACGGCAGTGCATTTTCAGACAGGAATTCTAATCTCCAAACTTTCTTCAGTATAAAAAGTAAATTTATTTTATTTGATCATTCGCAATCCAAAATACTTCCAAACATCGTTCACTGTGCAAATACGTTAGTACATACTATACCTTTTTCATCATTAGTTAGTATGTCAGTATTGGCAGTACGTCAGTATTGCGCTGCTGGCTAAAATTTTGGCTTTTTCAAAAAGACTTGTCAGAATCGCTTCTAGCATCCTTTTTGGAATTCACTTACAATACCTATTGTCACATACATTTAATGGGCTGGCTCGAATTCTGTATATAAGCGTGATTTGTGTAAACTTTACGCAAGCTTCACGCAGGTGTTAGGGAAATTTGGATAATTGAATTGGCAAAACTGCGAAATATCGACAGCCTCCGTGTGAGTAGTACTTAGGCCGGCAATCGAAGGCTCGAGTACAGGCAACGCTCTATAGCGGACTGAGGGGCCGAGGCCCCCATATCACCTTTAAATTACTTGGAAATAATACTAGCCCAGAAGATGTTTGTTGTTTCATTCTCCCATAGCCTATAGCATCAGTACAACTGCCTTCATTTTTGACGTGTCGAATTATGCTTCGTACCCCGTAAGATATTCGGAAACAGCAAATTTATCTGTATTCTATATAGCGAACTAAAACTGAGTCCATTTTACTAATGAGCTTTCCTGAAAAGGTTTCCTCTTTCATCATGAATCAGCCAGGTTAATGCAAGCAAACATGCGTATCCCATGAAGTTATTGAGAAGATGACGACTCTATCGCTGGGACCATACCTTAATTTGCCTGACGTTTCGATATTCGTCGCGGATTCATCGAAAGAGACATAGTCAGACATTAGAAGCAGATAGGGTTCTAGTACTGCAATGGTATTGGTAGTCAGTTGCTGTTGGGTGCTGGGAGATCCTTTTTTAAATTTCCAAACGTTAGGTCTAATCACCAATTCTACATAAATGAGATGTTCAGTTTCGTAGGCTGTAAGCCCACTGCCATCGCCGATACGATAAATGTATCCTTACGTCTGAAAATGATTGTCGTTTGTAGATGACATACATTCACAGTCAAGGTATAATAGCCTTTTAATCGTTGTCTTTGCTAAGCAAGCCATTTTGCTTCGTGTTCATTGCGGAATATAACAAGTCGTGTTGTTGAGCATGTAGTGAAACGCCCTAGCTTTATTGTATCTTGCCAACGTTGAGTCTTGGAAAATTGAATGTAAGGATCAAATTTACGTCAGAAATAGAGTACCATTTAATGCAAGCGAAGAAAGTCTTAAAGATTGTAATGCGTTGAAAATGCGGCTGCTAGTTACTGTTTTGCTCAGAGAATTCTGAGCCCTAGATCTCAATTATGTCTTTTTAAGCCATAAAATTTTCCTTCTGGTTAGATTACATCACTGCTTGTGAGCAGCTTACAGAAGTATTTTGACGGTTGCTATGGGTACCTTTCAATTTCTTCTACTTAATGCAACATTCTGTCAGTCACAGCTGTGATAATGTTTACTATTTCTGAACACAGGTTGGACGTCTATAAAAGACTGTCCAGTGCAACTGAAATTTGCAACCCCCGTGTTCTGATTTTTCCCGTCTGAGCATAGTTTACCTTTTTTGGTTTTTGAGGCGTTTTAAGAAACTTACTTCCGGAAAAGTGTCACACCAGCTTGAGTGATCTCCGTAGCATATAGAAAGTCGGGGGATTTTAGTGAGGTTTGGAGATAGTCCTTATTTGTAAACAAGAAAATCTCTTACATAATATGCTGCTTGAACAGCTGATATTTCGAACTTTGCCTCATACTCCTAGGTATCTGTTGCAGGGTTCAGAAAATTGAAGTAGAAATAGTACAAGTGCAAGATGATAATACAAAATAAGTAAATAAATCAGCCTGCAACGAATGCAATAGTAAAAAGGAACAATTCTGTAGCATACTCTCGGTGGGCGTAATACCTATCATATAAACTATTTTCAATGATTCGCATATATGCGTCTGTTCGTCAGAGGCGCAAATACTTAAACCATAATCGTAACTGCGGCAAAATGAGCGGGTGCCCTTATCTAACGATAATTATTTTCCGATATGAAAACTTTCCGTCGATTACTGACAGATGTGTGTCCGCGCAATCATGAGAGACTGTTTGCTACGTTGCTTAAGGTTGTCCGTGGATCTTCTTATTTCATCTGCTTTCTATTCTTGCCTGCATTTCACTCCTTAAAATACCATTATTTCATGAACAATTTTAACATCAACTGCACCTTTTCAATTCTGCTAACATGGCACATAGGTATTGCATAGCTGCATTTTGTGACAAGAAGAAGATAACTAATTTGCTTTACACAGACTCCATATAAAGCCGAGGGCATGATCTGCTAACCTTTAGAGTAAAGTGTTTTTTTCGCAGCTTTGTTGTTTTGTTTTTTTGACTGCATACAAAGAAGTTTCTGCATGCACAATTTTCGCAGAACTGCTGGCTGCCTGTTCCGCAGGGCCTCGCAGTTCATCAACTAAAAGAAGGCAAAAATAATCACTGTTCTTATAATCCGTCTTATCATAATTCAGGGAATACTGCCATTTTGAAGTTAAATTTGTTTCTTTTTGATTAAGAACAGTTGCTTCAGGTTATATCAACCTAAACCAAACTGGCTTCATTGCCCCCAAAGACTTTCCAATAACCATAACATCATGTCAGTAGGCGTAAATATTTGAGTGCTGGGTAGCAAGTTGCAGAATGAGAAGACGCAACCACTGAAACAAGAGTGTTATTGTCCTTACGTTTTGGATTACGTTCGGAATCTTTAATTACAGGTAATGGTAGCCGAGTCTGAGTCATGCGCAGATTAGGTTGAAATATGCACAGGTTGCTGGATATGTATATTTCATAGCAGTCATCAACGGAAAAGGATATCACGGCCATTAATGACTCAAACGCGAAATATTAAGCCAGCATCGCACCGATTAAGCCCCAAGCGGTGGCTACAGGAGTGGATAATTAAAGTATGCCCGTGGATGACCGCCCTGAACTATAAATATCATTCAACCTGTGCATGTTCCACCCATATCTGCGCATTAATTAGACTATGCTTCGATTAAGGATTTCCAATGGAATCCGAAGCGTCAGAAAAACAAAGCATCTCCTTCTTCATAATATAATGTGTTGATCAATCAAAAAACATGTATGCGTTCTTTGAATTTTCACTCACACGCTGTATTTCAGTGCCTGAGTGTTATGTCATTACGATAACATATCTCAGAGGCGACATATGAATTGGTATGGTGAAAGTAGCACACAAATAACCGTGGGGTCTGAAAATATCCGTTTTAAATGTATATGCTATGAGCTTTAGTATATGCATGCTGCATTATCAGCTTTTTTTAGTAACGCTCGCATTTTCCGTGCAAATGCACCGTGTCCCATGTCCTTTTGCAATAGCTGGTGGTCGACAAAATGACAATTCCCCATGTTCAAAGCAGAGTGCGCTGACATGAAGGCAATTTTTATGTTTTTATTTTGCAATCTATCATACGGAGTTATTCAATGTAGTTCGTAAATTTTGTTTAAGATGACTAAAAATGCATTTCAACATCCAAATAGATGGGGACTTGCAAATCCAACAAATATTCTAATAGGTCTTCTCCCTGAGTTTTAAATCAACATTTCCGGCAAAAGTAGCTTATGGAGATCCACTTATTTACCCTAGGCCCAGAATTATGTCCCGCAAAAACGTTTTTATAGCGATTTGAGGAATAAAGTAATAAGGTAGGCAGAGAAGGACATTTGTAGAATTTAAAAAGGAATATATGTAGTCAAATTTGCTTCCTGCGGCCGCTGGGAGCAGGTTGATCCGCATGTAAAATATGGTTGTGTGCAGCGTTTGGCGCCGCGGACCATACTTATCTGACTCCAGAATGGTTAATTGGACTTGCAATTTGATAATCGGGTTTTTCCGCAATAAGTTAAACAATAATACAGATAAAAAAAATCTACAGCTACAAATCAACAACACTTCTAAGTACAGTAAAATTTAAACGAAAGTAGCATTTATTAAAGTACATTCCACTGCGTGTCCTAATTCCCAACCCACAAAACCCTATAACCACCGTTTTTGTGGTAAAACATGCAGGAAGTAGGGAGTAGTGAATGGACCTAAATAAGCTACTGTTGCCAAATTTCTATTCAGGAAAAAATACGCCCCATCGTGCATTCTCTACCAATTGGGTGTTAAGTCTCATACGCCCTACGCTACCGCATTCTCGCCATTTGTTATATAACTTTTTGATTTTGTCTAAAAACTGGCCATTAAAGCTGCATTTAAACTCATGTGCTTACAAAGTATGCACCCATTTCGCGTGTGTTTTACACTCCGAATAATAGGAATATGCAAATCGCATACCATACTGCGGTTACATGATTGTTTTAACTCTTCACACTGTTCTATTAAATCACACGCATCAGCTGTTTAAGCTTCCATCTGTCACTTAGTTTTTTAAATAATCAGTTTTTCTGATATCTATCTAAATACGGGAACCCAACAGAAATATGATATGATTCCTGCTCACTGCTTTCCGTCTCATCACCCTCCCCCCACTACGAGACTCAAAACCTGTCTTAATGATTTATCAGCTCTCCATTTAGCATATATTTGCATTCCAAACATTTCTTTCCCATCCCCATCCCCAGCATTTAGCTCCTTTCTGCATATACGTCACACAGAATTGTCGCCTAGCGGTTGTTTTCGAATTAACCTTTACCTGACTTGAAAGTCTGCCTGATTTGACACCCTCTGCTAGTTTAATTAACCTGCCATTTGGGTGGTTGCAAAATGGCTTCTGAAAGCATTTAGAGACTACCTAGTTGTATCCTGCAATAGATCTTTTATCGCAATGCAGTAATATTTTGCCTTCACAGAGCATGAACGAGTTGAAACCATATTCTTGCGCTTTTTTAACAAAATTTGCCTTTTTCAGTTATCAGAAGGTTCTTTGGGTGATTGTAAACAAAACCGTTTGAGGAAAAATTATGCTTAAAAGTAAACGTTAAGGAAGGCAAGTTAAGCGCACGAACGTTTTCGATTAAGAAGAAGAATGCTATATTGAGGGTTTTAAAAATCTGAATTTTCAGCAAAAATGGCTCCATTCACGGAGAGCAGATGGTAAGGTAAATAAAGAATCATTTTTAAAAGGACAAAGGTAAAAGGTCATATACTGCTCACAAGTCAAGTATTTCACGACATTCATATCAACTGTGGAGACAGATAGGCTTTCAACTTCTCCATTTCCGCTTCTTCAAACGCTTTTTTTCTTCGTGTTGTTATCCTACGGAGAATTTTCGATGTTGGTGTTGTTGGTGAATTGCATATGCGACAGATTGGCCGCATTTGACAAATATTAGGATGGTGATATTTTGTAGATAAAATAACTTGCTTTCGTGCATTTAAAAGGTAGCAGTGTACGGTAGATATGACCTCAAGATCACAAATGCAGACAAACAAAGCAGAGGATTAGAGAGCATTGTATAGGATAATAAATTCCAACGTTAATGGAGAGCGAAATAATGAGTGATATATTCATCATCAGGCAATACAGTAATATACGAAAAGGGAGAGGTGTAAAGAGATCAAGAGGATCAGATTCTAGTCTTAATTGGGGACCTCTATTGGAACTTATTGGACCTCTATTAGCAGATGCTTTCATAGGCAAAGTGGAGAGCAAAAAACTTTCACCTATTTAAAAAAAGACCTTTCATTCTATGCTCACTGTGTGAATGATATATATATATATAATAGCATTCCAGACACTTGAGCTTGACACATTCTTAGATAAAGTGAATCAGGTGCACTCGATGTTTACCTTCACTTTAGAAAAAGAGGACAGAAAGTGCCTCCCCTTTCTGGACGTTCTCCTTAGTAGAAGATCTGATGGATCAATAATTAGAAGTGTATTTTGTAAGAAGATCTGGACAGGGCAATACACTAATTTCTGCAATTTTGTGCCATTTAATCAGAAATGGGGTCTAGTATGCTGCCCCACGAACCGAGCTAGGAGAATATGTTCTCCAGAGACACTGGAGGACCAACTCGCATTGCTTAAAAATACCTTACGAGAAAATGGGTTCCCCGATAAGTTCATCGATAAGTTTATGGAGGAACGTCCACCAAGACCGAAAGTGCCGATGGCTGAGAAGAAAACTGTATTTCTTACATTGCCTTTTCAAGGTGATCAAGCAATTGAACATCTACAGCTCCGTCTGAACGCTGCAATCGCGCGTACGTGTCCAGCAGCAAAATTACGATTTTTGTTCTCAAGTGCTCCACTTCATCGCCCTGAAGGCAAGGAGAGACTGCCGTTCCAGACCACATCAATGTGTATTTACAACTTTACATGCTCCTGTGGGGCAAGTTACATTGTTCAAACGATTAGGCGTCTATCCAAGCACATGCGAGAGCATCACCCTGCATGGCATAACAGAGGCGACACAAAGTCAATATCAAGCGCAATTCTGGCTCACTTTGATAGACAGTGGTCATCGGGTAGACGTCAATCCAGCATTTATATTCGTCTTTAAAGTTCCGGCTCAACACTCAAGTTCCTGCGTCAGCGAATACTTACGGCGGCAGAAGGAGTCGCCATTCACCTCACAAACCCAATTTTATTTGCGTTGAAAGCATTTTTAGTGGCTCTAAGGCGCCCGTGGCCAAAGGCCATTTCAACATCCGCCCTGTCGCCTCTTACTACGCCACAAAACAATGAAGAGACAGTGGCATCAACCATCCAAAGGCCACCGACACCGTCTCAAGACGTTGACACTTTGCGTCCTCACACCTCCTAAAAAAACTCGCGACGACGACCACGTGATGATATTCCCTTAATGTCGGAACCCTTCCCCCCCTCTTCCCGCCCCCATTTCTCTGGTCCCCAATTAAGACTAGAATCTGATCCCCTTGATCCCTTTACACCTCTCTTTCCCCTTTTCCCCTTGTTACTACTGATTGGTTTGCCTAAAACGTTCGTTTACTTTACCTTCTCTTATATTACTGTATTGCCCGATGATGAATTAATCGAAAACTTTCGTTCGCCTTACTTGACTTTCTTAATGCTTACATGGGTATCATCGCTAAAATAAACTTTCATTAGATAAACCTGTTATTACTTTCCTAGCTAAAACTACTGCGGTTTCTGTATTCAAGTATCACAAATAAGAGTGTTGTATCTGATTGTGAGCAAAAACCGTTGCGAAAAATTACCTCAAAAGCTTGGCTCAATTAAATGAACCATTTGTTATTTTCCTAGCTTGAAGTAATAGTTTTTTTTAACTTCATCTTGCAGTTTAGAGTGATTTTGACTAGAAAAGAAACATTATTCTGTGAGTTGGCATTTACAAAAAAACGCTGGACATTAAAACGCCGACGTCAATGCGATTTCCCTCGGATTATTTGATTTAGCTACTTCTTAAAGTGAGACAAAAAAGACAACACGGAAATCGGAGGCCCACTCTATCCGCTACATGCACGCTGCTGCAAACAGCTTACCGCAGACAATTTATGTCTGTTCAGTCTGCACTATTAAAATATATGTTTTCTCAGAAATATTTGTGAACTTTTTGTATCGTGACGCTGCTTATTAGGGCGAAAGTTCTTTCTACTGAACTCTGTAAAGGGGGAATCCTCTCGCATGCCATCACAGCTAAGTGGCAAGCTATTACTTACAAATATGACAAGTTTTTTGCTTCGCTCTGGAACTATGAGCCAAGATGGAAATATCCATTGGTATATCGAAAAGCCAAATGGATTTGACTGTATTAAGAGAGGCCATTCGCTCTGAGTCTATAGTATTCAGGATAGTTACATTCATAAACAAGAATGGCGACTTGTAATGTGGGTCGGCCTTTGAATTATTTTGGAGCACTGACCCTAAAATAACAGCGTGCCCAAAGCACCAATATCAGTGTAACTCACTGCAGCTTGTATAAACTGTATTTACGACATTGGACGAAAGTGTGATATTACCATCAAAGTAAAGTTCTCATCATCATCAATAAGGACATCAGTGTGTAAAATTAGGTTCTAATATATTTGATATAAATTACGAGTGTGCACCGAACTGTTGTCGTACGCACACATGAGCTTCGGCACGATGGCTATCACTATTATTGTTTCAATATTGGCAAATAAGAAAGGCGTTCGAAAAATAAGCGACCACTTTCTTGTGATGATGGTCCGATACTGTGTAGGCAGGGAACCGATGCAGGTAAAAAAAGGTGCACTCAAAGAATTCACGTCAAATAATTCATTTCACTCTACTTGCCATTAGCATCTCTCCGGTTACCAGTCCACCAGTTTTTATTTTAAATGGTAACAGTAGCAAATGTAGGCTCCTCAGTAATCCTTACTCCCAGCACGTTGTCCTACGAAAATGGTTGGTATGTGGTCGAAGAATTAGGAAACACAATAGAATATAATTTACTTACTGCTATATGCGTGCTTATTTTATTGGATTAAGAAGTGTTGTCAATTTATGTCTGTTGATTTTCTTCATCTGTATTATCATTTAACATATTTCGGAAACCCCCATTATCAAACTGAAGGTTTTTTTTAATTCCCAAAAAATAGAAATTTTGGTTAGCTGGTCGTCTAATTCAACTTACCTGAGGTTCAACTTACCATGCTGGAGTCAGATAAGTAATGTCTGTGGCGTGAAATGTTACGCATACCTTCAATTTACATGCAGAAAAACTTACTTTCAGTGGTCGCGGGAACCAAATTCGACTAAATTTTCTTACTTAACACTTACTTCTAAAAATTTCTTTCTCCACCTTTCCTACTTCCTCATTCCCCGAAACCCTAAAACCCTGTTTTCTTGCAATAAATGCTGAGCCTAGGGGGTATATGAGTGGGACTGCATGAGCTACGTTTGCCTTTTAAGGTTTTCTTTCGGTGATTGCTTACTATTTTCTAATGTCTGACGCACAAAAATAAAACAATTTTCATTTTTTATTTTATTTCTTTTGCTAAGCTAAAATGGAAAAAAATCACTACACTTGGAGAAGTATGCAAAACCTGGCATTTGCTTTTACATTTAACATTTCCACTCATGTGTATTTGTGATTCTGGATTGTGTTGCGCCTGCTTGCAATGTCTTACATTCTTGAATTTGATACTCCTATTTACATTTAAATATTCTCGAATGTGCAACGTATGGCATTTGCTTTCTTGAACTTAAATTTCACTTTGCGTGACTGACGACGATAAACCTCCGTGACATTGATATAAGTTCAAAAAGCCTACCTCAATCATGTATTATTTTTGTAGACTGTTGACATTTTGTGAATGAAATTAAGTTTTCTGTATCTGCTCTGAAGGAATCTTGCCCTCTGCGACAGCTGCAAACCTTATTTGGTTGGCTTGCCAACGTTTTGCGCAATAGAAAATTTGTACACAAATTTTCAAGAGGGTATTGAAAAAATGGGACTTTCGCCACAGCTGTAAAGTTAATCAATGAATTTTGGAACTTATAACCCAGTGCTTATATAACTTAAATATAAGTATGGGTTTAGACCTTGAAAAATAAATTATTCTAGTGCAAGTTTTGTAAAGTTCAAATGTACTCGCAATGTTCATTCTTTTGTGGTCGGTTGCTTCAATTGGCAAGCACTATAAGGAAATAAAGATAACAGCGGTATGTATGCGAGGATTTATTTCCAAAATTACTTCTTTTCGCTAGGGAGCGTTTGTTGTGGAAAAAGAATAATTTATTTGATTGATGCAATCACAGTTCAATGGAATATAGAGCGTAGCCATCGGTAATCATCCTAAGTTCGGATATCAATCTTGTGTCAAGTGTCCACCTAAAGGCTCAGTAGACGTTGTTAATATGTGTAAAGGGAGGTTGATGCATCAACTCATAGGTCATATAATTCCTATAAATGCAGCGGCATTCATCGTCTTTAATTTACACTTTGAAACATCTATTTTGAATGCTGCAGAGTACATCTTCTTGTAAAGAGCCAACGTACCATGTAGGATATTTACTTATGTAACCAACTGCACCTAGGACCACCTAGTAATTTGAGTACGGCATAAGTCTTACGCTTTTCAACATAACGGTTTGGCATTGATGCCTCTTTTTTACAGATGTCAAACCTTTGTTATAGTCATCGGCATCCAAATAACAGGTGACAGTTTATCGCAGTTTCTAAGGTGGTCTTACAAGGTAACCGTGCTTAATCATTAAACCGCTCCTCTGCAAGCACCTGCATCGCCTATTGACCTGAGGAATAACGGTATCCGTTAAGGATGGTAAATTTCCAACCAGGTTGTCTGATAAAAGACAGGTTTATTTGAGCATTGGAACATGGACATCCACCGTGTTGTCATTACAGTATTGGCACGCATCTGCAACTAATCGGGTGTATTTGGACACCACTCCCCATTTGGATAAGAAATGGCCAAATTAAGAGCACTAGAGGTATCATATTCTTAAATATTGCGGATTGTGAGTATCGTTTGAAAATCTAAAAAAAAGCCAGGCTTCTGAGTTCCTGGCATCCGCCTTACTACCCTCAATCAGTAGGTCAAGGTCTTGTACCAGCAACAGAAGTTCTTCAGATAAATTTACATAAGCCTCTTGGAAACTGGAAATTTACTTTGGTTAACTGTGCATTACATTGTGTCAATATGCGTAAAGATTCGAGGTCCAGGTAATGAATCATTTTCACCACTACCCCGCACACCATGCCAAGACTGTGATGCAAGGCATGTTAGTGACCTGGGCAAACGCCTGGGCACAAGATTGTACAAGCATCAACAGGCAATCGACCGCAAGGATAAGCTGTCTATGGTTTATGACCACTTACAGCAGAAGAAACACGTCTTCGCCTTTGACAAAGTAACGGTTTTTGCCCGAGCCAATGATAAAATGGCTAGCTTACTGCTGGAAAGTTGGTCTTTGACTGGCACACTCAACAGAGCAATCGAACTCCATTCCGCCTACTGGGCGTTGCACACAAGGCTCTAGCCAGTTTGAACCAGCCCAACAGGAAGCAAAATAAACTTGAGTGTGAAATACAACCAGCCCTTGATGTAAATAGCGGAGAAGCCTGCCAGGAATCACATCACCGCCGCGCCCACGATGTTGAGATCAACTCAGGCGAGTAGGAACATTCGTCATTCAGCGATGAGCACGTCAGCTTGTAGGCCGACTTGCGACAGCCGAAAAGTGAGCAGGGATCACACGAGCTCACCAGCGATCAATATTACGGTCAGTCAATATCGATCAGGCAGGTCAAAGGTCGTGTGTCGAGTGCGGATGTAACAACAGGCACGTGGCAAGGCTGCAACAGTCCCGGCGAACATAAACAACCACCCGGTTACTCTGACGATCAAACCGAGAGAGCTTCCGAAACTTCAGTCTCAAAATAAAACAGTCCATCTCCTCGTACCATCGTTTGCTTGTTTGGTGGATGGTGAAAACGAGGATATTGTGTATTTTTTTACCGTCTCCATCAGACATGGCCTTCCCTTACTTTTTTAATATTCATCATGATTACTACCACCCCGATAGGCTGACACTTATTAACCCTCTTTAATTTTATTAGCCTACTTGTTGAAACGGTATGCTCGGGATGCATATCTTTAACGGCACTTTCGTAATACAAACCAGCTGGCCTGATCAGAATTGATCAATCTCAAACTTATCCTTATCAAGTAGTCGTCATATGAAAAAAAATCCGTCATTTCTGCTTAAAGTTCAGGTGTCTTTGGGTCTTTTAAATGCATACATTCTTCTGTGCGGCTGTAAAAAAATCGGACTCCCGGACGTAAGAAAAATGTGAGAACATACAAGGAAACGACGCTTCATTTCTAAAAGATGCTACTTGTTTTCGTTTTTGGTATTATTCGTAAAATACTTCCAAATATTGTCAGAGGTACAAACCAGATAATTGACCTCCAATGCAGTGTCTAAAGCTGTCAAGATTTTCAATATTTTTAAGCTGTTCAAGCTACTCTTTTCAACCTGTGCTGCCATTGTATTAGCCGTATATATGTATGCTTATTTTTATTGCATCAAATACTTATTTGTTTCTGCAGATACCGTGATCTTTACTATTTCGTCCCATAAGTTTATCTCCACGATTCATGTTGCGAGTAAGATTAGTTATTTATAAAGAGGCTAAAAAGCAGAAAACTCAGAATTATAATATTCACCGAAAAGCACGTAAAAAACGTTGGAGACTTACTGATGAGTCGACTACCTGGCACTTTTCCTGCAATGGTGGAATATTGAGGAAGCATTAGCATCCTTCCAGTCAGAATGATGAAGCATACAGTAACTGCTTTCATCAACACATACAGTACGCGGCAGAATTCGTGCAGCATGCCAACATATGCGAAAGATTGATACTCTTTCGGTTATCAGTATTAAGTAAGGTTGTGATTCTGCTTATCTTGTTGTGTATGCTGAAGTCGTTTCAGCCACGATAGCATGAAGGCTCATTTAATTAGCTTCATTCTGATCGCCAGCTAATAGTATCTAGTATAAAATGTTGCAACTTAAGTAGTATGCATTTCTATCATTGATTTTGGCTGCCTTTATAAATTCAAAAGTATTTTATAGAAAACGTAAACAAATAAGTAATTTATTTTACTCGTTGGGTGGGAAACTATGCCTTCCTTAATTTTTATAGTAAGAGAGAGTGGATCTTTCAGTTTTGAATTTTATTATAAATTTTCGAATAATTTTGAAACCTACTGACTGCATCACTCGAATACACGATTGAGTGTGCACTGTGTAAATTTTGTTTTAGGAAAAGTATATTTTCACCAACAGTTTGAGGAAGAGGTCACATATTTCTCATAAAATATGGCAATATATGTGAAACGTCATTTATGCAGTAAAGGCAGCATTAATAAATTGAATTATACGATGCATAACGAATAAACACTTTGCAATCGTAACAAAGCTCATAATTAGCAAGATTTCAGACAAAAAGATACCCTTTAAAAGAGGCGTAATTTGCTTTCCAACAATTTAATTTATTTTATCCATTTAGTTGAAATTTTAAAGGCAGTTAAAATCAATGATAAATACGCATACTATTTAAGAAGTTACTTTTTATGGAATTTACGTTTTGATAGCAGTTAGAATTAAGCTCGTTAAAAAGCCGACATCCTATCATGACTGAGCTAACTTCATAATAGACTACACGATAATCAGTCTCACCACCTGAGTCAATGTCGATGAACCAAAGAGTATCAATCTGCGTACTGCATACCCCTGCTAGCGATGATTTTGTATAGCACTCGTTACTTCGCTGCATCTTATAGAACGCACTTTACATTTTCATCCTTTATTGTTTTCGTATTTCCTCAGAAATTAACTAAGCCATTTTGATATACTGTTATAAACTAAAAATATGTTCCAGTTTTCCTCATGCAAGTTTTAGCCGGAGACTGCATGCCCAGAGTCAGCTGAAATCGAGTTGCGTGCCGATCTATATGAGGATAAATTTGTCTTTGCAGCTTCCGCTGTCCTTGCGTTATTGTACGCAGGTTAATGAGCTTAGTCTAATGCAATGCAAAAGCATCGCTAGTGCGTTCTCCGGAAGACTTTCTTGCCTGACCGAAAGATACGGCCTGCACGCGAGCAATTTTGCGTCGATGCTATTCAATCTGCGTTCATTATCGCATCAGACTGCCAGTCAAGTGAACTCTCCTTTATTCTTTCGCATAGATGGGCTGCCCACTTTATTTTACTCAATCTTAGATCCGCAGTGGCCTCAGTAGGTGTTTTTTCTACGTTTCTATGCACGAATAACTGATTTGCCTCCCCCTCGCCCGCACAAGCAAATGTTCAGTCCTAGAAATTGACACCGGGCCTCGTTTGTAGATCTGACAGCCAAAAGCCAAATCGTTTTGTGTCATTTTCCTTGTGGACATGAGCATTTAACAAACGCCTGTTTTCTTCATAACCCGTTCTCGCATCGCAGAATACATATATAAAGGGACAATAATTGGTAAATGCCACGCCAGCAAATTCATTAGCAAAAACGAGTTTCCTTGAAAAGTAAGCCTTCTACTACTATATGCACAATGTTTTGTTTTAAAAACATTTTAAAATCCTGATAAGAAGACGACTCGATCATTAGGACAATACTTCAATTCGCCTGACGTTTCGATATCCTTCGTGAATTTGTCATCAGATACATAGTCAGAAAGCAATAGCTTACAGGGTAGCACATGCACAGGCGTTTGCTGTATTTATACAATGCGTTAACTTCTGCGAACATCCGACGATTATTAACCATTATTGCCTTCTTGAGTGTTGGCGGTCCATTAAACGGCATGCGGGCTCTGACCTGCTGAAATTTCATCACGCGTGGTGTACTCAGATTTGATAATTGCTCGGTCAACTGGCTCTCCCTTATTGGCATAGGATGAGACGGTTGCCCATCCGTTACGCAAATGGCGAGTTGCTTTGGCCATATTGAGTCTCAGCACCGAATATGGAAGGGCTTAATCGCTGCATTTGCTTATGGATTGGGAGCCCGTGAACTATGACTCAAATAATTCTCGGATATCAAATACTCGGGATAGTAAAATTATTGTCCCAGCGATCGAGTTGTCTTCTTATCAATATCTTCCTGGGACTCGCATGTTCGCTTCTATTAGCAATCCCATCCCACGTAACTGCATCTCGGAGAAAATGAGGCAGAATAGTGGAATATTAAGCGTTCTGAAAAGTTATGGCAGGTTGAAGGCAGCCTCGCATGTTAAAGTAACCGACCACCTCTGAAACTTATGCGTTTTGTTTGACAGGAATCTGTTTATACGGTCCTGCCCTTTTGTAGTGACCCAAAGCGAACAACGCATATCATATTCCACCAACACCATTGTAAAACTTTTTTTGGAGCAATAACACGATTTTGGCGTATAAGTAGGTGTCTTATACGTGGAAAACTATTGGAGTTTTGTGCCTTTTGTCAACGGCACCAATCAGTTTCTAGCACACATGGAGTAAATACATGTTTCTAATTTACACCTACGCAATAAGAATGTGCAGATTGTGGTAAACTGGGCCTTGTTTTTTGTGTTACTCGACTTGCCATCCAATCTTTTTGTCTATTGAACTGCCTACTAATGAAAGTAACTCACGAACAGTAGACCAGGACCATTCTTAATCTCGGATAACTACTTGGTGTTATGACAGGGATGCGCCCCAACGGTTACGAATACATGCTACTAGCCAATTTCAGACCTCCTCTGGTATAACTCACATTAACTCAACTTGAAACCTGTGGATATATTCAGATGAAAACAACACTCGTTCGTCCAGATTTTGCAAGGTTCTGTTAGAATACTTCAAGTTGGTACAAAATATGCCTCCTCCGGCATTTGCCTCTCATTCTGTAAGGCCTAGTCTATAGCACAATTATTTAGGTTAAAATCAGAAAAAAACATCTTACTGAAAAGGATCTGTATCTTTCAAATAAAGCAGATGTATACAGTTGATAACTGGCATAAGCATAGTGACATATAAACTGCATCACATATTGATTTCACTAATCAATTCGTTCATGGCAATTTATAAGCTATGAAAGCCCCCTCAAACAACGCATTTGAACTGCAAGAACTGATCTACGTTTTTTATATCATGAACGCAGTTTGTCTTTAGGATTTCGTATTTTTTTCATGTGTTTGCCTTATTCTCCCGTCAGTTGACATCTAGTTTACATCTACAGACAACATTTCGGCAACAGCCTTTTCTGCGCTATGATGTACCACAGGTGATATAAACGACTTTGCAGGTTTATTAAAGCCACCAGAATATGTTTTGCGCCTACATGTACCGAGGTGCAAGACAAAATTAAGTGCATACTCAATTATGACGTTTTTCATAAAGGTCTTTATGGCAGAAGTCATCTTCGCTGAGGAACTCATGTTGCCATGTAGCAAGCAGTGGTTCTTAATTGATACATCAACTTTTAAACAGTATGACACCTGGGATGCATGCAAATGGGACCAAAAAGTGAAGATTTCTTGTATTATTCCCTAAGAAGCGGCACAACCGAGTCGAGATTCATTTTAAAAAACGTGCCTGACTTTTTAAACTAGGCAAAAACGGGGTGAAAGAAACCAACATAAAATATAAAATTCAACGAACTACAACAAAATATAATTCAAAAACGTGACACGAAGGTCACACAGCGTTTGCGCTCTCATTTGTAAACTGATGACTAATAGCGTACTGATCCACTGTTTTATTTTAATAATACGACTTGAAAATTAAAGGCAAGTAAATATCTACTCTAAGCACACATTTTTCTCTATAAACATAAAGAATCTTTTAATTGATTCGACTGTTTATTGAGTAATAGTTTTTCTGCTTCGATAGCTACAATACCTGTCATTTTTACCTTCTTTGCTCGGCTCTTTTGAATAAATGCACATTGATAGGTCATGACGCGTATACTTTGTGAATTTTGTTCGGCCATCTAGCTTTTGATCTTAAGTTACTTCCTTAATCGCAGCTTAAAGGCCTTCAGAAAGTTCAGTAAAGCAATCACTTCTTTTTATTTGATAAAAGTACAATTTTGTTGTTTAAAACCCTATACCAAGAACGAAGACTGTGCTTACTTAAGAGGAACGCTAATGTGAGGTAAACGTGAAGCCATTCATCTCGTAAGTTATTAAGAAATTTGCGGTATACCAGACAATCCATCAAAAAGTGCAATGCGTTGCCTTATCCATATTTGGTGCTGAGAGTCAATTTGGCCAAATCAAGCCGCCACTTAACGAACGGACAGGCTACCGCGTCATCCTACACCCATGCCTTAGGGCAAGATGAACGCGCAGTCAGCACGCCGGAGTCCAACGCGCATGATGAAAGGTCAGCAAGTCAGAGTCCGCATGCCGCTCAACAGACCACCAACACTCAAGAAGGCAATTACGGTTTATTTTCGTTGCATGTTTACAGTAAGGACTGTATCCTATAGATACTGCAAACTTGGTTGCATGTAGTGCCTTATCTCCTATTGCTCTCTGACTATGTCTTTGATGACGAATCCGTGACGGACATCGAAGCGTCAGGCAAATAAAAGTATTGTCCCCAGCGATCGCATCGTCCTCTTCTCAATTACTTCCTAGGATTCGCATGTTCGCTTGCACTGGTATATCATACAGTAACAGCAGTCGTATTGGTAGCTGGAACACTCCGGTGTTAGTCTACACAATCCTCCGCGCTGCTGTTTCGAGCTAGTTCATTTGTCGTTGTTCCTGCACAATGGTCTCCTCAAACACGGAAAAATAACGATTTCAGTATGGCGCGCCAGAGAGACTAGCCAAGAGATTGTTTAACGTGGTTCAATAGGTTAAAAAAAGCGGTGTCTATGCTATTTTGCCGTTTCTTGCGTGACAAGAGTCGCGCTGTGATTTACCTTCAGGGCTGTGCCCACCAAACCTAAAGACCCGCAGACCTTTCTGTAAAAAACGTAAAAAAGCCCGTGTTACAGCCAGAATGTGAATTCTGATCGAATATTACGGGGGAAGTCTAGGCCTACATAGCACTCCGCTGATGAACAGCACTGATAGCGCATGAAAAACACAACTCGAGCCGTAGCATTTTTTCCGATATGCTACCGAATAGAAAATCTCCACAAACTGCGTGTCACGAACGCCAAATTCTTAAATGCCAGAAACAATGAACTGGCACTGGACTTGCTACCGTTAAAATGCTGCACTCCATTACGGACTGTATGACGTCAGGCTGGAGTCCAAGGCCTTTCCTGTAACCCTGAAAACGAAATTTGCATGAAAAATGAGAAAACAAATAAGGTGAAAGGCTCGGTAAGCAGAGCTGGATAAATGCAAAGGGACATGACTAAAAACAATGCGCTTAAAAGGCCTAGTTTTAATAAACTAATCGAAAAAGGGAATCTTTTCTGGCATAAAATTGTCTCTAAAGTGTCTCAGGAAGCTTTTCATACTTAAATGTAGGCCCATACCATGTGAAATTTTAAAACTCATGGCAGACAGTATTCTGATTTCGTTGAACTTAGAAAAGCCAAAAAAATTAAAATCAAGCATTTAAATTGCAGGTGGATTGGGGAATTGGGACGAAGGTACATAACTGCATATTTCAACATAAAGCAGTCAGTTTTCAATGCAGTATGGCACTCACCGCCGAAAAGGGGGAATGGGTGCTTTTAGGAAAATGTTCCGAAATAACAAGATCCGATCGATGGAACAAAACCGACCGTCGGCCGAACGTTTCCTGTTCCCCCTCGAGTACATCAGTAGAGGGCGAGGGAGTCACATGAAAGAACACTATGAGCCACCAGCAGCCATTTGACTGAATCTTGCTTATTATTTTATATTTAGACCGAAACCGGTAAATGTAGACAGCATTATCAGGCAAACTTATTTGCAGAAGGGAACGTGGCAGCTCTGCTAAAAGAACGAAGGCAAACACGACTCATCGAGTTGAGCTATAGCAAGACGACAGTCTTCGTAAACTCTGCCCGGGAGTTTCCTGTGTTTAATCTAAGAGTCCATATTATGTGGCATACTGGTGTTTCTTTCGTTAGAAAAATCAAATGCTGGTAATAAAATCAAACCGGAAGAACGATTGGTGAGCATACGTATACCTCCAATGCATTCTCAGCACGCCGTTACGTTTATAGGTGAGGGAGGAAAGTGTAATATTGGAGGTAACTTACGCTCAACGTTACAGGCACATAAGCCCGGGAAATAGGGTAGTAAAAGTGGCCAATCAAGCGGCAATTAAGGAGAACGGACGGAAGGTAGAGTATAGGCTCGGAAAAATGCCGGAAGCTAACCGGCCGTTGGCCACGCTTAGATTGGCGCCTTGAGGAGGCTGTGTCACGAACCTTCCCAGTAGAGAGAGTTCGGGTATTTTTTCTCAAAAACCCGATCTTTCATAACAAAAGCTAAAGACAGGTTACTGACTCAGACCAGCTCCATATGCATCTACTCCCTTACTTGCTCCTGTGGAGCAGGTTATATTGATCGCACGAGTCAGCGCCTATCCGAAAGAATATAGGAACTCCTCCCGCAAGGGCTAAGCAAAGGTGAAGTCAATACTACAAGGACCATCAAAAGCCCTATTCTAGCACACTTGTTGTATTTCGGACATCGGGTGGACCCCAACAAAGCCTTCAGCGTGATTTACAAGGACCCCTAAACAGCAGTAACAGCTATCCAGTTAAAAAAGTGGTTTTCATGAGCGCAAAAATACCTGCTGTAAGATCCAAGCCTAGCATGGTCAACGGCCACCAAGCTACCGGAACAGTTCGGAGCCTCCTTTCTCCATCCTCCCCCTCTCTCACTAATTGCACGTAATCAACCGCTTGTTACTACCTCCGACTCGCACCCCTGTTCATTTGACTAATTTGCCTGTAACGTTGAATATAATTTTCCTACAATTTCACCATTTACACTTTGCTCCCCTCCTATGATAATGAAACGGCTTGATGAGAATTTATTGAAAATAAACGATAGCACGCCCATTGCTCTGTGGATATCTGTGATGGGTAATCCATCCGTCCGATGCGCTCCGGTTGGCTCGTCGGTGGGAAACATTTGCCCTTCGAGAGTCATCTACTTATGCGCAGATCAGATTCCTGCACAGGTGTCTTGATAATAATGCGTTACCGAAGTGTGTTTCTAAGACCTCCGGTTAAAACAGAGTTGGTGAGACGCAAAGTATTCAAGCAAGGCAGAGATCCGAGTGATCCTTCAAGACTATCACGCGAGGATTTGCAAGTACCGCCAGAGTATCGACGAAGAGAGGCAAATGGCTTTGAGTTCATGGGTGAGAATGGCACACAATTGTTCCAGCAGAGGGTGGCCGAATGAGCCCGCGACCACAAAGCAAACCGAGAGGCATTATTGGACATTAAGTTTCGCAAGCTACCTCATCCATATTGATCCAAAGATGACAAACTGGTGCACAACCTGTCATCCAAAAAGCTGACGGAAGAACAAATGCAAGTCTTAAGGTATGAAGCCTCATTCAACACAGCTGATGCCAGAACTCCCAACATGGTTGCTGCAGTAGAATCAATACTCAGCCAAGCAGAGCAACTGACGAAACGAAAAACCTCACATGCCATCAGGTTTCGTCCCTCCTCATGGAACATCGACCACGTGGCACTCTCTCCAAGGTCGAAAGTAAGGCACTTAAAGAACTCAGAGCCGACAATGACCTCGTTATCGTGCCGGCGGACAAGGTGTGGTCCACTGTAGTATTGGACATGACAGACTACGTTCACAAGGCGCAAACATTGTTAGACGATTGTCAGTCCTACGTCCCATACAAATCAAACCCCATGAAAACACTGACACGCGAGATCAACACAATGCTGTTGGCAATGGAGAACTCAGGTACAATATCGTCAATCGACCGACGCATTGCGAGAGCGCACGAAACGGCTCCGGCTCGCTTCTATGGTCTCCCCAAGGTGCACAAAGAGGGCGCACCCCTCCGGACAATCGTATCTCTTAAAGGACCTCCAAACTACGGACTGGCTAAGTGGCTGTTCCGATGGCTCAATTTTTTGACCACTGATTCAGCCACTACAGTAAGGTCATCAACGCAATTCCTGGATAAACTAAAAGGGGTAATCCTCCGGCCAAACGATATCATGGTTTCCTTTGATGTCACGTCCCTTTTTACTTCTATTCCACAGGACCTGGCAGTCAAGACTATCCAACTTCTCCTATGAG
The DNA here is from genome assembly GCA_036362985.1 of Ligula intestinalis. NCBI lineage: Eukaryota > Metazoa > Platyhelminthes > Cestoda > Diphyllobothriidea > Diphyllobothriidae > Ligula > Ligula intestinalis. The sequence goes on from JAYGXS010000005.1 coordinate 24,682,865, forward strand.
AGAAGTACGAGGAAACGGAGAATCGCCTCGGGCACGCCCAAGTCCTCCAGTTCCTCAGGTTTTGCCTGAACACGTACTCAACCTTCAACGGAACTATCTACGAGCAGGTGAAGGGCACGCCTATGGGTTCGCCCATTTCCGGACTCATAGCAGAGGCAGTCCTGCAACGGTTGGAGTTGGTGGTTTTCCAACACCAAGCAATTTGGTATGTGGACGACATTTTCGTCGTATATGAGCGAAATCAGGTGCTGACATTCAAAGAACGTCTAAACGCCGTCTTTCCGGACATCCAATTTACGATAAAGGAAGAAGAAAACAACCAGCTAGCGTTCCTGGATGTCTTCGTTTGCCGAAAAGACGATAATGGCTTTAAAACTAAAGTGTTTAGGAAAGCAACCAACACTATGCAAGTCCTGAACAACAACAGTAACTACTCAATCGGTCACAAACGCAGCTGCGTAAGAGCGCTTTACGTGCGCATTGAGACGCATTGCAGCGAAGTGGAAGACAAAGTTGCTGAACTACAACACCTTTGACGGGCACTGAGAGTGAATAGTTACCCGCGCAGTTTTGGCAACCAGTGCATACGCAAACGAGAGAAGAAGCGAAGTCGAACTGGTCCAAAGGTTTGGTGGGCCCTTCCGTACGTGAAGAATGTTTCGGAAGCCGTCAGCCGTCTTCTCACCCCACTTGGAGCTGGAGTTGCGCACAGGCCAGAAGTAACCATCAGGCGCCGGGTCATGAGGCCGAAAGACTCACTGCCACGGCAGGAAACGGCTGGAGTCGTGTACCGGATCTGGTGTAGTTGTGGACAAAGCAACTACGTCGGAGAAACCGGGAGATTACTCCGGACGTGAATGGCCCAGCATGCAGCGGCGGTGAAGAAGAAAAAGCCCAAATCCCAGGTTGCAGCTCATTCAACGAGACCCAGCCATATTTTTAAGTTTGACAAGGCCGAACTCGTCGCAAAAAGTGGCAACCGCGTGAGTCATGGTTCTCCAGCCCCCAGTCTATCAACAAGTGCATCAATTTGGCATTCCCATACGGTGTACTGAGACATTTTCTGAGCGAGAGAATCAGTCACGTGGGAAGGACGGGGCGCAACGACAACTCTGACGACATCGGGCATAATTGTCGCGCACTTATCAACCCCGCATCTGAACGCCGTGATAATAAATGAGCCATCACCGCATCCATTAGGACCTCAAACGCTGGCTAAAGGAACTGACAATTAAAGTACGCATGCGGTTGACCGCTTCAAACTAGAAATACCGTGTTATCTGTGCATGTATCACCCTATCTGTGCATGTTTCAGACTGTTCTTCGACTACCTATGATTAAAAATCCCGTGGGAATCCGAAACGTTAGGAAAATAAAGTCCTTGCTCTAGTGATCGCATCTTCGTCTTTTGAACTGCCACCTGGAACTCGTATATTCTACTATATTGGCATAGATCTATTTGTTGCTTAGGGAGGTAAGACGAACACATCTGCCTGGATTATGCAGAAAAGGGGGGTAATTTTATTTAGAATGCTGCACTTACTCCTGGTAGAAAGGAACAACTATTTTCGGCACGCATTTTTACAGAAAATGATTTGTTTGCTAGAACCAAAGCTTTTATCAGACTGCCGTTTTGGACTCAGTACAGCAGGGGCCAATTACAGCAACGAGTACTATGGATCTAGGAAGCACACTGTTCGTAGTACAACTTTGCATTGAGCCATCAAATGCCCACACTCGCCGTGTGGTCGTAGATGATGTGCTAATGGCTTGTCATAAATTGTGGGGATTTAATTATCGCAGTTGATTCTTGGCGTGACAGTTGTTCAGCAATTTAAATCGGTCTTCTAGCGGGGACGACAGGTCAGCAACGCTGTCCTCGCGTGACTTCTTATTTTGCAAAAATAAAATTACAGCCCAGGTCATTTCGGTTAATAAAGGTCGCAGAACCGAAACTCAAGCACCCCGCTGCTCACGCGTCAGTCACCACTTAGCATAATTTTTTTCTCGTCAGACTTGAGGGTGTATCTAGATGCACCCGAATGAGCCGCGTCCTGGGAGTTGCTGGATAGTCGGCAATTTGAGTTCTTCATTAGGTATCCATGTGATCCTATAATATTGGCCACAAAACAGCAAACCATATTGTCGAGCACAGAGAACGCCCATTACATAACTCATATTTTTATGCATAAAAGTAATCGAAGGATTTTTCCATACTAATTTTCCTCCTTAAACAGCGTTTTAATTATTTATTCGGTTGAATATTTTCTGCGTATATTGCCTTTCCCAAGGTAATGTCAAAATGAAATGGAGACTTTTGACAAATTATTTGAATTTGTGTTAACTTTGCGAAAATTCCCATTGAAAATTTCAAAAGATAAATTGGCGAACATACGTTTGTTTTCGATAAATTCTCGTCAGGCCTTTACATTTATATGGTATGAATAAACTATGGTGGTTGGTGGACAGATGAAGTGTTCTCGTTGTCACTGTGGGGAGGAAAGGGGAGAAAGGGGGTGGGGGGAGGTTGGAGGAGTTGAGATCAGAGTGTCAATTTATAGACGGCCCGGCGTCCAGGACCACCGATAAGGTGTGCGTGGCTGGACTTTGGACTTGGTCATCTCTGTGGGGGCCCGTTTCCGAGGCCTGTGGTCCGCTGTGGGTGGCAGTGTTACCTAGTTTCTCCCATGGCAACTGGAGCGCCGCGACGAATTTCTTTTGGGCACATAGCAGCGGTCTGCGTAGCCTGATGGCGGCCGCCTCTGCCGTCGCCAAAAGACGCTGTCCGAGGAGTTTTGAGTAGCTTGAAGGCACCTTGTAAATCACTCGGATGGCCTCTTTGGCATCCACGCGATGGTTCGAGTCTACTAGGTGCGCTAAGATTGAACTGTTGACACCTTTAAGTTGGCCCTTCCCTAACCATGCGGGTATGTGTTCCCTTACTCTTTTGGACAAGCGCCGGCTCGTGCGACCAATATATCCTGCCCCACAGGAACAGGTTAATGAATATATGCACATTGAGGTGGTCTGGGCTGCCAGTTTATCCTTAATCTCTCCGTATAGGATGGGGGTAGTTGAGAACAAGACATGAGCGTTGGCTGCTGGGAACGTAGTTGCTACGGCTTGACGCAGGCACCTCCTTAGCAGTTCGCTCGGTCCGTCCCCTTGAAATGGGACTCTGATGAAGATTCGTTTCTTCTCCACTGTTAATACTGAGGGCTTTGGCGGCCTTTCAGCCATGTTTTTAGCGATAAATCGACAAGGATACCCATTTTTCCGAAACACGCCTTCAACAATCTTAAGCTCCTCTTCAATGCTATCAGTCGAGCAAATCCTCTTCGCCCTTTGCGTCAAGCACCGTACTTTAAACTGCGTTTGAAGTTCAACGGTACGAAACTAGCGAAATTGATGTATTGCCCGGACCACGTCTTCTTCCGATATACCCTACGTTGAATGCTCCCATCAACTCTTTTATTCAGTAGCACATCAAAAAAATGGAAGCGATCCAGATTTTTCTTCTTCTAGCGTAAATTTTATCGATTTGTGTACCCGATTTAATGTATGCATTAGCGTTGATAAGTTGGTTTTATCTGATGCAACTGCAATATGTCATCTACATACCGTTTATAGTACGTTAAAATATTTATCTGGTGCCTGAGTTGCGTAGCTTCTAGCTTGCCCATGAATATATTTGCTAGAAGTGGACCCAGGGGCGAGCCCATAGCTACTCCGTCCAATTGTCTGTACAGGTTATTGTCAAATAGGAACTGTACATTCAAAGTGCATTTTAGCAATAATTCCTTCAATGCAGTAGCCGGCATTCCTATGCTCTGCTGAGTCAAGGTAATGAATTCACAGATGTACTCTACTGTTTCTGTGACCGGCACGTTCGTGAATAGGGACGAGACATCCAGTGAGAACATCACAATCCCGTTCAGGTCAAGGTCTTTCACGCCATCCACGACTTCGAAGGTGTTTCGGAGGCTGTGAGGTGCTATTTGACTCTGTATGGGTTTCAGCTTGTCTGCTGTGGGCTCGACCCTGGGTCCACTTCTAGCAAATATATTAATGAGCAAGCTAGAAGCTACGCATCTCAGCCACCAGATAAATAATCTAACGTATTATAAACGTTACGTAGACGACACATTGCAGTTGCATCAGATAAAACCAACTTATCAACGCTAATGCATACAGTAAATCGGGTGCACAAATCGATAAAATTTACCCTAGAAGAAGAAAAATCTGGATCGCTTCCATTTTTTTGATGTGCTACTGAATAAAAGAGTTGATGGGAGCATTCAACGTAGGGTATATCGGAAGAAGACGTGGTCCGGGCAATACATCAATTTCGCTAGTTTCGTACCGTTGAACTTCAAACGCAGTTTAAAGTACGGTGCTTGACGCAAAGGGCGAAGAGGATTTGCTCGACTGATAGCATTGAAGAGGAGCTTAAGATTGTTGAAGGCGTGTTTCGGAAAAATGGGTATCCTTGTCGATTTATCGCTAAAAACATGGCTGAAAGGCCGCCAAAGCCCTCAGTATTAACAGTGGAGAAGAAACGAATCTTCATCAGAGTCCCATTTCAAGGGGACGGACCGAGCGAACTGCTAAGGAGGTGCCTGCGTCAAGCCGTAGCAACTACGTTCCCAGCAGCCAACGCTCATGTCTTGTTCTCAACTACCCCCATCCTATACGGAGAGATTAAGGATAAACTGGCAGCCCAGACCACCTCAATGTGCATATATTCATTAACCTGTTCCTGTGGGGCAGGATATATTGGTCGCACGAGCCGGCGCTTGTCCAAAAGAGTAAGGGAACACATACCCGCATGGTTAGGGAAGGGCCAACTTAAAGGTGTCAACAGTTCAATCTTAGCGCACCTAGTAGACTCGAACCATCGCGTGGATGCCAAAGAGGCCATCCGAGTGATTTACAAGGTGCCTTCAAGCTACTCAAAACTCCTCGGACAGCGTCTTTTGGCGACGGCAGAGGCGGCCGCCATCAGGCTACGCAGACCGCTGCTATGTGCCCAAAAGAAATTCGTCGCGGCGCTCCAGTTGCCATGGGAGAAACTAGGTAACACTGCCACCCACAGCGGACCACAGGCCTCGGAAACGGGCCCCCACAGAGATGACCAAGTCCAAAGTCCAGCCACGCACACCTTATCGGTGGTCCTGGACGCCGGGCCGTCTATAAATTGACACTCTGATCTCAACTCCTCCAACCTCCCCCCACCCCCTTTCTCCCCTTTCCTCCCAACAGTGACAACGAGAACACTTCATCTGTCCACCAACCACCATAGTTTATTCATACCATATAAATGTAAAGGCCTGACGAGAATTTATCGAAAACAAACGTATGTTCGCCAATTTATCTTCTGCAACTTATTTGCATTATACTTAAATTAATCGATTTAATTGTAGAAGTCTTATTTGGTGATTATGCACTCACTTTTGAAAAATTACTCCAGGTCTTACATTTTAATGGAAACTGGGTGCAAGTTTAATCGTGTTCGTCTTTTCAGACAAATGAGCCATGAAACTTCTGAGTTCTTTGATGGAAATTTTGTAACTCTTAGACAGTTGAATTTGACTGTCAATGAAATAGCTTATTTTTTTGTTATATTAAATTATTTTTCGCCAGATTTCTTGCGGTTGCATAAAAAGTGCCCATATGTTTGTCCATTTTTCAAATAATTATCGTTATTCTGCCAACAGAATTGAATATGCAAGTTGCAGCCATCACCGCACCAATAAAGACCTCAAACGATCGCGAAATGAACTGACAATCATGATCGCATGTGGATAACCGCTACAAACTATAAGTACTGTGCAATCTGTGCAGGCATCACACTTATCTGCGCAAGTCTCAGACTTTTCTATGATGCCTCATGATTAAGGATTCCCGACGGAACCCGAAACATGAGGACAATAAAACTATTAGGATATTAAACAACTATTATTCTGCCTGCTGTTGTTCTAAATGACGCATAAGCGGAAAGTACAGTTTACAAGACGTTTATTACTCCATGACTTACGTTTAATAAGGCCTGTCTCACATCAACTTCACAGTTACATGTATGAACACTTTGCTTTTTTTACCATTTAGCTTAAGTAGTAAAATGTCTGACCAAAACATTTTTTTTGTTTTCGCATTTTCTGCAAACAAACTTCCGAGGTTAGCTTAACATTACCTTAAAAGCCTCATGTTTCTTCTTTCTGAACTCAGCCTCACAATTTTTTTTAATTTATGATGTTAAATTTGTCAACTAAAACACATATGCTATGCAAAGTCAATGCTGATACATCTGCTGATTTCAATTGTGAACGCCAAATAACTATTGATAGAAATCACCTTTGTGAATTTTGTTGCGATAGATATTTATTAAAACATAATTTGTAATTTAAATTAACCACAACGAGAAAAATGAAACCTGTATTTAAGGCATTCGTGCTGGTGACCACCTTACAGTTAATACAGTAGTCGCCAAGGACCATGCAACGTTCAAAATGAAATTTGACCTGGTGTTTAAGCATATATTTTTAACACTATTTTAATTCATTCAGTTTACTGAATGCTGCAAAAGACTTTTTCTCAGTTAAATCGTCATTTAAAGTTAAGTTTATTCAAAGAAATGGCCATAAGTTATCGTAACATTGGGAGCAGTCTCATATCGAGGGAATTTCCTATGCTTTTACGAAAGAGAGAACTCAACTGCACAATAATGTCGATTATAATACGAAGGAACTCCAAATTAGAGAAATACGTATAAAAGATATCCCTTTCTGAACTAGAAAAAGTTTGTCGAACATTATTCACATTCAAGGGAAGCCAACTTAAAGCAATCCCATTTGTTTGTATCAACATGGTAGATTTGTATTTTAAAAATTATGTTTAGCGATCCGGTGAAGTTTTGTTGCTGAAAATACAGTGATTGAAGTGTTCGTTGGAATGCATGTATAGGCCACCTTTTGACCTTTCAAAAAAACACAATATTGAACATGATAATGCAAATTTAAGACAAAGCATGCCTTATTGAATGTGAGTCGTGTAGAAATATAGTTTTTGTGTACTTTACGTTCACATTTTGCGTTATTCAGAAACGAAACGGACAGAAAAATAATAAGTATTTTAAAAAATGGCAATGTTTATGGCCAGTTTTGTGAATTTGCCAGTTTAAAACTGAATGTAAAATTTAACTTATCACGTCAAAGGTAATCTTTTATATAGGGGAAAGAATGTCCTTTCATCTTCAGTCAAATTGAATCGTTTATCTTCAGGAAACTTCAATAAATTGTAAAAAGTATCAAATTTCACTGACATTTCGTTGGAATAAGTTAATATACACAAAATCTCATCAGCCAAATATATACTTAAAGCAATTTTTTAAAGGTAAAATCTTATGGAACGTTTTTTTATTAATCTTAGGAATAGTTGTTTCACAACTCCAGTGCGGACAAGATTTACCCTTGACATGTTTTGCTGTTTTGAGGCACTGCTTTTTATCCAAAATGTTGCCATATTCATTTCAAATTATATCTGAAAACACTTTATTGCAGCAATTGCTCTTTATATCTATCTTATTAATAAGGTTTTGGTGTAAACGTTGAGAAAATGCAGAATTTATAAATTTATAAAAATGCAGTAAAAGCAAGGAAAATTATGACACGCTTTTTTGATGACATTCAATAAATACTTATCCAGTTAGACTAAAGTTAACAAAATGCCTTGACTTACAAAAAGTTCTGTCTTTGTATAGAAATCGGTTGCTTCAAGTTTACAATTTGACACAATATCGAAATTTCTTGTTCTAATTTAAAGCTCTTTTTAACGTTTCAAAAATCACGAGATTATCGAGCAAATTTTATTTTTCTTTGCAAAAACTTAGTAATCTTTATAGCTCTTTTAAGCAGCTGATATGCCTGATGTAGTTTATTATTATTTCTTCATTTTCCTTAATGCATTTACATTGGTATTCGAGTAATGATCAAACTTATACAAAGTCTTGAAAATTGCATGGTCTATGGCAACTTCTGTTTTTGGAGAGAAACAACAGAAATGTTTGCTTAACAAGTGCTGTCGGCAGTTGGTTAGAAATAAGAGAATTGCACACTTCTTTCATTCGCCGTAATTTGGCAGCAGGCCATTGAACCACACCCAGTTTGCCGCAGCAGCTGTGTGCACAAAAAAGTTTCAAAAAGCGAAACGCTATCAGAACATATCCCCGCTGCGGGAGTGCTGGTATCAGGCTGGTCTCTTAGAAATTGAGTTAGCACTGTAAGGCTACTGAGCATGTCACAGAACACATTTTGCTAAATAAGTTTGCCGTTGCATGTCTTAAAACAAGCATGAGTGCAAACATCGCTTTCGCATTGTGTTACTGAGCTACGATTAATGGATACAAAAATGAGTTTCATTTTACCGGCGTCTGTTCTAAATTTGTTGGGTTAAACCAATACTAGGAAAATCTTGCCCTACAAATAAAACAATTAATTTTTGAACTTGGTTTAGTGCAGTATTTTCGATGAGTTCTTTCTACACTTGCAATGCTGTCATTTTGTTGATTGGCACACTCTTACATTTATCATTATTGCCATTCTTACTTTCCAAGCAGAATTTTCACGCTTGCGAGTTGCCTATTTGAAAAAAAAAATATTTACTCGAAATATTTTGCTTCCTTTGATAATTGAGTGCTCCATTTTTGATAGTTCTCACTTTTATCTGCAATCTCTTAACAGTTATATTTATATTTTCTTTCTGTTCTCTGTAAATTCACCACCTCTTCTTTGTTCATTCAAAAATAGTCAACGGCCATTTTTCTGAAGTCTTACTGTGCATTCACAAATGCCTTTTTAATTAAAAAAAACTCCTGATACGGGTTTTTCGTATTGGTTATCGAGCGAACTTATCCAATGATTTATCTCAAAGTCCAGGATATCGGCCTCTAAATACACCCTCTTACGCCCACCTTTTGAAACTTTTCTCAGTAATTACCAAAAACTAACGCAGTAGAAGTATGTTTTTATTAATTTTTTAGCCTGCCTAAATTCCACGATATTTTATAGAGAGTTAATAAAAATAACTTTTCAGCGTAAATATAATAGCTTGTCACATGTTTTTTTTACTATATCCAAAAAGAAAAGGAATTTTGCCGTTTTACACGCTTATGATGGTGGTACTTATTAATCCTGTAAAGCAGCTGTTCGTGCAAAATCGTATCTGTCCATATGATAATTTGGCTTATGAAATACACAGCACTTCATATTTCCATACAGCCATACCAGCAACCATTAAAAACTTTAGTGACAATTGCATGTTGTTTTTTTAGCGCCATGAAAGAGTGCAGTTTTCTGCTATCTTGATAAGCATGCAATTGGATTTCGCTATAATGTATAAACAAACGCAATGTTAGGTCCGACTTTGAAGTAGTTTTCAATCGTAAAAACATTGCTTAATGCTCAAATATACTCTATCTTGCGATATAAAATTTAAAAACGACGGTGTGCTCCATAAAATGGGCGCAAAATAATATATATTTTCTTTAAAGTATGTTTCTATTTGTGGCACATTAATAATCAAGCATGAGCTTTACACGAATTTGATTACTGGTTTTAAAGAGTATGTTTTTTGAAGATATTTGAATAGGAAGGCTTTCAAAAAACAGCATATGGACGTTTCTAAAGTTTCACGGGTTTAAATACAGTTTTACAGCTCTAGGTGGGAAAGTTTGCACAATCGAAAAAAATATAAGAATGTTGGTTAAAACTTCATGTGGTCATTCGATGACGGTGTTTCGTTGTCGAAAGGGAAAAAATCGAAAAAGACACAAATGTTTGCATTTATACCGAGGCTTTTTTTATCTTGTTAACTGATAGCGCTAGAGCTGCCTGTTTGCATAAAGGGAACCTACAGTATTAAAATCTACCTCTAACCAATCTGTGAAGAAAGAGAACCAAAGGGAACACATAAAGATGCATGTGTCGTATTACTCAAGATACACGCAACTTAACGAAAAATCGTGGAAAGACTTCACGTAATTTCAAAGGACAACGTCAGATTTTTTTAAAAGAAGCCGTTTGTACTTTTATTTCATTATTCTGGAGTAAATTTTTAAACGAAAAACCATAAGACGTGAATATCCAAGCTGACGGCTTTACGTTATCGCATGACAGCATTTGCGTATGACGGAGTTTCTCTTTACGCACTCTGGACTGATTTATTGCCTGAGAGGCATATACTGATCATTGTACTGTATAGGAGCACAGCCAATGGATATCAGGGTGCCTGTTTAATTGTCAGCAACCGACCATATCCCAGCCTTAGGTCCAATCTCGTCACCGTGCAATTAAATATTTTTCTACCGTGACTGGAGCTCAACAGACGATCTACTCGCAGGCGATTGCTCAAGGACAATTTCCGTGATAGAATTACAGACATCGGTTACGTGGGTTTAGGCAACGACTTACCAAACTTCTTCCAAGGTGAATGGCTGTCCAATTAATGCCAGTTAATCAGTTATTATTATCTGCTTCAAGCTTTACTCTACCTTCTCTCAGAACAAGGGTAAATTTTGCACAGAATGCGCAGTTAGCTGGAATTTAATATTTCGGTCTACATTCTCTTGTAGGTGGTCTTTCTTTCTCGGAATCCTTAGTCTTCAGCTTGGCGTTACCGTCTCATAGACCTACCACATATATAATTCCAAACTTAATAAAAACGGAACATTTTAGGGTTGGATACACGGAAAGATCAAACAAGAAGGTCCTTTAACTCCCAGCGGTCTATATATGAAGCTTAATCTTTGTGGCTTGTTTTATCCTAAAAAGATTTTCGCGTCATTTAATCGGTCGGATAAGTTTTAAATCTGGGCAGGAATGGAGGTTATGACGCTGCCATTTGTTTTCAGAAAATTTTGAACTAGCTTTCTTACCAAAGAAGACACAGTCTTCCCTTACGAGACAGCATTTTAAATTGTCTGACACCCATAAAAACCTTTTCTTTCCTTTTAAAGTAAAATACTGATGAATTTCTGGTCATGACTAGGGAAAGTTTATTCTGCAATGATTTAAATAAGTCACCTTAATGAGGAAAGAAGACTTTCACGCTTGAGCTCTTACTTAAATGGATTTCATTGAAAGTGTAAAACACATCTGTTCAGTGCATAGACTTTTAATAAGTTATGAGACAACTGGTACTTTTTAACGTACATTGGGGAAACTACAGAGTGTCTCAAAAATGCATACACATTTTCAATTATTTCAAACTTGATCTTAATTATAATTTTATTATTGCAAAGTTGGAAAGCATAGATGCAACTATCATTGTATTGTTTTTCCATTAATGTAATATTGGCTGAATTGAGAAAAGCCACTTTACATGAATGCGCCCGAATACCAGACAAAGTTTTTCTTGGTGTGTGCGATTCCATTACTTCACTTTTCAGCAGTTTCATGAAGATAATGGACGTTGTTTTCAGAAAATATAATGAAAAACGATAATGTGATACTCGTTAATATTTTCACACTTTTGAATTGAAAGGACTATGATAAACACCAATCCTAAAATTATGTGAAATTTGAATGTATTTTTTGGGACACCCTGTATGATGAAGCATTAAGCATAATATTTTGTACTGACCAGCATAAACGAAAAGCGGGAGCATAATGAGGCGTATTAATGGTCCAATCACTCGATTTAAACAAAATTTTCAAATAAACTTCAACTTCCTTGGGAATTGTGTTTCTTATGGACGCAGTTTGCGTCAATTTCTATAAAAGTCTATGTTTTAACGCATTTTGCTTGTAATCACTATCCAACTTATTTTCCAAGCCTTATCTTGAATGTTATTTAATAATGTGAAATTTGTTTAGATCGCTCGCTGTGATATTGTTTACTTCACCTATTTGCTGGTCACTCAAGTGCATAAAATCAAAAAACCTTAGCCACGCATTTTTCAAAAGAATCTAAAGACAAAAATATATCAAATTTCGACGACTTATTTGTTGCCGGTGACGTGACAAATGCGCTCCATTGGTAGCCATCTGTCATGCTCAGTTCCTTCGGGACTCAATCTGTCAGCAATCTGCCGTATTTGCTTACGCCCGCTTTTATTCTGGCGCCAGTGCTTGGAGGAAACATCTGCACTTCGCAGAGACTTTGCTTGCTACCGACAATTCCTGGACAATTTTCATTTATGCACCCCAATTTTTGGGATTGAGAGTGAGGTCTGCGCATTTGCATTGCATTGTATTTTCTCTTGCATAACTGTCACATAAGAACTGCATAAACTGTGTTCTAAAATCAATGCTGAAAGTAACGCTTACTAAATGCGACCTTCTGTTTCCGTCCGTGGGTTATACAGTAAACCCTAATTCAATGAATAGCTAACTTACGAATTTTTTACACAAAAGAGTTCATTTCTAAGGTTTTGACTTTTAAAAGACCTGTGACTCCAAAAAATATTCTTCAGTTTGATGCCGTACTTTCCCAGAAAATCAGTTTAGTTATTTTATAGCAAGACTGTCTTGATTTTTTGTAAAAGCAAGGAGTACTACCCGTTTTTATTATGTTATCTTACCTCAAGTAATGTATGTTGTAGTTTTTAGGAATATGCCCCTTTGAGTGAGTTGCAGAAGGATTTTCTTAACGTATTACATAAAAGGCTTTCTGAAACAATACTTCTTGTGAAAAATGTTTTAACTATTACATTTTTTCGCACTACTTTATCTTGGTTAGCTTCAAAGTATTAAGTGTTCAAACCGAATAAACATGGAAGACCGTCGCAATGTTGACCCCTTTACAAAAGACAATATGAAGTCATCATTTGTCAAAGTTCCGGGGACACGTTTGGGTTGGCTGCACACATATCCGTTTTCTAATAAGCCTTACTTTGTTGGAATGTGACAAGGAAAATTTCCCAATAGTATGCTGCCACAACCAGGTCAATATAACGCACGCAGTAGAGCTTAAGACATAGTCGTCTCTACATTAGTGAAAAATCGTCATACATGCAGATATCTACAGGGTGTCCCACAAAAATGCATTCACATTAAAAAAATTGTTAACTTGGTTTTTATTATAATTTTTTTATTTCAGAAATATAAAAACTATTTACAAGTATCATTTTATTGTCTTTTTCACTGCACGTTGTCAACCTGATGTCTGTTTTGGTCCAGGCACTGCTGCTAAAGCGAAGCAATCGAACCACACACAGCATGCAAAAAAGTCTCTTGGTATTTGCGCGTATTCACGTTTAACAGTTTCTGTCAATCCAGAGAGTGTTGCAGATTCCATAGCGCAGACTTTTTCATTTAGGCATCTCCAAAAAAATCCAGTTGTTTGAGGTCTGGTGAATGAGGAGGATATTCAACAAAACCCCTTCTTCCAATCCACCTGTTTGGTAGCATCTCATCAGGGAGGGATCTAACATCGTGATGGTAATTTGGGGGTGCCCTATCCTGCCAAAAAGAAATACTTCCATTTTTATTTTATTTTCTTATGCTTTTGTGGATAGTAACCAAGGCTCAGCCTGGCAAGAAAAAATACTGATGCAATGAAAACTTTCATGTGAGCTCCTATATTCCCATAAAAGGTTTCTGGGCAAGATATATCACATTTACAAAGTCTCCTCCAAAATACTTTTGTGTATGTGCAGGGGGGCTGACGTAGCTGTTGATGCGGACGTCTAATATAGACCTTTTTATTTCTACCTGTTTTATAGATCGCATTCCATAAAGGAAAAGTTCTTATTGAAGTGTTTTCTGTTGGCTTTGTCATTTTTTGCGATGTATGAAATGCTCTCCTTAAGCATTGTGAAAACTTTAACCAAGCCCCTTTTTCTTCTTTTGAGTTGACCCAAAAGTAAAAAGCTCATTTCGTTTGGCGGAATTTGAACCCGCGCATTAGAGAAAGTCTTTGCCGGAGACTAATGCTCGCCCGCTTCACGCCATGAGTTTAATCGCACTTGGATCGATATTACCGGCTCAATTTTTCGCTCATATGGAATTCACCAATGCGGGAGCAAGTGGACTGCGGTTCGTTCTTTGACCACATCAACTTGAGCACGACTCTTCTAGATGAAATAGCCTTCTATCTCATGAGAATACATGAGTTTTCCTTAGAAAGATAGCGCTGAATTGAATAGAAAACACCCCCTTGCTGCCATTTATTTTAATAGCCATTCTTGCCAGCAGTTGACGTGGACATTGAAAATAGAAAGTAGTTTCTTCGCCTTCGTCTTGTCACGTGCAAAGTCTTTTAAAAATCTACCGTTTCTCATACCTTTATCGGCACAGGGAGGATTTTGCTATCAGTAAACCTGTAAGCGGTACGTATGAAGCCTAGTCAGAATTCACACAATGGAATTTAATATTGCAGAAATTCTTTGTTTTTTAAATGCTCTCAAGATACCGTGTCCGCTGTAAAACGTCTTTTTCTGAAAGTCACAATTCTAATTTTTTCTTGGCAATGACATGCAATTGCCAGTTTTAAACAGTTTTAGGATGAGTGTAGTCCATAGCTCTTTCTTCGTAGCGCAGAAAAATGAAAACAGCAGGAAAATCGATAGCCAACAGTTTAAATCGTCAAAGGCAAATATGTAAATCGCCTGTCTTGAATCAGACAGACAAGCGATAAGTCTACTAAATGGACAAGAACGACTGGAAAAAGAATTTGTGTCGATCTGAACGGATGATATGAACTAAGATCAGTCTGTCAGTTTGGACATTCACGCCTTCAGCTTCTCCATTATGATGTCCCGTATCTGATGCAGCATAGTGACGGGTTTGATCAAGAATGCAAAACGTCGAGCAAATCAAGTTTCTGTTCCAGAACACCCTTCTTCTTTATCTTAGCCAATAAATTTGAAGTGCAAGAAAAGTACTTAAATGTTGTCACAGACTAGACTGACGCGATATGTTCGTAATTTTAGACCGAACTTTGTCAAGGTTTTCGGCCAGTTTTAATAAATATAAGGTGCATATTTCTATTTTATAAGTAATCGGACATTAAACCATCTACAGCACGCGTGAAAATTCGGGCAACATGTGCGAAAGATTTATACTTTTTCGCTAAACGGCATTGACTCAGGTTGTGATACTGATTATCTTGTAGTCTATTGTGAAGTAATTTCAGTCACGAAATGACGGTAACTTTTTAAGGAGCTTCGTTCTGACCACAAGCAAAGCGTATATTTGGCAAAACGAAACAACTATAATAGTATGCGTTTGATCATTAATGTTCACCGCCTTTATGAATTTAAATGTACTTTATCAAAGACATTCATGAAAAACATTATTGTACTGATTTGATAGTTATGTACGCCTTCTTTTAAATTTAATACCTAAAAAGAGTTTCCTCTGGTTTTGGAACAAGTTTCACAATTGCCAAATAATTTTGAAATTTACTCAGTGCTACATTTGAATTCAAGGTTTACAAACTGCGCACTGTGTACAACCTTTTTAAGGAAAATCACGTTTTCGCTTGCAGGTTGAGGAAAAAGTCACATAGTTCCCTCTATGTGGTGCAATAGGTGTGAACATGCTTTATACAGTATAGGTAGCATTTATTAATTCAGGAATATGATGTATTATGAATGAACATCTCACAATCATAAAAAAGCTCATTATTACACTTTTTAAACCAAAATGCGCTCCTTCTTTGAGTTAAAATTTAAAGGAGGCGTAACTTTCTACCAAACGAGTACAATAAAGACTTTTGCATTGTTTTTATTGAATATATTTGAATTTATTAAGGCATTCAAAAGAAATGATAAATACGCATGCTATTTGAGTAGTGATTTTTACAGTACGCGCGTTCTAATGGTGGACAGAACGAAGCTCGTTAAAAAACTCGCATTGAAGTAACTTCAGAAAAAAACTACCTGATAATCAATAACACAACCTCAGTCAATACAGATGAGCGACAGAGTATCCATCCATCGCATATGTTGGCACGTTGCACAAATTCTGTTGCGTTCTGTACTTTTTGGGATCAGCTGTTGTATGAATCACAGAAAAGTTTGCTGTTTTCTATGTTTAAATAGAGTCTGAAAATGCCACTGATGCCACCTTCAAAGACATTTATATCTATGCGAGTATTTGAAATATTTGGGTTCACGGAATGGCATTAGATGCAAAATAAAGGAATTTGCTTGTAAAACAGCGTTCACCTGCTGGACGAAGGAATTTTGTCGGAGAAACTGGCAGAATTTTCAAAACGCAAATTGCCGAACACGCGACAACAGCGGAGCGAAATGATGCCAATTCTCATTTTGTGGCTCATTCGAAGAGACCCGGCTACACATTCAAATTTAATGAGGCCAAGACCCTCGCAAGATTTAACAATGAGGTAGGCCTATAAAAACTTGCGCCATGGTTCACGAGCCCCCAATCCATCGATAAGTGCAACGACTTACCTAATCCATTCTTGATGCTGAGACACAATTTTGTCCAAGCAAGTTTTTCCTTGTGGTACGGATGGCAACCGTCTCATCCTACGCCAGTAATGGAGAGCCAGTTGACCGAGCAATTATCAAATCTGAGTACACCACGCGTGATGAAAGTTCAGCAGGGCAGAGCCCGCATGCCGTTCAATGGACCGCCAACACTCAAGAAGGCAATTATGGTAAATAATCGTCGGATGTTCGCAGAAGTTAACGCATTGTATAAATACAGCAAACGCCTGTGCATGTGCTACCCTGTTAGCTATTGCTCTCTGACTATGCATCTGATGACAAATCCACGAAGGATATCGAAACGTCAGGTGAATTGAAGTACTGTCCTAATGATCGAGTCATCTTCTTCTCAGGATGTTAAAATGTTTTTAAAACAAAACATTGTGCACATAGTAGTAGAAGGCTTACTTTTCAAGGAAACTCGTTTTTGCTAATAAAGACGCTCGCGTGGGATTTACCAATTATTGTCCCTTAATATATGTATCCTGCGACGCAAGGACGGGTTATAAAGAAAACAGACGTTTGTTAAATACTTATGTCCAAAAGGAAAATGACACAAAATGATTTGGCTTTTGGCTGTCAGGTCTACAAACGAGGCCCGGTGTCAATTTCTAGGACTGGAAATTTGCTTGTGTGGGCGAGGGGGAGGCAACTCAGTTATTCGTGCATATAAACATAAAAGCAATACCTACTGAGTCCACTGCGTATCTAAGATTGAGTAAAATAAAGCGGGCAACCCGTCTATGCGAGAGAATAAAGGAGAGTTTACTTGACTGACAGTCCGATGCGATAACGAACGCAGCTTGAATAGCATCGGCGCACAATTGCTCGCGTGCAGGCCGTATCTTTCGGTAGCATTTTGGCAGCATTCAGAGTGTCATCGATTCTTAATTATGAACTAACCATTTGAGCTTGGCTCACAGTCCATAGAAGGACCGATTTCTCTTGCCAGTTTACAGTCCTCCAAAACCCTGCTGTTAGCGCACGGTGGGCATTCAAGCGTATGGGCAGTACTTCATATTCATTTTAAATTATTTACCCTGTTGCAAGCCTCGGTTCCAAAACATATTGCATATCCTCAGTTTTCCTGTGAAACGTTTTATAGATTATAAACTAAAACACGTTGGATTTCGGTTTCCGGATGGCAAACCCACTGTTTGTATGAACGGAAATATCTTATTGAATTTATTTCATCGTTACAGTTCGCATCTGATTGACAAGCTCAATGTTTTATTTACTTTTACCTGAGTTACATTAACTTTGATGAAACCTTTATGTACCCAGTTGGAAATCTTATTGCAAATGCATTATAGTACAACTTTCATTATCCCATTTTAGGTAGCCTATTGGGAGCTCCTTTCATTATTTTGTAAAATGTCATAACATTATCAACGTTAATGTTTTAAATTGTGAATTCACTTTAAATAGTTATCTACTATACTCAAGAATATAGCTAAAATACTAGCATATTGCTCATATTTTTAGAAGTAAGATAAACTTTCTACAAAAGAATCTTATGTAAAATTTGGCAAAATAAATTGCTGTTTTAAAAAGACAACGTTTTTAAACGCTTGGTGCTGAGTTTTGGGGCTTGCATTGCCAACGATTATTAAAGTCAATTTCGTGGCACAACTCTTCAAAAGAATCCCCAATGACGACTTAAATGGAAGGATTCTGAAATTAGAAGCTATTGTTTGTAGCATGAAGTACAAAACCACAGAAATTCGGTCCATTATGCCCCATTTTGTACGTGATTATTTTTTTGTAGGCCACGCGCTCACATTTTTTGTGACTTATTGATGTTTTTTTCTGTTTCTTGACAGCTTTTTGAGGTTCTGAAGGCAGATATCGACAGAGTACAGAAAAATTATCAACTTTTGATTGTTTTTAAAATTTATTTGTCCAACAAAACAGGCTTCGTTTGCATGATGTAAATTTCTGTGGAAAACAATACGCATTCATGTCATCTTGTGGTGCAGATGTGCACAGCATGTGTGAATCATCGTGGAAAATAAAATTTTCTGACTTTGAATGTTATACGGAACCGCATTCGGACCGAAAATGAGGTCACCAGAAAACTACTTGCCGATGAAATCAATAAGGTTCTCTAAGTTTCAGAGTGACCGTCATATTATGCTCATAAAAGCGCAAAGGCGAAAAGCAACTACAATCCCTTTATTTTATCGATTGAGCGGAAGTTACAGTTCCCCTGATTTCTGTCCACGACGTTCATGATCCCTTAAGGACCAGGTAAGAAATTTTGCTAGGTAGATAGAACTGTGGGTATGGAAAATTTTGCTTTCCATTTGAGTATCATTTGTGATTATACAGCACAACGGGTGAGATCGTAATGTGACTGCGAATAGCGGGCTAGTGATAAACATACTTGCCTAATTGTGTGCATTTAGAAATGCCTGTTTTTTCAACTGAGTAGTATGCTGATACCGAACACTCATTGATTAGCGTTCACCAAGCGCTAACGAAACTCACTTGTCGCGCTCTGCCTCGGATCTCATTTCTCGGGTCCTGACAACAGTCACAAGAAGGCTAGTAGTCTTAGGTGGACAAGGGACAATGTAGCGTTATCTATGGCATTTATTATGCCGGCTAAGTCAAGTAACATCAGATTGACATAAACCATGTATACACAGCAACCTTGTCCTCTCTGATTGCAGAAGTCAGACAGCAGTGAGAGGTGGTTAAATCTGTACATAGGGCAGGTTAGCCGTGAGCTGGCAGGTTACGTGTCATTTAAAGTAGATTTTACATTCAGAAGCATCTTAATAGTGGCAAATAGCTGGTTTCAAAATGGAATCCGAAATATTAAGCGGAATAAAGCTTCCGAATAATTTTTTAATATTATCTCTAATTAACTACCACCTATATAATTCCTGCCGGATAAATATGAACTTGTGTGTGCATCTTATTTTAATGCGTCATTAGGTACCTAATCTATGCAGGTTTTTTGAAAAATCAAAGTCAGTGGGGTGTTTAACATTGTGTATATTTTGGAAGAAATATAATTGTACTACGGTGATGAGGTCTATGAGCCCAATAAGCATTTGGTGAGTAAAAAAATTATAAATGGACTAACGCAATATTGATTTCTAAGCTTATATTGCTGCTATTAAGACGTATGTAGGTTTTTCAGTGCTACCTTTACCAAATATCACTGCTATTTTTCTCTTAGGTAGGCAACGTGTCTTTCCCATAGACCTTGCAATTTAACCCAGTGACTTTACTCCAGAATTTAAGGAATCTCTTGTGTGACATAAACCTTGACACTGTTTTCGGAGATCACGTTGACATTTTCAGCACATGCAATATTTCCGGAAATATCATGTCCAACAAGCAATATCTTAATTTTGTCACTAAGCATGGCCAGTTCCCATGCACTTAGCCAAGCTGTCATACAACTTTGAATGCTTGATGTCGAAGCGGTTGTCGTAAATATCAACTGGAACGACATTTTTACTCGGAGGCATAACCCATTTCCTTGCATTTTATAATGAAAGCATTTTGTTCCATTATTATAAACACTGAAAAATTCAAGCTTAGTATTCATTATGCACTTGCGAACAAGTGATAAAATTTCTGGTATTTTTCCAAGTGTTTTCAAAATGGAACTACTTCGAGGTTTTCTTAATTTTTCTAAACTTTACATCCATCAACTAGCAAATGCCGTTAACTTAATGTCTGATCGCATGCGAAATAGCGAATCCCGTGATAACTAACCGGCACTTCATCAAAATAGACTGTTTAATTCCTTCTTGCAGAAGTTATGAAAAGTTGCAATAATTTCATAACTTAACAACATTTTTTTAACGCTCGGCCTTTACTATAAACCACTTGGCGTGGCGGCTTAACAAATGAACATGCTGACAGCGACAGAAAGCTTGTTGTTAGAATAAGCACAACGCGCACATTGCTGCTGTGTAAAATGACCTGCTATGGATCACCAGTCTTCGTCAAATCTGCGAACTTTGGTAAGATAACGTTATTTGTTTAAAACAAGAAAGGGCATTCTCGAGTCATTCTTGTCCGCCAAAAAGCCGATTTCACCGGATGAGCGAACTTCGTAATTAATTCAGAGCGCACTTTCGCTCTATTTTCTCTCAACAAAAACATTTTTTGAAAATTTTTCGAGTATTACGTACCTGCGTCTCTATCACTTCTTTCTGCTGTTGTCCCCTACGATTGTTAAGAGTGAGAATCTGAAACGTCAGGCCAATATACTTCCTGTTCCAATAATTGGATCTTATCCTTCTGGTCTGCTTCTTTGAACTCACTTGTTCGCTTTTATCAGAATTAGAGTCACTGAATTTTAAGAATTTTCTCCGTGGTAATATTCCAGAATAACGATCACATTGGCCTCCTACTGACCAGGTTGTACGCTGCACCCTCGAACACGAACTACGTTTTCAGATAGAATTTAAGGTGGAGGACGTTCCGATTGCTGGAACAACATGGTTATGTTTATGCCAACAAAACGAGGCAAGATGGTAATTGCTGACGCAAGGAATTAGAGCACACTCTAGGCATTTATCGATATTTGCTCTTCGTTTAAATTTTACGATAGAACCCTGTGCACACACAAACTGTTTCAGATACTGTTCTGTAAGTATGTCTCTGATGATGAATCCGCGACGTATTTCGAAACGTCAAGTGAATAAACATATTTTCCCAGGGATCGAGTTACATCCACTGCTCAATTACTTCCTGGGACTCGCATGTTCGCTTGTATTAAGAATTAAAGGTGTTATACGTGAGTCCTCTGTGCCGCGCTTACGTCCGTTTTATCGTTTTGGCTCTCGAATTGTTTGCTAACTGTTCCGACAGTTAAGTTTTGCGGCCTTTAAGGGAAGAGAAACATGATTTCGAATGACATTGTGACCTCATCTTTGGTAATTCGTGTCTCCTTGAGCAGCTAAACAGGCCGTTGTGATCGTGCCCAAGGTGACAGAACTCAGATTTCAAAATAGCCAGTTAGCCATATTTAATGTTGCTTCGCCAACACAACTAGGGCTGTGTTCAGCCCAAAATATATCACTGTATCGGAAGTACCTTTCGCACTTGTATTCCACAAAATCTTCGCTAAAACGGGATCTATACATATGCATAAATTTTCAATCCAAGCTTTAAAAGGCAGAGTATTCGGCTTTGAACTTCGAGTAATCCAAGAGCAGGAAAACGCTATAACAAACCAACGATGAATAAACAATCCCTTTTTTAATCACCAGTTTTGAGCCTTTATCCGAGCATTCTATGTGATTCATAATCGAAACTTTTGGAAAAGTGCGCTTCTGCTTTTTTATATTCGGAGAATGAGTCAACCTTGGTGCCTTATTCGACTAATTGCAGTTAAGAAACAAAAAGGATCAGTTAAATCATTACTTTAAAAATCCCATTGGCACCTAATGTACTCGAAACTCCTCAGCAATTTCCGATATTTTCTACTAGATATATTACATGAACATTAGAAAACGCTCAAATGTCAATGCTTGTCTTGAGCTGCGTTTGAAGTGATTTACAATTTAAGTATTTTAAACAGTAGAAATAAGCACGCAGCAGCGCAGCACGCCTAACTTAATAGTGAAATGTTTCTTCGGCATTTTGCTTATTTTACTTTCCAGCCTTTGGTGTTAGTCTTGCTTTCCAGTCCTTGTGGATTGAAAGAAATCGGTAGATCAATGGCTTGTTGGGCTGTCAGAAAACGAATTTTTTTCTTTTTATTTATTTTATTGCCTGAGACAGCCTTCAAGTTTTACACCTAACGGAATACATGGTCCACCATGGTGATCATTTTCTTTAGCTGACGACAATTTAGACCTTCCAGATAGAGCACAGTCAAGATGTAGTCGTTCGATTTAGAATACCTTTTTCAATGCCTTCAATTTTTACTTTTGCTAGAACATGAGGCAGCAACTGGCAGTTATTTATTCATATTTAAAATAACCTTGTTTGATTTATACTTTTTTAGATTTTATTGCTATCTTTTCTGGAAATATTAACTTATGGCCTTTTAGGGATAATATTTATATTTATTTTTAAAAATATTTAATGACACCATTTGTTCGGGTTTTTTCTGTCCTGGAAAGCAATACCTCCACCTATCTGGTGTCCCTGTTTTCTGAGTGACTAAACGATCGGGGAAATCTAAAAGCATGGCAACCTTGCGCTGTCTCACTCTATGTGATATTTAGACTGCATAAAATAACCTCACTATTGAGCTGTAGCAGAGTTGGGAGAGAATGGACAACTTTCAGCTTTGCAGACTATCATGTAATCCCCTGGAGGCTTTCGTGGCAGTAAAAAGGGGAAGTTGAATACTGAATTGAGGACCGCCTATCAACGCTGCCCCGAGCAGGACATATCCGGCCATTTCCGCCCAGCAACCGCATGCTTTGACGCACATTTCCGACTGAAATCATTGCTATTTTATCTTTTACTCTCACTTTATATGCTCTGAGATAAATTGTATGCAGTCAGCCGACGATCTGCTCACGCCTTGTTATTGAAATTTTTTGCGTTCTCCGCAGGAAAAGTCCCAATCTTTAATTTTTCAGCTGTATTTAACTGCCTTTGCCAGCAGACCTTTGGCAGGCCAAGTGATTTTACGCAAATGGGATTTCTGGTGGCCAATTGAAGTAGTACTTCTTGAATGATAGTCAAAAATCAGTCAAACGGATTGTCAGTTAAGTGCCGTTTTGGCTTAGTTTGTAGTCAGTTATAGTAAGACTACTCCCACGCTGTTTTTGATGGTAACTGTCTCTTATGGATTATTGATAATGTGCAGCCGATTGCTAATGTCAAAGAGAAGCCGGTTTGTAAAAAAACCACAAACGTGTTGGCAGGGCACCGTAAATACACCAAAATACTCATGTTTTGGAGTATCTCAGTAACCCCTATAACATATGGATCTATAATGATATTTGATAGTTTGGCATATATTTGGTCACTTTAGTTTGATCCAATAAATTGATTCAAGCATTAGAAACCATCTTAGTTACCTTAAGTTGAGGTATTGAAGGGTACTAGGCATTAATTTTGGCTAAATCATGAGTAGGCGGATATAGAAGAAATTTTCTCTGCTGTGAAGTATGACAGAACCATAATTTAATTATTATGCTGTAGCAGATCTCTAAAATAACGATTAAAAAGGTAAAAAATATCCTCTCCATAACCGGAAAATTAAGTCTGAGTTAGCTTAACTGCAAATGTAGTCAATTTAAAGGAACTGCATTTATCTTCAGAAACAAGGAACAATTGCAATTTTACAAATAATGTTTGCTAACTTGTGAAGTTTTTTATCAAAATGTTGTAATCTAGACGGGGTGCCTCTATTACGACGCAGGTAGGTCATTGCTGCAGCCGATTGAGTTGGCGTATGATTGCAGGGCCTTGATGACTTCTCTTGCCAGTTTGTTTTCGGTCCAGCCGATCAGTTGGGCACCATCAGAGTCAAAACCATGATGCTATTTTAGAAAACATAAATCAATTGAATATTCAAAGGACAAGAAACTGGCATAATAAACATATTATTATTATTATTATTATAAATGATCCTTAACTTAAAAGGCATGTTGGTTGACATCCGAAAGCTAGAGTCAATCATACACCTGACGTGATATTTTGAGGGATTTAAAATAAAGCTCCTTAATGGAGTTAAAACTTTGACGATAAACGGGACCATGTTAAGAATTAAAATCCCCCTGATATTTTTTGCAATGGTACGGAAAATGCGGTAAAATATCATGAAGTGTATGTGGCAATTGCAGGTTCCTCATTCATAAAAGCTCTTAACAATGCTGTTTTACCAATAATGATTAAATTTTAAACTTTGTTGTATGTGATGCTTTCTATCTGTTTTTACTTTGATCTGCAATTGAGAAATAAACACCCCCAGTAGCCACTATTGCGTTTGCTCGGAAAATCTATGCTGATCATAATTACTTACGACTAGGCAGTGCAGTTTATCTGAGCAACGTGAACAGTTTAGCCAGTGCTGCAATGGATATCAAAACGGAAATAAAGGGTGGTCATTTATCAAGTTTGAGGTATTCTGCGATAAGCGGCGATGGTAAATAAACTAACCTTACCCCACTGGTGAACGCATTTGCTTTTAGGCAGACTGGCAATGTGCCCTTTTGTGGACACTTTCCATTTGCAGAATTAAATAAGGCTCGTGCTGTTTTGGCCGGGTAACGTTCAAAGTCTGGTTTTGTCATACTGGCTTGCTTAACAGCAACTAATCAAATCACACAAGTGCTGCAGACTGTGTTGTCTCCCTCAGTATGCTTTTTCACCTGATTCGATGGATTGCTGCCACTGTCTTAGTTGTATAAATGTGCTGTGAGACGAGAAAGGGTGACGCGTTCCAGATAAACTGAAGTAATACCTTTTTTGGAGCTGCAATGTTCTTCAGTGATATGCCTCCAGCTGAAGTATGGCTTTAAATCGCAAAGGTTATGTGACCGCATAGGAGATGGGGCCTTACACGAATTAAAGAGTTTTCGCGTGCCAGGTGTATTGATATGAAACTGGGGTGTTCATCTGATCTATCTGGTTAGGGCATATATTTGTCCCGGAAGTGCCTTCTGGCTCGTACTTGAGTGATATCAGGCTATCGCTAAATGACCTCAGACATATGTTGGAGTGGATCCGAAAAGAGAAGGGAGACAGAACAGCCTGATATCAGGCAGAAGACTTGTTGAGCACCGGATACATTTGTTTAATGTCCTGAGCTTTTGAACTCTTACAGGAGTTTATCTTCAGAGATCAGAAGCAGCAACCAAAAGGATGGTTATTATAGCGGCCAAAAGCCAATCAGTTGTCAGCGGTCGTCAAGGGAAAAGCCACATTGACCAGGAGGATGGAAGTCGGGAGGGAGGGGGCAGCAATTATAGTTGTAAACGCTTATTAACTGTCAGTGAAGATGGCTGTCGTTCGGGGTCATGAGCAGTAATTAGTGTAACGCCTGGTCCCCAGGGTAGAGGGTCCCAGTGAGCCTGTCTCCTCTTCTGGCCGGTTCTTAGCAGGTTCCTGTTCGTTTTCAATTCTGACGTTAGGCGTGGCCTTGTTTCTTCCTTTGCTTACATAATGGCGCAAAATTTTGTAGCCTGATATAACTCAAATACGAGCCTCGAGGCACTTCTGGGACAAGTATATGCCTTAACCAGATAGATCGGATGAACACTCTACTTCCATCATATTCACAATCACAACTGACGAAGCAAAGAACCCGTGGTGCCGAGGTTGACTATAAAACTCAATGACCAAAGGTCTCGGGTTCGAATCTCGGGAGTTCCAAACCCTGAGATTGGGTATGACTAACTGATGATGGATAACAAGCCAGAAATGGCCATTTCGGTTGAAACCCGGAAATTCAAACCCAAAACCTTTGCTCAGCGAGATTACCACCCTACCATTGCACCACGGGCTAATAATCGACAAAGAAACGAGCCCGTGGTGCGATGGTAGCGTAGTAAACTCAACGATCAAAGGTCCCGGGTTCGAATCTCGAGGTTTCAACCTTTGAGATTGGGTATGACTGGGACATGATGGCTGACAAGTCATAAATGGCCATTTCGGCTTTCCTTTACTTTTTCGGATCCACTTCATCATATACATAGGGTGTTTCAAAAATTTAAACACACGTTAAATAGTTGTAAACTTGGTGGTTATAATAATTTAATTATTGCAAACATGCAAAAAGATCTAAAGTATGATTTTGTTGTTATTCCACTGCGTTTTGAGAGAAGACACCGCACATGAATGCGCCAAAATAGTAATAAAATTATTTCATGTTGTCTGGTATTCCATTGCTTTCCGTTGTCAGCAGTGTCTGGGTCAAAATTAATGTCAGTTTGAGAACATGCAGCGAACAATAACACCACAATAATACCTGTGGATTTTTTTACATTTTTGAACTAATAAATTATATAAAACATCAAGTTATCAATTATTTCAAATGTGTTTATATTTTTGGATACCCTTTGTTTATGATGAGGACGTTCTACCGAACTTTTATCATCTATAAAAGTATAGAACAAAAACAAGAACTAGACGAACAAAAATAAAAATAAGGATAAAAAGAAGAAAAAAGCAAAGCAAGAAGGTTCTTCGTTCGCCGGGAGGATGACTTTATTCGCCTAATGGGCTGACAAGTGACTGCCGACATATCCGGAAAAAAGTCACGAGTTTAATTTATAAGCAACGCTAGAAGAAAAACAGGTTCATTAATAGATAGAACCCTTGGCCACTCATTATAAGTCCTTCAATCACTTAATCGATTACCTGTTGTCATTCAGAGCCCTGCACCGTCATCTGCGGTCCGGTTTCACTGATGATAAATTGGCCACTGCCCTCTTTAACTGTTGCTTACATGTTGTTACTGTTTTCACCTCTGACAATGGACTCCACTGAGACTTCCAAAGCTCATACGAATAAACCCGTGTTTCAGCCAAACAAAACGTCGAATTTTTCAGCATGAATGAGAGCTCAGTGGGTTTTTCACTAAGCTGTCCTGTTTAGTGATTTATCATAGCCACATAAATGCTCGGATGCATAAACTGCGCATTGAGAAAATAAATACATTCAGACATGTTTCCGTCCTTCTGAAGTTTTCAATGGTGACCTTCAGTAACTGGCTAGTATCTATAAAAGTTTGGCTTTCCTGGTGATTTAAGTACTCCTCAGGCTATCGAGAGCAGCTCAGCACTGCGCAACTGATAAGCATAATTTCAAGGTGACAGTGACTGATTACTTTGTAAGTAAAAAACTTCCCCAAGGGTTGAGCTAATCACCGTTCACCTCATTACGCCGCAACTTTATTTTCATAACACACAAATAATGAGGAAAACCATAAAGGTTAATTTTCTTATTTGCAAACTGCTAAGTGCACAAAATAACGCAAATAATAGATGTAATTTGAATCAAGGAAAACTTTGTAGCTTATGTGTACAACGGCATGAACACTTAGGGCACGGAATGGCTTCTTAGAAGGTTTGAGATTTGTCAGTTACTGGGAGATTCGAAAAATTCATTTGACTCAGTTTTTACAAATACAGTAGATTCCCTATCTCATGAAATGGCACCTGGAATTCTGAAATGCGTTTTCGAGTCAAAAAAATTAACTACGTACGGTTGTAATTATGACAATCGTACAACCTTATCTCAATAAATTCTGGTCACGTCAGGTTGCCTGCTTTTTAACGAACTATTTTCTGATAGCCAACAAAAAGTAGGTACCGTTAAATTTGGCTGCATATGTACTATGCATTTTCATCATTGATTTTGACTGCTGTTATAGATTCAAATATATTTTATGGAAAAATTTATCGAAAAAATTATTTCTTGTACTCGTTTGGTAGAAATTTATGCCTTCTTTATATGCAAAGAAGGTGTACACATTGGTTTTCAAAAATTTTCTAAATTGCCGAAAAATTTTTAAACCTATTGACTGGTACACTTGAATTCAAGGTTTAATAACTGTGCGCTGTGTACATCTCGTTTAAGGAAAAGTACTTTTTTGCCTATGAATTGAGGAAGAAGTCGCAAACAGTCCTCCAAATCCTGCAAACAGCTTTCATGACAAAATTTAACTTGGTAGTTTAGCACATATCTGTACAGGTTATTTTGATCAACTGAGTTGATTTAATAGTAATAAGTGCATTGGTTTGGGAAACTACCCACTAAGTTAAAGTTATTGGGGAAATAGGTAACCATTTTAGCTAAATAATGAGTTTGTTTATATTAAAAAAAGTTCATATGCCATTAGGTATGACAGAACCAACCTTTTTACTAATCCATATTGTGCAGCGGAAGAATTCCATAATAAGTAAAAAAACGATGAAATAATAATCTCTTCCAGAGCTGGAATATTTTGTGCAAATTCGATCAAGTGAAGTGAATCCAAGATAAAGGAATCGCATTTATTTTCACAAACAAGCAAGAATGGAAGCTTTAAAAATTATTTTTAGCTATTTTGTGAAGTTTTTTTGCACAAAATGCAAAAACAAAATGTTACGTCGCATTTTGTTTAAACCTCACCGCTGACCTTGCGCAAAAACAAACATTGCCATACATGTTACCGTGAAGGAAATTGAAGAAGGCCTTATTGCATGTAAGTCATTAAGAAGCGTATTTTTTGTGAACAATGCGTTCCGCTCTAGCGCTATTTAGAAACGGAACAGACAGAAAAATAATAAGTATTTCAAAAAAAATCTTCATATATGTGGCCTATGTTTTTGCATTCGCAAACTTATAACAGATCGTGGAATGAATCTCCTCAAGTGAAATATAATCCGTTAGGTAGTGCACCTCATATTCTCCTAGTCCCAATAATCTGTCCAACGGAAACGATGGTTATAGTATTTTTGAGGGTGGAAAAATAGGATAGGTAGGGAAGGAAATTGTAGGAAGTAAGTGCTTGGTGTAACAAATGAAGTCAAAGTTGCTTCACGTAGCTGCTTTGATTAAATTGTTCCATACGTAAATTGAATGTGGGCTCAGCGACTGACGCCGTGGACTATACTTATTCCAGAAAGATGAGTAAGACCTCTGGTAAGTTGAAGTAGATGACCTCCTAACCACTATTTCTTTTTTTCAGGACGTTCAAAAAGTTTGCAATAAAGCCTGCGATAAAACTGATCAGGAAAATTGGCAGATATAAATCAACAACATTTCTAAATAAAATAAAAATGCGTATAGCTTTCATTAAAGTATATTCCACTGTCTATCCTAGTTTCCACCCATAAAACTCCTGTAACCAACGTTTTCGGGATTAGGGATACATGAGGTGCACTACATAACCTATTGCTGCTAATTTTTTTCTCGGACTAAGACAAGAATCACGCTGCTATCAGGATTTATTAACGTTATACAATCTGTTGACCTGTTATTCAACTGCAAGCGGTCATTAGGTGAAACATAAACATCGTTTGTAAGCATGCGGCTGAAACACGTCTCTAACCAGGCCACCTGCAGGAACCACAACAGATATGCACGGCTCTTGCTCAACGGGCAGTTGTATCAACAAATCGATGACGTAGCTATGGACAATTCATCAGGGCCAGTCCTAGCGGATATTTTAATGTCGAAACCTGATTGGATATTAGCCAAACACTTAAACAGTACTGCTTTCTATAGACGATATGTGTATGTCATAGTCATCTTTAAACTAAAACCCCAAAGGTGGAGAATTACTACTTAAAGTTATGATCGAGATGCATGCAAAAATCAGATTTACGATTAAGCATGAGAAGATCGACACACTGTCTCACTCTGATGTGCCTATACGCAGACGAGCAGTCGGTTCCATTCAAAATTCCATCCATGGGAAAGCCACTTGGAAAGTACAGAACATGCACTTTCTTAGTTTGGTTCTAATTCAGAGGATATAAAACATTTTTCTTCAGCTTAGATTGATGAAGGGATCAGTTCCCTCGTGAAAGTGTTTCTTGGAAACAGCTATCGGGAGAAATTCATCGGTAAGTACCACCACCGCTAACAAGAAAATCCTCTCGAAATATCAGTGCCACAAAAGCCGGTGAGTATCTTCCTCCCTTTTAAGGGTGATATTGTGTCCGACATGATCAAGTGTAGGCATCGCTGCATGACCGAAAGAACATGCTTCACCTCTAAATGTTTGTACATCAGCACAACAAGGGCTATTCCGGTATGACCTACTTAAGACATTCTGTCTCCATGCACGCCACATTGGACTACGTTTACGAGATTGCATGTAGTTACGGATGCAAATACATCGGATGCACGCAAGGGCAATTGGCAACAACGTAAGCCGAACATATGCCGAAGTGGTTACGCAGGACGGAAACTAAAATACCCTGGATTTCAATTATGAAGCACCCAGTGAACACTGCCCACACGGTCGACCAAACCACTGCCTTGTAGGTAGTACTCCGGGCGACGACCGGACGTCTCCTGCGGCTTACGGAGGTTGCTACAATACGAAGATAACTAGACCTCTGTAAACAGTTGGATCCTGTGATTAACCTCGCATTGCCGTGGTAACGATCGATAAACGCATCCTTTCCCACGCCTCTTCCCCCCCCCCCCCTAGTGACCGAACGCTACCTTTGCCTCCCCCCAATTTTATTCACGCTTCACAGGCTTACATTGTAACGTGAATTGCCTTGCTGAGGTAACGACCTCCCCCTCTTCCTCACCCTCATCATGCACTGATATTAAGATTATTAGTTCCTACCAGCAAGGCAAGGAGCCCTTGGTGCCATAGTAGAATATTGAACTCAATGACCACGGGTACATGGTTCAAATCTCGGGGGTTCCAAACCTTGAGATTGGGTATAACGTGCTCATGACGGCTAACAAGCCAGAAATGGCCATTCCGGTCTCCTTTTGCTTTGTGGGATCCATTTCATCAGTTCATATTCTATTTACCAAACAAGTTATAGTCTTCTTGGTTTATTTTGTAGTATCAATAGGTAGTGGCCGTTTTTAGTTGAATAAAAGGTCGAAAAAATATAGGTTGCAACAAATCCTACTAGTTTCTTGTTTTTTGCCCTGTTCAAAAGCAGTATTGCATTAATCAGTCTGTAATCCAGTAAATGATTACTTGACGCAATAAATAAATATTATGTTGGCAAATTGGTGAAACAATAAGGGGGCTTGGTGAGATTTGAACCCACTCCAGTATGGGGAAGCTTTAGTACAATCAGCGTTCTTCAATATTCCTTAGGTTACTCTCTATCCCTCTGAAAAAGCTTTGCATAAAATGTGGCCATAACTTTGTGCATAATCAATTTTCTTATCAGAATGCATTGAAGCTCTGTTTTACGTAACACCTGTGAAAACTATTTTCATCGATTTCTGAATTCAATGCTTGTAGAATACCACCAGTTTTGTTGCTTATCCGCCAGTCAGATGGTTGCTTTTGTTTGATAAAAATGGCCTCAAACTCTGAGTTTATTATTTTTTCCGGAGATTCCTTAAAATGACGAAGCTCCAAAAGTTTATTTCTGATATATTTCGTTAACGTAGGACTGCTGACGTAGTTGTGCTCATGATAAGTCGTCACGCTATAACGGCTAACGGCTGAGCTATCACCAAGATATAATAGGTAGCCTAAAGCACCGTTTAATTTCAGCCTGTAACCTTTCTTCGTTGCAAATTTTCTGAACACACATCCTTCTGTGGTGCTTTGCAAACAGAAAACAATGACTACAAGTCCAGGCCCCTGGACCTGGGCGTTGTTACTAGTGGCAGCAATGGACACAAGAAACAAACTAATGTGCCATTTAGCTTCAATGGTTTTCTTTATCGAAATGATATCTGCGAATTTATATCCGATGAAGGATGAGTTCGCTTAAGTTTCCCTCGTAAAGGTTGCATAACTTATTCAATTTACACCTTTACGTCATTGGCACAATTTATTTTTTAACAACATAAATCGCGAAAGGTGAAAGATAAGATTTTCATATATAAACTTACTATTTGTGGGTTTATCAGTGTCTCATATTTGTCTTCATCCGTTCTGTTTTTTTAAAATTTCAATTATCGCTCCCCTGACACCATTTTACAGACCTCCTATAACTCTGTAAACGCAGATACACAGAACTTGAAATCAGATTGTGTTATGACCTCTTGTGTGTTCCTGTGTCAACACTGGTTATGCCCCCCCCCCCAGTTGCGTGGTAGGAAGGCAAGGCAGAACGGGATAGCAGATAGTAATTTACTATTACTTCTACTAGTACATCAGCTCTGTTTCCTGTGTGTCCAGCAGCTTGACTTCTGTGTCCATCAGCAGCTTGTGTTTTGTCGTCTTCTCGGCCAACAGCGTTCCTTGTCTCCAGCAGGCATGTCCCGAGTCGCTATCGGCAGAATCACAGGTCATCGATAGCGCGTCTCCAGCGGCAGAATGCCGCCTTCAGCGGTGGCAGCATATCTAAGGGCCAGTATTCATTGTTCCCTATTGGCTCTCCACTAGTGGCCTCTACGGGCAGCCGTCATGCCTCCAGCCATCGTGTCCTTAGCGTGACCTGCCGATAGGCGCGATCCGGGCGCGGGGCAGTCTCGCTTGTGCGCGCTTCCTTTGTTCTGGTCTAATGTTCGCCCTTTGAAGTTTGCTTGTAACTACATGAACCGGTCGCCAGTAACGTCCCTTTGTTCTGGTTCCCTTAGGATTGTTTGAGTGATAATTGCGTCTGGACGGTCCCAACAGCTTGGTCTTACTGAAGAGATTTGGTCTATGACAATACTTTTGACGCGTGGTCTTTTCGTTTTGATTTTCTTGTGCATTCCAAAGTTGTTTATGACTCCTTGATTGAAAGTTGCACGCGATCTTATATGTTTTTAAACGTGGAAAACAGTCTTTTTATATACGTGCAGTGACATAATTTGTAACTTGCATTCCATATAAACTATAGTAGACTTGCAGTGGGCGTTAGCATTACCGTGGGAACCCGTGATCGTTGACTCATCAAGCCAGTGCTGCAGCTAGGCTGACTACCGGCACCCTGTCCGTCTCTCACTCTGTGCCCTGCGTGACCTACAAACACATCCGGTCTCGCCTACGCCCACACCGCAGCGTAACCTCGCGTGGTCCAACCAATCACAGGCTGACTCACACACGACCTCAAGGCGAGGACTGCTGCCTAGACGCCCCGAGCGAGGTGGTCGCGATGAAGCCACGCTCTCACGCGGTTCTCTCGGTAGAACGCTTCTGAACACAATATATTTCTCATACCACTGGCCTTTGCATGATTTCTCTCTTCCCTTTAGGCACCATGCATGGAAAATCACAACCGTTATGGGGAAACTTCACAACCCTTAACACTTCGATAGATTAGTGTACGTATATACGTGTTGTGTTTATCACTTTCGAAGTTAAGGAAGAGATCGTTGACTGAACCGCATTCGTACGAATGTTTCCGATCTTTTCTGATTGCCATCATCAGCCTGATGTAGTTGCTACTTCTGGTGCTCATGAGGAAGTCAGTGTCTCCACCTGCCCCTTATTTTAGCTGTGCTTGACGCACAAATTTTGATCTACCCGCTGGCTGCTGACTAAAGTTAACCCTCCTGAGGCTGATTACTGACGGGCTCATGTGAATCTCATCCACTCTAGGAGCGGCATGGCTATAGCAAGGTTAATGCGCCTGTTGGACTTCCATAAGTCAATCAGCGGACTGATCAGCCGTTACCGTTTGCGTCAGCAGCTTTCGGTTTCCCAGGCGCATCGGTGAGGCAACGTTCAAGGATGGTCAGGTAACCTCCGCTAAAAGAAAGGTTCCCAAGCTTCAGTAAAAATGCTACTCAGTTCATTCGGTTTGGGAAATCACGGTCTCCAATGATGAGATAATGGTCTCCTTCGACGTTGTTTCCCTTTTTACCCCCATACCACTCGATGAAGCAAGACAAGGCCCAAAGAGCTAAGAAGCGAAGGTTCCTGCAGCTGCCTTACTTGATCTTGTAGACCTTTGCCTACAAAACAATTTTTCATTTGATCATCAGTGATATGAAAAATTAAAAGGAGCTCCAATGGCGTCACCCACATTTAGATTCCTTGCCGCAATCACCATGGATAAAGCTAGAATCAACGTCCTTTCTATCGATTTACCCTAAATTATGGGTATGGTTTATAGACGACACATTTGTTGCCATTAAAAAGGACCATCAACTCAGACGTTCCGGGCATTCAATTCACGCTCGAAAAGGAGGTTAAAAACAAACTCCCATTTCTGGATTTTCTCGTGCGGTGAAATGCTAACGGAACATTACAAAGTCCGTTTACCGAAAATATGCGTATGCGGAAGTTATTCTTAACTATGAGAGCATCAGCCCCTTTTCTCACAAAAGGATTGCCGTCAACAGACTGCTATGCTGAGCGAAGATACACTGGTCTGACGAAAAAAAACCTAACAAAACGAGTTCAATTATCTGTTTAAATTGTTTTCCCACAACGGTTTCGTAGAGTCTTTGTAGGCTGATGCATGAGACAACAGCAATCCAACAAAAAGGAACCAGATAGCTCCGCTCGGGCGCGCAATGGCAGAATTTGTCCTTGCATTCCAGATCAAATGAAGTAGAGTAACGTACGTGTACACGTGTTGTGTTTATCACTTTTCGAAGTAGAGGAGGAGTTCATGGACCGAACCGTATTCGTACGAACGTTTCTGATCTTTTCTGATTGCCATCATCAGAATGATGAAGTTGCAACTTCTTGTGCCCATGAGGAAGTCAATGTCCCCACCCGCCCCTTATTACAGCCGTGCTCGACGTACGAACTTTGACCTACCCGCTGGCTGCTGACTAAAGTTAACCCTCCTGAGGCTAACTACTGACGGGCTCATTTGACCCTTGTCCACTTTAGGAGCGGTGTGGCTATAGGAAGGTCAGTGTGCCTGTTGGACTTCCCTAAGTCAATTGGTGGACGGATCAGCCGTTGCTGTTTGTGTCAGCAGCTTTCGGCTTCCCAGGCGCATCGGTGAGTCAACTTTCAAAGATAGTCAGGTAACCTCTGTTAAAAGAAAGGTTCCCAAGCTTCAGTAAAAATACTACTCGGACCATTAAGTCTCCTGTTCCTCATATTCGGGTGATGGTAAACACTATAAAATGTCTTACCAGCGTATCTCAACACATTTAAATGCGCGTTCGTGTTCACCGAGGACGAAGAAGAATGAGAGGAGAAGAGTTCATGGAGCCGAAGCTCTGGTTCGCAAGGCATCACAGACGGCGACAAGAATAATGAACCTGTTGAGGATTTGCGTGGCCCATAAGCCGGAATCCACAAACAGGCAGCTACTTATGCAAACCAGGCTTCCAGTGACAGAACAGTCATCAGTGATCTACAGTATACTATTCCGAAACTCCATTGCTATGCCGGGGATAGAAGCATATGCCTTAGCACAATATTATATGAACGGCAGCTTGTATTCTATGGCCATGTACAATAGTTGAGCCTTTGAGGAGACGGGGGTGAGCACCTTGATCTGCCACTCAAAAGTTGATAATCAACCGGCACTCCTAACCTAGCTGTAGACCCTCATCGCTTCTCCCAGAAGCTCCGACTGGAGTCAGTTCAGACAGGCCCAATAAGACAGCTGAGGAAAAGCGCGCGGCCAGTGGGTGAATAGTAATGATGATAATAAAAACAATACGAGCCAGCCAGTAGTCACGTGACCAACGCGGAACAATACCTCTTTCACGTGCCCACGAGACTGACATCAGCTCCTGTGGACATCAACAAGTAATCATTCCGCTGGCAGACGAGAGAAAGACCAACAGGCAGGTTGAGGTAAAAACAATTTTGGCGAACGTGAAGAGGACTTCGGTTAAATGAACACACAAGCGGTCGGTTCCGCAGCGGTCAATAGGAAACAGCAGTGAACAGGCAGGACAGAGTTCGTGCATCCAGTATAGAACAAAAATTTCATTTGCCTGACGTTTCGAATTTTGTTGAGAATCCTTTAGTTTAGGTAACCATGGAATTGTGTGCGACATATGCAGATAGTGGTGATACATGCACAGCTTGCATGGTGCTTTTCGTTCGTAGCGGTCATCTGCATGCGTATTATGATTATCAGCTGCTGTAACCACCGCTTGGGCTCTTTATTGGTACAGTGGTGGTTTGACACTTGGCTTTCGACTCATTATTTGCCACGATTTTATTGCCCATGTCAGATAGTAGCATGACCTTCCTTGGCTTAGTAAATATCATGAGCCCGTCACACGTTACCTGAGATTCATTGCCAAACGAGGAAAACGGTAGTTTTATAGTGCATTCTGAAAGGGGGGACTGAGCCAGTGGAAATAAAAGTCATACCTGTTGATTCTACACAGGTTGGCACAGTAGTGTGTGCTGTGGACTGTAAGCATGCACTCTCGTGACTGTTCTCATCCAGTTCTTGCTCGAATTTACACCTTTATAAGTCTTCCTGTTCAGAGGAAGAAGATGCGACCACTGAAGCAAGAGTTTTATTGTCCTGACGGTTCAGATTCCTTCGGGAATCCCTAATCATAGGTAATGGTACGAAGGCTTAGTCATGTGCAGATAGGAATAAAACATGCACAGATTGCAGGGCATTTATAGTTCATAACGATCATCCGACACGGACGAGGTAATCGCGGTAATTAATGAGTCGAATGTGAAGTGTAAAGCCATCGCCGCACTAATTAAGGCATGAGTGGATGATTACAGTACACACGCGGATAACCGTGTGCATGTTTCATCCCTATTTGCGCATGACTCAAACTATCGTACCATCGCTTATAATTAAGGATCCCCGACGGAATCCGAAGCGTCAGGACTCTTGTTCCAGTGACCGAATTTTCTTCTTCTCAACTGCTTCCTGGAACTCACATACTCACC
Source organism: Ligula intestinalis (assembly GCA_036362985.1). Lineage (NCBI taxonomy): Eukaryota > Metazoa > Platyhelminthes > Cestoda > Diphyllobothriidea > Diphyllobothriidae > Ligula > Ligula intestinalis. The sequence goes on from JAYGXS010000005.1 coordinate 24,719,668, forward strand.
TCTATTGGCAAGTCTTGCTGTTTTTATCGCTTAGTTTACAACATGCGTTTCGGATTCATCAAAATTACTGCTCAAAAATTACTGAAGAAAACGTTTATTAAATTTTTAAGGTGAACATTATGAAATTCATCCTGTAACCGCCTTAGGAAATGAGTTTGGTGAGCTTGAGAAAGTCACTGCTGCCCTCAGGAGAAACATTAAACATTTTACGCTAATGCCTCCAAGGTAAGGTCAATACGATTAGTCAGAGCCCTACTATCACTTCGGTCCTACCACGTGCTTGTCCCTGTCGAGGCAGTTGGAGGAAGAAAAGGTTGACCGGAGCAGTTTGAGTATCAAGACTTTGCAATTGCCGGCATCAGGCGGCAAAGAGCACGCCGAAAGGATCAACCAATCCGCTAACAGTAACTGTACGAATAAGGAAATGCCTGGTGGAATACTGAGAAGCTGGGGGGGGGGGGGGGTCGGCCTGTAACTGCCGTTTTAGAAGGCCTAAGTTGACAGGGAAATCAAATCTAGCTTTTAGCTTAAATTTCTTTCGTGTGGTAAATTTTGTCTTTCCTTGTGAGGGCGTGTTTTGCCCTTCCGTCTTGTTACGCTGACAGCTACAGCAGGCCGTGTGCCAACAGTTACGCCCTTCATAAGGTGGAGCCGACTACGATACGAACTACTCGAATGGCTATTCCGGGCTTATTAGCCGTCAGCATCCACTTACACCCAATCCCAGGTGTGGATCAGACGAGATTCGAACCCATGACCTTTGCATACTCTATAGCATGGCAAGGTTTAAAAACTGCGCGCTGTGTACATTCTGTTGAAGAAAAGTACGTTTGAGGAAGAGGTCGCATACTTTCCATAAAACGCTGCACTAGATTTGGATCATGCTGTATACCACATAGGCAGCATTAATGAATTTACAGATGTGATGTATAATGCATGAATACCTCATAGTCGTAAAAAAGCTCATAGGTAGAAACTATTTTAAAACCGAAAGATACCCCTCCTTTAATTATAAAATTTAAAAAATGGCGTATTTTCCTACCAAACGAGTACGAGAAATAATAATAATAATTTGAAGTTATAAGGACAGTCAAAATCAATAATAAAAATTAATAATATTTAATTAGCTACCTTTTACAGTACACATGTTTTGTTAGCGGTCATAACGAAGCTCGTTAAAAGGCCGGCATACTATCCTGACTGAAATAACTTCAGAATATACTATAGTATTAAAACGTTCCTCAACCCCGATTAGCAAATAGTGTCAATCTTTTGCATATGTTGACATATTACACGAATTCTACGCCGTACTCTATACTTAGAAATGTTCAGTTACACGAAATTTTAATCACGGATTTGTATTGTGGCTGTCAGGTTGATTAATCTTTACCTTTGTCAGTCCACAATGAGGTCAAAAATAGGGCCGAGGTTTGCATTGAGTAGGCAGGAAGCGGAGGACTTAAAGTACGTACGAGGGCAACACTGGGGATGTGTGACTATCGCAGTTTAGAAACAACGCTGGCTTCGGCCCCTCTGTCCACAAGGCAATCTCTGCCTGTCAGACGTGCTGGAGTCATGGAAAGTGAATAAAACGGTCGTATCTACTCTCTCTTTCTCACTGACTGACAGTTTCCTTGCATGGACTTGAAGAGAAGGAGGACGGAACCTTGACCAGCTTTGCTACCAAAGTTCGCAATATACCAAAAAGCATCGACATTTAGAGGATGCCCGTCTGAACGCTAACTACGACATCCAAGCGAGCAGCGACCGTTAAAAGGTATGCGCTTCTGCCGACCAAATGCAGTTAGCTCTTCCTCCACAACGATTATCAATAGTTGATCTTTCAGAGTAGACGAAGTAGATAACTTTGTAATGGTGGACGCGGCGAAAATCGCTGCTCCCTTATCATCCGACCTACCTGTTAGATCGAATGATCTTCAGAGTCGCAATCCAGAATAATGTGAAGGACTGCTGGTAGCTGCTTTAAGAACACTCCTTTGAAGAATTAATAAGCACTGCGTAGGAAACCGCGGCCGTCTGCACACTCTTCAGCGGTCTGGTTGACTTGCGATCACCAAGACAGTCCTCGTGTCTCAGCAGATGGTGTCGCTGACAATGCGAAGCCGTGGTGTAGAACGCGAGAAGTATCCGTAGGAGCATTCTGACCCTAAGCTAGAATGGAGAAAAAATGCTCGGAATTCTGTCCTTTCATTTGAAATATTTTTCGAGTGGCAACCAGACGCGACAAAGGAAGTCCAGTTCGGATGAGTCGCGCCGGCAGTAAATAAAAGCAACGCCAGACCGGCAGAATCGTTAGTCATTGTCGCGACAGAGGCTGGAAACTCTTAAAAGTTCTCTCCCCAAAAAATGGCCAGACCAGTGATCTGCAGAAGTGCAGTGTAATCGTCTGAAAAAAGGCAGCTGGCATCCACATTCGGGGTCACCACACCAACCAAAAACAGTGCATAATTGCCCGATGCCACTTAAAGGAGTGAGCCGAGTTAAGCTGACAATACCTGCCGCTCCATCGAGGCCACCTGTAGACAGAAAAGGCCAGATGCGAGAAGGATTCCCCATTGGCTAGCAAGTAAGGCATGTTTTGTTGCAATCCATGCGGAAGCTGTCGCTGTCCAGTTAACCCTATGTTTAGGGACTTAGTTTGGATAAGCATAGAAAAGGCAGTTATCATAGAAAAAATATGTGTCACAATGACGTACGACACCCAGAAGGTGGCTTTATGGTTTTTCTACTGACTTCATGACTGTAGGCAAGTGATAAGGTATGTAGCTCCACTTGAAAAATTGCAATTAGCAAAAACTACCACGTCAGCCGTGGTCATGCCTGTAATGGCCAACCATAACTCCCTAACCCGGGTGTCTTTAGGGATAATTCAAAAGTCGCCGTAACCCTTACCCAAGCCCTAAAAACCTAACCCTTAACCTAGCCTCCCTAAGAATAATCCCATTTCTAACGCTAACGCTAAGCCTAAAGTTAGCCCTAACAGTAAAACTGAGGAAATCAAATCTCAAATGCACTACCAAAGGCAAAAAAGCCGCGTATTGTATAACTTCTTTTAGGGCGTATTGCCCGACAAACCATAATGAACCACACCTTACTAAATAAAATAAGACGGTTTTATTTTAAACAAGCATTTCCTCTCGGGTAATTCATCCGGGATCCCAGATCCGAGATCTACTTCGTTCAGTGTGGCGGCACAGCATATTACAACTGTACAGGTTACACACTTTACCCCAAACCCGCATATTCTGTCCACTGAGTGAACGAACAGACCTCGGAGCGGAAACAATAAAAGCAAAACACCGTGGAGCGTCCCTGAGCGTCCGCAACGGAAATTGTGCACGACTGGCAGCATTAACGTAGTGCAAACGTCGGTCGTAATTGCATTACCCTCGTAAAAAGTAGACTGTACCCAGCCCCCCCCCTGCCCCTTGGATGCCAATGTAAAACGTATTTTCAGTGTAGGATAGGGCAGACGGACGATTCGATAAACACTGGCAACTGCAGACATATGACCCTGTGGGGAGCAATTCTTCAGGGCAGCCAGTTTGACTGTTTCTCACTCTGAATGTCTGACTGGTACCACTAGGTATGTTGGTTGAATTTTGGCGGTGGTTTTCATGAAGATAAGTAAAAGTAAACTCCGTGCCCCACTATTCTCTCTTCTGCTCTCGTTCCTGTGGCGAAAACTGGTGCAGTTGGTTTTAAATGTTTGATGCATCGCAGAGGACAGAAAGTCGGGAACGTTCCATCTTATAATGAAATAAGCGAGTAAATTTGGAAAAAAACACACTTTTAGTATTAATGGAACGCAGCTTTTCAAGCACCTCTACGAGAAATTCTAATATTGAACTAGAATCGGCAAGAATTCTTGAGAAGAGCGCGAAGAAATGCAAATGTCTATAAATCTACAGGGAAAGAACCTCGATGGTATAATTTCTTGGACTGTTTTTAAGTCGCAAAAATGGCCGTTAGAGAATTCAGAAGAGTAGTTGGTAAGCATACGTCGGGCTTTAACATTTATATGAGAAGAGGATACAAGCTACAGGGTAAATATGTGGCCAGATACGTTCATCATTACAGGCAAATTATTCCGGGAATAGGGGAAGTATCTTCTGGATTGAGAATATGTGGTTGGTTACGTGGCAAAGAGGATTTGTTTAAGGCGGATAGGGGAAGGGTGAAAGGGAGCGAGAAAGTGTAGAAAAGGCGCAGGCAGTTATGCGACTGTTGGTCTTGCCAAGCTCGGAGCTTGCAGGAGGTTCTTTTGCGCGCACAAAACCGGCTTCCTTAACCGGATAGTGGTTGCTTCTGTTGTTGCTAGCAGACGCTGATGCAGAGACTTTGGACAGTTTGGTGGGACCTTATAAATCACCTTGAAGGATTCGTTGGGGTCAACACGATGTCCGGAGTCAACCATGTGGGGAAGAATGGTGTTGTTGATGTTCCTAACCTCATATTTTATCAGCCATGCTCGGAGGTGTTCCCCTATTCTTTTAGATAAGCGCCGACTCGTGAGGCCACTAGAGCCTGCTTCACAGGCTTAATTAAATGAGTAGATGCACATGGAAGTGGTCTGAGCTTGCAGCCTAACCTTGCCTTCGCCGTGTCGGACCGACTTCCATGAGAATAACACCCGAACTTTCGCCGCTGGGAAGTTTCATCACACGGCTTGGTTAGGGCGTCTTCTTAGGAGTTCACTTGCTGCATCCCCTTGAAAAGGGAACTTGAAGAATAGCGTCTTCAGAAGAAGAAAAAGCGATCACTGGAACAAGAATTTCATTGTCCTTATGATTTGGATTCCTTGGCTTCCTTAATCATGTTTAATCGTAATAAAGTAGGAGACATGCGCAGATAAGGGTGATACATGCACAGATTGCACGGTATTTATGGTTTTTACGGGTCACCCCCATGCATACTATAATTGTCAGTTCCAGTAGCCCCCGCTTGAGGTCTTAATTGATGCGGTGATGGCTCAATCATTGTCACAGTGTTCTTGTTCTTCTGTCCATTTGTACGATTACCCATGATTAAGGATTCCCGACGGAATCCGAAACCTCAGGACAATAAAATTCTTGTTCCCGTAATGGCTTCTTCTTTTTTCTGAACTGCTTCCTGGAACTCACATATTCCATTCTATTGAATAGTGTCTTTTTTTCGCGGGGGGGGTGTGTTGTGTTTTTTTTTCTCCATCATATTCTTTATGATAAAGCTATCATTATGCCCATCCTGGATTCCCTTGAGCTCTATCTCAATTGCGCCTGCTGAGCAAACAGCCGACAAAGTTACATTTCCGTTGAATGGGTACGCAACTGTTAAAGTTTACATACTGTCTGGACCATTTTTTCTTTCGATTAACGCTCCTTCGAGCGCTAACGTCAGGAGGACATCCAAGAAAGGAAGCGAACTTGCCCTTTTCACCTTCAACGTGCACTTAATGTAGGAGTGTGCTTAAGTGCCAGCATTTAGAATCAATTCTACATCGGTTTCTGCTGGGGCGATGGCAAAGATATCACCGACGTTACGACCGTAGTGTTTTAATTCATGGATCTGATCACTGAATTGAAATTTATCCAGCTTGTTCATGAAGATGTTAGCTAAAAGAGGCCTGAGAGACGAGCCCATAGTGACGCCGTTTATTTGTCTATATAGTTGATCGTCAAAAATGGACTGCACATTTAATGTGCATTTTAGTAGTAGTTCCTTTAATGCATCCGTTGGTATTCCTACTTATATCTGATTTGCCACTAAAAATCCGCAGATGCAGTCGACTGTCTTCGTGACCAAGACGCCTAGGGAGAGCATCATCATGCTATTTAAGTTCATGTCCTTGAGATCGTCGATAAATCCGCACGTATCTTGATAACTTCTTTACGCCAGCTGCTGCTGTAAGGGTTCGCATTTCTCTGCCAAGCACTTCGCTATCGCATGACCTGGCGAGTTTCGCATGTTCAAAATCGGACGAACTGGCAGGCCGTGGTTGTGGATCCTAGATAGACCATACAAACGGAATATGTGCGTGCCTCCTGGCCGGAGGTGTTCGAGGTCACGGTCGCTTATGAATTCTGCTGTGTGGAGTCTTCTTAAACGGTCGTTCAGCTGTACTTCTACTTCATCCGTACAATCTCATTCCCTGCACTTTCGTAAATTTCGTCTGCATCTTGGTTGCGTAGTTGGAATTGTTCATGAGAACGACGTCTGTTCCTTTGTCTGCTCTAGTAACCATGATGTCTTGGTTTTCGCGTAGCTGTTTTAACTTGTCTACGTGTGCTTTTATAAGTAGTCTGCGATTTGTTAGCCTTCTGTTCAAGTACTGGTAGCTACAATTCACCAGTGTTGATTTGAAGTGCTGGACACTATCTGCGGAGATCAGCTTGAGTTCGTATGTTTGATTATCGAGATTCTCAAACTGGGTTTCTAACTCTAACTGATTAACCTTTCGACTAGGTTTGCCGATTTTTTGACCCAGTGCTAATGCTTTAAAGGAAGTCGTATCAAGTGTCAGAGAGGGAAAGTTGTGTATGTACCACTCGAAGGCCTACGTATGCTCGCTAATTACTCTTCTGAGCATAATTTTTGTTGAGTTTTAAGTTCCTCTCACACTAATCTCTGACTTGCAGTTAATCAGTCGATTTGGGGTTTTATATGAGTAGCCCTGATGTTGTTGTGGCAATTTAAGTGAACGCATATAAAGTCTCAAATAGACTTGCGACCAATTGAGGGACCAATTCGTAAGGAAATCAGAAATAAACAAATTCGAGCCTAGGCTATCTTTGAAACAAGAACCGTCCTTTGGGATGCAAGCGTAAAGTGAATGTATGGGTCTGGTTCCCCAGCCCGTCTTCGGACTAACAAAATATGTGGAATGAACAACTTTAATTTCAAATGTGCGAAGCTTGTTATACTGAATATTGCAGCCAAGCAGGAAGATCAGTCCTTACACGAGCACCAATTGGCCGTGAAGAGACGTGACCATTTGTCTGGAGTTGCTATGCATTGCCTTGACACAAGACACAATTTTGCATGCGACAAAATATGTATCGTCAGTGTTTTCTGCTCCGAAAATGGCGGAGAATTCCTTTAGGTATGCACTCCGACGTATCATGCATCAACCGCAACATAGGGTTAGGTAATATGTTCAATCACTTCAAATAACGATGGAAGAGACAGAGGCCGCACAACAGAGACTGGCTGACACCACAACTACCAATTGGTTCTCACACAATATAACTATTGATTGTTTTCCGCACGTTTGAAATTTTAGCTGTTCATTGCACATTTCATTGCATAGTCCGAAGACGACCTGGGGAACCAGACTCGTGAATACACTGATTAAAGTTACGTCCATATCCAAATGAACATCTTTTTCTTCAAATTAAAATGTCTTGGGAGGCATGTTATCTAGCTGAAAGCACACGGGCCATACTAGGAACCTAATGATTATCCGAACCCCTAACAGTTGTGTCTTACGGGGGCAGAATCTAGGCGAAACACGTGTCTGGGCCTTAAGCTAGCAATTGTGCTGTCCGTATGGTGTATCAGGCAACGACCAGGCAAACGATTTCGAGACATGCAGCAACAAGACTGAATACTCATTCTGTACCCGACGAAGGGGGGACATAGGCCTACTCACAACAGCCTTTTCATTGACAAGAGTGTGCTAGTCACTGCATGGACGGCAAAATTCAATTAACTGACAGGACTCTGAATCACCCATGGGGCGCCGAAACAGCGTCTCGAGAGACACCGTAGCACGTTCGCGTCAACGACTGCCTCCCCTCCCTCCCCCCCCCCCCCCCTTCCCTGCGATTACCCCCCGCACTGGATTCGGAGGGGTTCAGCAAACTGCCCCGAACGCCACAGTCCCCCAAAGAAACAAGTGTCCTCGTCAACCCCCCACTCCCCCATTTCACACTGGACCACCGCCTCACATAGCCCGAATAGGTACGCAAAGGTCAGCATCAAACGCAGTCAAAACCTCAGGTTCGAAAAGTCAGAATTCCAGGATAAGGATTAGAGTTAATCTCCTGCTCATCGGAGTAGCTTTGTAGATTCACCGACGTTTCGGACAGCTAGGCCGGCTGTCCTTTGTCGAAGCGAATACTGCCTTTATTGATCAGCTGTACGTGTTGGCCTTGGGCTGCTCGATTTTCCTCTGATCGCTGTTTCGCACTGCGTGTGGATTTTAGCTTTGCGTCATGGCAGTTGGTGTTCTGTTTCGCACCCATGGTAGAGGATGCTGGTAATCCTGCCCCCTTTCCAAAGCAAGCGCCGATTGAACAGACGAAGGGTAGCAAAACAGCAACCCCAAGTCTGGAATGCCATTCATTACATAAAAGAAGTCTCTGGTGCAGTTTCTCGACTGTTACAACCCGCTGGAGTAGGCATAGCCCATCGACCTCAGGCGCCAATACGCCACCGAGTGATGCAACCTAAAAGCAGACTGTCCGCTTCTCAAACCTCCGCAGTCGTCCAAAAATATGTTGCAAAATGGAGACTGTAATTAGGTTGGAGAAACAGGGCACAAATTGCAGACCCACCTGCAGGAACACAAAGTGGTGGCCCGGAGATTAAACCCTAATTCACAGCTTGCAACACATATCGGAAAGACTGGCCACGACTTCGATATTCAAGGAATGACCATCGTAGGTCGAGGGGCCTCAAAAGCTGAAAGATTGACACTTGAGGCATACTACTCAGAGGCCAACTCTCTCTACAGGCATCTGGAACTCCCTGTGGCCTACAAAGTCCTACGTTATTACGTAACTAAAGGACAGGACACGGTCAAACCGAAGTCAGGATTTGCAGACGAAGACGGTCCTGTGACGAAACCACCGGAAGAGAGAGCAGGATTACCAGCATCCTCTACCGCGGGGACGAAATAGAACACCAACTGCCATCACGCCAAGCCAAACTCCACACGTAGGACGAAACAGCGAGCAGATAAAAGGCGATCAGACCAAGGCCAACACGTACAGCCACAACTTTAAACTTGCTGATGGATAAAGTCAGTATTCGCTTCGACAGTGAACAACCGGTCCAGCTGTCCGAAGCGTCAGCAAATCTACAAATTTATTCCGATGAGTGGAAGATGAACTCTGAGCACTCAAAACCGTATTCACTGAATGTCGACTATCGCCACAAAACGTACTCTAAGAATGACATCGAATGCATTGCAATGCAGGCTGATAGCAATACATTTTGAATAAGCTCTACGGCCCCCTAAGCCACCTGCAGGCCACAGACAACTGGTAACTAATCATTTTACAACGTATAAGTCTTTGAGAATTAAAAAAACACCAGCTGTTAGAGTAAGTTCTCTCGGAGCAGTTTGAAAAAGCTTTTTGAAATCTTTGAAAGCACAACCAAGGGTGTTCTGTCAGTTAAAATTAACACTGACTGTAATCTGTCCTCATCTCTGTAGGAGACATGCAGAGCAGTTCTGCGACTGTCAATCAAGAAATCCGTAAAATGTACCGTTGGAACGCTGGTCTCAGAAAAAATGCTGCTCCTCAAGATTTGCAGAAAATATCTTCCCTTCTTCCGGGAAATGCTGGGGTGATTCCACGTCTTGAGAGAAATTAACAATGCCCAAATCGCAGACACCTATGTCGAAGGGTATGAGGTAAAAAATCGTCTTTCATTGAACGAGAAGCAGAGGCTTACGTTAAATCCTGAAAGCAATATTATCAGCATTTAAAGCTAATTTCAAGGCAAATTGAGATCGAGAAGGAGACGACTCGATCGCTGGGACAATACTTTTATTCGCTTGACGTTTCAAGATCATTCGCGCATTCATAATCAGAAACATAGTCAGAGAGCAGTACCACATACAGGTAGCGTATGCACAGGAGTTTGCAGTATCTATGGGATACAGCCATTGCTGCAAACATACAAAGACAATTAACGGTAATTGCCTTCTTGTGTGTTAGTAGTCTATTGAACAGCATGCGAGCTCTGACCTGCTGAACTTTCGTCACAGGTGGTGGACTCTGGCGTGATGACTGCTCGGCCATCTGGCCCTCTGCTGTGGCCAAGCATTTAAATTTGATGAGGCCGACATTTTCGCAGGAGGTGACAATCGAGAGAGCCGAGAATTACTTGAGTCATGGTTCATGGTGCCGATACTCAATTTGGCCAAAGCAAGTCGCCACTTGGGGAACGGACAGGCCACCGCGTCATCCTACGCCAACACCGGAGGGCCAGCTGGCCGTGCAATCATCATGCCAGAGCCCACCACCCTCGATGAAAGTTCAACCGGTCAGAGCACGCATGCCGTCCATCAGACTATCCACGAACAAGAAGGAAATTAACGTTAATTGTCACTGTATGCTTTCAGCAATGTTTGTGTCCTATACTCTTTGACTATGTCTATCCTGAGGAACCCGCAAAGGTTATCTGATCATCAGGCGAACGAAGGTAGTTTCCCAGCGATAAGTTCCTCTTCTTTTCAATTACTTCCTGGGACTCGCATGTTCGCCTGTATTGGTAGATTAAGATCAGTATATTTACCATATGATAAACAATGGTGGTACCTGCAAGACTATGGAGAACGTTAATGCATAGTCATCGTGGTTTACTTTCCGGTCTTCCAAAGACGATGCACGGATTGCAAATGTATTCACTACGAAAACTAAAGAAAGACGCGGTTGCATGCAAGCTTCGGAGATTACAGAATCCACGCTTTATGTAGATGTGAGGTGCACTTAATCCGGTGTTGTTTGTGAAATCAAGCATGATTTGTATGACCGTCTTAATAAGGGACGCCTCCTACGAGTTATTCTTCGCATCGCTCCAGGCAGCGTTAATGTTTCCGTGTCTTAGCCCTCAAATTAAAATAAACCCACACCGTAGTCCTAATCTTAGCCCTACCGTTGGTGCGTACCCTAACCTTCCTTCTAACTTACCTCAGCGTGAATCGTTGTCCTAACTTTAGACCCACCCCTAACAATAAAGGTAACCTTATTTTGTCTGCAGTTTGGCGGAAAGACAGTAATTTCGGTGCTTCTTCTCACATCCTTTATAATTGGTTCATATAAGGCAACCCTACCTTCTTGTCTCTACAATGGAACCTCAGTTGACCAGTTTTAACCGATCCAGCGCCGTGTTCACTATGTGAAACGCTCTTCTTGCGAAACGTAACCGATTGAACTGCATCAGCTGACTGATCGGCTCCAGGCGACCGAGGACCCACGCTCTGGGAGCAAGACTCAATGGCGTATACATTCACTAATTAACTGGGCGGAAGCTTGTTACTGGAAGCAAATTTTCTGCGAGTGGCTCGCTCGTCACCTAAAATACTCGCTGATGGATGTGCTCGTCATCCAAGACTTCACTGTACTTAAAACTCCTTACATGGAATACCTTTAAAGATTGAGGCGAATATTTGCGTTGTCAGGTTTTACTCTATAGAAATGTTTTATCACCCTGATGAATCGAGCAAGAACGCGTTGTTCTAGCCCCGAACTCTACCAAGCCGACCTCAATTACCTAGTCCAATTCTTCTCAAAAAAGTTTACCTCAGAGAGTTGGTGCGTCGATGCATGAGACGACAAGAGGTAAAACAATGGTATTTTACCGACAAACGGAGACCACACTCACAAAGCTTTTTTGCCTTTTTGGGCGTCATCATATGATCATAGGTAAACTCCAGTGTAGCAGTGGAAATTGCCGACACACTCGAGTTTCGGCCAGAGGCGAACGCTCTTACCCTTTAGCCACGGGTCTGCCGTGTTGTCGGTTTGTGATTGGGACTATTTGATATTGGGTACTTCTACTCCGATCTGTTTCAGGATGTACCTACTCTGGTTCAGAGTTAAAACAAAAAGAAAAGAAACTAGATTGCTCCGATCAAGCACCCATTCCAAGAATTTAGCGAACGCTTCCGTATATTCAAAACGTGTCGGAATTCATTGAAAGACATCTGAGGAAGTACCAGATCAAAGTGGCGCACGAGTCAACGATCACGCTTCAAAATCAGCTTTTACAATCTAAGGACAGGGTTGGCTTTTTGCACAGAATAGAGGTCCGTTACCAAATTCCTTGCGGCGACTGTGATGCAATTTATTGTGCATAAACAGGAAAGTCCACCTCTACACGCATGCACGAACATTAATTAGCGGTAAAGAGGCACGACCACCTGTGCGAAGTCGCAATGCATTCGCTTGAAACTGAGCACAGGTTTGCATGGGACCAAACCCATATAGTAGGTTCCTGCTCATATAAGGAAGGCCGCGAATTTTTAAAAGCCAGCTACTCTAACGAATCATGCATCAATAGGCATGTTCATTTGGATTCAGCGTACATAAATCTCAAAAAGGCCTTAAAAAAGCGCCAACCACCAGAGCCTACTATTGATTATGGATGACGAATCATTATCGATTTTTTGGCATGTTTATATATGCGCGCTGTTCTTGACACATTTCCCTCAAGTGGTGCGGCTTTCGAATTTGAGCCACCCATTTTGTGCTCTCCATTCACGCGGGAATTTATTATCCTATACCATCCTCTCTAATCCTCTGCTTTGTTTGTCCGCATTTTGATCATGAGGTCATATCTACAGAACACTGCTACCTTTTTAAATGCACGAAAACAAGTTATTTTATCTACAACATATCACCATCCCAGTATTTGTCAAATGCGGCCAATCTGTCGCATATGCAATTCACCAACAACACCAACATCGAAAATTCTCCGTAGGATATCAACACGAAGAAAAAAGCGTGTGAAGAAGCGGAAATGAAGAAGTTGGAAGCCGATCTGTCTCCATAGTTGATGTAAATGTCATGATATCTTGACTTGTGAGTATTACATGACCTTTTACCTTTGTCCTCTTAAAACTGATCCTTTATTTACCTTACCATCTGCTCTCCGTGAATGGAGCCATTTTTGCTGAAAATTCAGGTTTGTAAAATCCTCAATACAGCATTTTTCTTCTTTAACTTCTTCTTCTTCTTCAAGTCCGACGAAGACCTGGTTTGGCAGCGTCGAAAATTTACAATAAAGTTCGTTCCTTTTTCCCAAAGAATCTTTTCTTCTCAGATTACCATCCTTACCAGGACATGTGGCAATAAGTGCCCGCACTTCAGTTGAGTTTGTACCAAATTCCGGAAAATAAAGTGTAGGCTTTATGGTTAGTGTCGAGATGGTGATCAGGTTGAAAGTTTGGGTTATGGTGAACCGTAAGTTGTGTTTGACTTCAGGGGTAAGGCCAGGGTTAGGGTCAAGATTAAGCCTACGGATATTACTAGGTTTAAGGCACGGAAATATTTACCCTTCCTGAAATTGTGCGCAGAGCCACGCATGTGGCTTGGACGGGCTTTCTGATTCTCATGTCCTGTTTAGACGGCCATCTACGCTTTTTAGCCACGGTTTCTGCCCTCTAACTGAATCCAAAGAAAGTACCTCCCGAGTTTTTACACTGAAAACAAACCCTGCTGGAAGTGAGGGACAATACTCCACCTCGTAGCACAACCCCAAAACCCACACTTTGCGAATCGATAAGTCGCAGCGGCAGCCTACTGGTGCCGGTTGCCCCAGTCACACATGTCGCGTAGTTCGGCGTTAGTAGCCGGCGCCCCAACCCGTGCCCTGGTAACTCATTTGTTTACATATCTCCACACCACGCTCTGTTCCCCCCCCCCCCCCCCACCTGCCACTCACAAAAACGCCCCCGCCAGCATGACTCATGACGGTGACACCGGCGTGGCATCTAGGGCTGACATTTGTCTTGGTTTCGCCCCCGTCCAGCGTCCGCCGGCGTGCGCGCGCGCGCGCGCGGGGTTCTGCGCCAGTCGGCAGACGCGTGTGAACACGATAATCGCCCGGCCGCCGCATCACGCGGACACATTGTCACACGCGCTGGGCGTAGGCCGACCTGCCGTTACCAATGCCCGCGTGCGAAAGAACAAGTCGGTGGCCCAGGGTGCAGTGCAGAGGGGGCGGGGGGGGGGGGGGGGGGGGCGTGGGGGGGGGGGGGGGGGGGGAGTATGGCGCATGCGTCTGAACGCCATGAGGGTGGGTAGTCGCGGCGGCGTAGGCGGTGGTTAAATGGAACCTAAAAACTGGTCGCCAGCAGTCCAATTGAATGTGTTTGGGTGGCTCACAAGATACTGTATACTGGCGCCCCATGAGTGACTCAGTACATTGAATTTTGCCGTCGGTGCAGTGTCTAGTTCAGCCGTGTCACTGACCATAGTCAAGGCTACTGTGAGTAGGGCTATGCCCCCCTGTCTTCGGATGAGTAATCAGTCTCGTTACTGCACTTCTCGAAATGGTTCATTGTTGACGAAAGGGGAAATTTGTACTCAGATGTTACTTGGTAGTGGCGCAAACATGTGTTTCGTCGACATTCCGCCTGCGTGACCTATCTGTGAGGAGCTCGGCTCATCGGTGGATCCATCGTCGTTCTTTTTTAGGCCACTTTTGAAATAGCTGTCTTTTAAGCTCCCCAGAAATACAAAGGAGGTTTCAGAAGACTTGAATGACTGTTTTGACCCACTTTTGGCAGCAATTTTGAGATTCGGACCGATGACAGCTGGGGACGCTGCGGGGCCCTACCGATGTGGCATGTTACCCACCCAACATACCACAACGTACAGACTCCACCAAATCTGATATAGTGAGCCGACAAAGCTGAGTGAAAAGACGGCGGTCAGTGAAACAGAAACCTGACGTCTGGAAGGTCATTTCCTCCATCAAAGGGGTCTCCGAAGCAGTCTCACGACTGTTACAGCCTGCTAGCGTAGACATAGCCCATCGACCACAGGCGAAAATACGCCACCGTGTGATGCAACCAAAAGACAGACTGCCTCCTACTGAAACATTTGCAGTTGTCTACAAGGTACGTTGCAACAATGGAGACTGCGATTATGTTGGAGAAACAGGCCGCAAATTCCAGACCCACCTAGGCGAGCAGAAACTAGCGGCTCGGAGACTATATCCAAACTCGCTACTTGCAGCACACATCACAGAGACTGGCCACGAGTTCGATCTTCAAGAAGCGACTATCGTAGGCCGGGAACCTCAAAAGCCGAAAGGCTGACGCTTGAGGCGTGGTACAAGATGCCAAGACCGTATGAGAATTCTCTTGAAATGGGTTCAGGCCTACCACAGCTACTCGACAGTTCCCCTGTCGATTTCGATTATGGGCAGCCGCGTGCTCCAACAAGTCACAGCAGACGCTGAAGCAAGCTGAGGCAGACACTGAGGCAAGCTTGGCAAGCAGCACGGACGCTACAGCAAGCTGAAACAACGAGAGAACTACCGCGAATGAAAAAACAAAACCTAAAGCAGACTCGTGAGGAATCCTCTCAGTCGCTCGCCACTTCCACCTCCATTTCCGATGTAAAGACAAAGTCAATATGACCGGGGATGAGGGAGGGTGTAGGTGGCTGGCGCGATATTCACTCAACACACGCACACTTGACTCAACGCATCTCGCTAGGTAGGCTCCCGCGTGCGCTAGAGCGCCAAAAAGGCCACATTAAGAAGGAGCCACTGCAGCTTGACTCTCAGTCCTCCATCTCCTCACATGCGCACACACAAACACGCGTGTACTAGAGGAGCAGCAACATAGGAGGCCCGAGTTACCCCGTCAGTTGGCAAACCCTCCAAGTCACGACTTTTGGCGCACCGTGATAGATTGAAGCGCATCAGATTGATTATAGTTAGGAAAGAAGTGCGCCGGGGGTCAACCTCACTCTCTACCCCACCGTCCAGCGACAGCCTAGCTGATAAGTCACTTGAAGTGGGGCCTGAAACCCAGCGGGAGCGCGAACGCGGAGTCAATCGCGGCCATCGTTGATTGCAATAGTCGAACACTCATCAAGGCAGTGGAACCTTATCATTGTATTTTGAGCCTACATATAAAGAATCGCGCGCAGAAAGCATTTGTAGTGGCCCTAAGGCTCCCGTGGCCGAGAACAAATTCAACTTCCGTCCGCACCCCTTCCAGCATGCCACGAGATCATGAGCAGACAGTGACAACTGTCACGATGCCCTAAAGTGACGAGACTATTGTTGAGATGAACTACTTGGAGGGACACTCCTCTCCTCCCCCCCTTGAATACCGAGCTCGAGCTTGATGATTGCCTCGCCATCTGACCCTCCGGAATTGGCGCAGGATGACGCGGTGGCCTTTCCGTTCCTCAAATGACGACTTGCTTTGGCCAACTTGAGTCTCTGCACCAAATATGGATTGGGCAAATCGTTAGACTTGTTGATGGATTGGGGGCCCGTTAACCCTGACTGAACTAATTATCGGCTCATCCTATTGTAACCGTTGCTTCAACTTTTATTAACTCTACCCCTTTATATTATTGTACACGCCTGGTGATGAATTAATCGAAAACGTTCGTTCGCCTATCCTGACGTCTTAAATATAAAGAACAATTGCTAGGTATGGGAAAAAAACACTTTGTCAGTACTCCGAATACCTTTTCCCTTACAACTCATGCTGACTTTTTACTGATAGCCATGGAAGATTCATGCAGTTCGACGGCAGCTTAGTAAAAGTTGACCTTGATCTAGGCTGACTTAATTAGTTTATGCAAGCCTGCGTCACGGTACATTAGTTTGCCGCAAACTGAATCTACAAATTTAAATATTTTTCTGAAAGTCATTTTTCCTGGGAGCAGATAACGAGTGATAATGAACAGTTCAGCTCCAGGCACTGAACACCTGCGTGAATAGAATCCATTAGTTGATTTTCCAGTAAGCGCATAGACGTAGATGCCTGCACCCTCCTTTGTCCTCAATAGCCATAGTGACGAAAAGGTTGCTACTTTTCAGAATTTTCTTAATGCGCTGCAAGTTAATTCCCTTTTAAGACGTTTACTTGCAGTATTAATCGGCAGTTTCTATGGCGATTTAAAATATCCAGTCAGTATTTAAACGCCAATAAACGTGCTCAATTTCTTGTCTATTTACATGAGTGTCGAAATAAAGGGGAAATTGCAGAATCCCCAAATAGTAACTTTCAGCTTTATCTTTCGAAAGTTCAAACATCAGGTTGTTGATGCTGTCAATGTGCACATCGCCGAATGTTTAGCCATATTTTGTAAATCAAAAGAAGATAAACTGTCTTAAAATATCAATTTCTAGTAAATGTATGTACAGCTGCGGTACTTCTGGAAGGAGCCGAAGTGTGTAAATCGTTGGTTCATCGAGACATGACCACAGTGCAGAGTTTGAAGGAGATCTTTGTTACAGGTATTAAAAGTTGTGCAACCACCGTTTGCATGCGCGAAAAGAACCCTAAAATGTAGAGGTGATTGCTGTGGAAGTTTGAATATAAACCTTGCATACCGCTTAGTATTTTGCGGAGATTTTACCTGACAGTAGTGACTACGGCGGAGCGCGGAGGAGCCGTTGATAGTCATCTAGGGATGAAATATCTGGTCATCTGTAACAATTTATTATAGATCACATCACGCCCATATCATGCAAATAAATGTGACCATTTGGGGGTTTCATTTTCACATTTACTACTCCCTGCTGGATGTTTCCCATTGGCTACCAACATGCTGTGATGCACTCATAGGCGGTTTATTCAGTTGCATCTGAAGTGCCGCAAGTCCCTTGTTTGTTACGCTTTCAATTATCGCGCGATTTTTCGTGGCTATTTATTAGCTCTTTTTGGTAATATTTCGTTCCATTATTTCCTGTTTGTGTCTAAAATATTTTCATAATTTCCTCTCCTGTTTACCTGCAATATGCCACCCGTATAAGCCCTAGTACGACTGGTCCCGTACTACTGCGGTGGACAGCCACAACGCCTCTCATCCCTCCTTCGTTCGCCAAGGCTTGCTGTCCCAATGTCGTGTCGTCACAAACAACTGTTTGAATGCTTTCCTTCACTTCAACCCCGCCCCCGCCAGGCTTGACCTCGCAGCTGCGTCTGGCTTACCGACAACCGCTGCGTCAGCGTCCCCTGTCCTTAGGCGTTCCTGCGGTCCTGACAGTTGACCTCGACTTACTCACTTATTCACGTACGTGCGCACAGACCTGCGCATACACGCACGTCCAATTAAGCGCGCCTGCCTAAGTGCCACTTGAATACGCCACCCTCGGCCGATGCGGTAAAGACTCCTACACTACAGAATGTTTGCTCTTTGGTTTCCGTGGTGGTACATACCAAGGCCTTAAATGAAAAGTTGTGGATGTAGGTGGTCGTGGAGTTAATAACTTAAAAACGTAGCGGTCTTAGTCGTGTGTATGCGTGCCTAGATCACTACAATCATCAGGTCCAATCCCAGGTCGGAAGTAAAATGTGGAAGTCGCCAGAACGAGAGGTTTATTGTATACAGAACTCTCAGTTGCAGCCTCGGGTGGCACGGCAAGGGTTGCCTGCGTCCAGACGGATCTGAGAGAGAGAGAGGGAGTGAAACAGTGGTGGCTTAAGTAGGATAGTGAAGCGAGCTCAAGTGGTTCGCTATTGGCGTGTTGCCATTCGCCTGAGGGGATGTCGTCTGCGGAGGTCTTTGCTGTATCAGCCGAGGGGTGGTGTATTCGAGTGGCTCTTAGGCACGTGTGCTTTTTGGACGCACGTGTATCCGCGGTTGTGTGCGTGACTGAATAAGCTGAAGTCAACTGTGGGGGGGGGAGGAGGTGGCATCAGAACGCCGAAGGACAGGGGACGCTAGCGCAGCTGTTATCGGTTAGCCAGAAGCAGCTGCGAGGTCAAACTTGGGGCCGGGGGCGCCAGTGAAAGAAAGCATTGGAACAGTTGTTTGTGACGACGCGGGACTTTGAGGCAGCGGGCCTTGAAGAACAAAGGGTGGATAGGCATTTTGGCTGTCCACCACAAAGGTCACTTTAATTATATTTAAACTACTGCAACCACTACAATTCCTCTTGTATGCAATAGGTACCTGTTTAAGAAGGATAAATACACAACTTAAAGGTTTTCGAAAGACGTATGACCACGGGAAGGTTTAAGGTCTAGCCAGTTTGGTGGCCAATTTTCTACCGCTACCGTGGTTTGAAACCTAACCGCGGAAACGCTTTTACGTTCATTGTACTGAAAATATTTTGCGTCAGCTTTCTTGATATCCTGGATAAGAAGAAGTTGGGACTCAATTTGACTGGCTACAAGAACGCCAAAAATGCATAAGTCCCACAAAAGGCAAATGGCCACAATATCCACGAAACAGGTTTGAAACAAGGGTGGCGACCATACTGCAGCCATTTTTCACAGCTTTCTGACTTTAACAAATGACAGAAATTCAGTTTACCCGTTTATGAAAAATACTCACCCTTGATGGGCTTTGAACCCACACAGTTGGAAACGCTTTTGTACAGTTCACACTCTACTATTGAACTCCGAAAGCACGCCGAAGCTTTGAATTTAATCACACTTGGGTTGTTTTACCCGTCCAGACTACTGCTCATATGAAATCCACCATAACTGACAGAGTAAGCTGACTGTCTGGGCGAGATTTCCTAAGCAATCATCTAGAATCAACCAGAATTAGTACTACGCTAAATGGTAGGGTGTTGGCTGCGCAAAAGCCTTCCTGCTGCGTGGATTCGAATACCACCATGACCACAAATTTTTCACAATTGAGTCTACTGAATTATTTAAAGCTACCAAACCCCGTAATAAGTAAGTTAGCAAAGTAGTCATTTTGGTGGGTTCTATATGAAGGCTTAGGAAATCCTTCCTAGACAGTCAGCTTACTGTGTCCGTCATGGTGGATTTTGTAGCGACCTTGTATTCTAGTACATGCATTTCCCGCATGTCTGGCTCTCATGCACGCCAGACGTGTCAAGGCCATGGACATGTGTGGCCTCACTGGCCAACCACTTCTCACGGCCAGTCCACAAAGGACCACAGTGCGGGGATTGTTTACGATCAGACACTCTGGGAGCGGACCGCTCATGACTGGACTTGCACCCGTCTGAGAGTCGCTTTCCCATTTCTCATGTTCAACTCCTTTTACCCTTAAGTAAATAATCCCTAACACTCTGGCCTTTCATACCTTATCATAACTACTAGTTTATATTTACTGTGATACTTTCTATCATTTAAAATCCGACAGGGCTACTTCGTAACCCGCAATTCAATGCGAGCAATAGGCTGGGCGAGTCAACCAACCCAAGTGTGATTGCAGTCAAAGCTTCGGCATACCTTCGTAGGTCAATGGCAAAGTGATGGCTGAACAAAAGCCTTTCCTGCTATGTGCGTTCAAATCCCACCGAGGCCGCAAATATTTCGCACTTGGGCGGGCTGAATTATTCCAATGGGCCAACAGCCCCCCTCCCGTAAAACATTTTCTGGCAGTACTTTGTTTAACTAACAGTTTGCTTGGTACATGCGAAAGGAGAAAGGGGCCAATAAGTAGATAATAGTGAGGTTAAGTCAAATAAAACCACCTCATCCTCGATTGTCGAAACGTTTCCCATCAGACAAATTACCGCATTTATTTAACTTACAAGATTTTTATCCCGCTCAGAGGCATCCAATCCGTCGACGTGTATTGGAGCTGTGAGAACAGATTTTAGAGCATCGAACCTCAGCAGTCAATTCTGAAAGAATGCATCCTGATGCTTGTATATAAGTGGTGTCATGTGTCTTGCGGTGGGATACCTTTCCCTAGTTGAGAGTAGAGGAGTTAACACTCTTGCATAAATGTGTGGTGGAGGAGTTAGTTATTAAGCCGACAATAGGTCTATACAAAAGAGCAACAAGGAAGCAAAACAAAAATCAGGACAATGAACAGAAAGAGAGAGAGGTGCATTGTATCCTCTTCCACCCCCTGGAATCCGACAGCAGGATGTCCCAGAAAAAAATGTATGCACATTTTAAATAGTTGTAAACTTGGTGTTTACTAAAATTTTATTGTTTTGAAATGTAAGAATATTCACAAGTATCATTTTTTTCACTGCATTGCATTATGCAACATTGTGATTGGGAAAGTCATCCGAAAATTAGTCCATGCTCCTAATGACGATGATCTAGACCGAAGAGTACAGCATTTCTGCATAGAAAAATGCAGAGGTGGACGTCAAT
This sequence comes from Ligula intestinalis, assembly GCA_036362985.1. Lineage (NCBI taxonomy): Eukaryota > Metazoa > Platyhelminthes > Cestoda > Diphyllobothriidea > Diphyllobothriidae > Ligula > Ligula intestinalis. The sequence continues at coordinate 24,740,699 of JAYGXS010000005.1, forward strand.
TTGAGAACATGCAGTGAAAAACAACAAAATGGTACTTGTGAATAATTTTATATTTTTGAAAGTATCAAAACACCAATTTTAAAATGATTTAAAATGCGTATACATCTTTTGGGACACCCTGTATATCTCGAGGGAACTGTTTATGATGCCTGACTGCATTTATAGTAAAAAAAGAGAGTGATTGAGTTGCCTTTCGTGTGTTTCTTCCTGTTGTAAATATAATGTGAATTATAACCTGACTGATTCGAGGAAAGTCCATTAATGCGTCAAAATCATCAATATCCTAAACCAGTGTGCACCTGAAGCACGGTTAGGAAGACAGCCACAGGTGCTGATATCATCTACTCTAGTGGCCTCCTATACTTATACAGGAGTGAGCATAATAGACTTACGCAGCACAAGTGTGTTTAAAAGTGCTACAAGCATGAATGTAAACTTCGTGCGTTTAGTCATGCTGAGCGGACTCGCGAATTGACCTGTGAAAGGCCAGTGAGGTTATCCACCTACTCAAACAACTGTGGGCCCTCAACCCACAATCCTGGCAGTCCACAGTTTGTCACAATTTTGTAGTGACCTCGTATTCTAAGCCATGCTTTCCTCATACGTCGCTGGGGCAGGCCAAATGTCTGGCTCTCGTATCCACCAGCGTGTACGCACCAGAGGGTGTCAGGTTCACCCTCTCTCTTAACTTGCCAATTACGTTCTAAGGCCGGCCCACAAAGGCCCTGATTGCGGGAGTTCCTTACGCTCAGATAATTCCGGAACCGGTGACCTCGCGACTGATTGCAGACATCCGGACCCGGCGACCACACCGACCGGAATACGATTCTGGGCTCGGGCCTACTCATAGCTGGATTACACTTGTCTGGGAGTCACTTACCTATTACTCACATTCTACTCCTTCTACGCTTAATTAAACTATCACTTACATTTTGGCCTTCCCCACCTTGTATTATCAACTAGTTCATAACCATTTGGATACGTTCTAGCGTCTATTATCTGGCCGGACTACTTCACATCCTACAGTCTTTTACTCGCCTAAATAACGGATCATTCCCGAGCAAAGTTTTTTTGCAAAATTTAAAATGCATCTACTGTGCCCGCTAAATTCTACCTCAATCAATATCTGCGCAACGACATCTTCTGCAGCCTCTTAATTGCCTTAGAAGGTATTTTTGAACTTGGAGTCGATCAATATATCCAGGGGTCTAGAAGAAAAGACCGAAATGTGATATAGATATGAATAAATCAAAGGAACTCCGATGGGCTCTCCAATCTCCGGTTTTAATAGTAGAATTGGTCTCGCAAAAGCTGGAAAAGATTGCCGATCTTTTGGCGCCATTATGCTGACGACACGTCCGTTATCGGCATAAGGAACACGCTGCAGAGTGTCAATTATCTCCTCAACTCGATGTTCCCGGATATACAATTCACGAAAGAAGAGGAAAAAGCTAAGCAGCTACCCTTCCTCGACGTTCTCGTCATGCGAACTCCCGGCGGCAAAATAGAGACAACGGTTAATAGAAAGCCTACAAACGCCACACAGTTTCTCAGTTTTCACAACAACCATACGATGGCTCACAAACGAAGCTGTTTGAGAAGGGTTGTTTAAAGAATCCAGATTAACTATTGTGACTCGGACGAAAAAGGACGTGAGACCCGGTATGTCCGCGAGCAATTTATACGGAACGGCTATCCTTAGGCCTTTATAAGCCGATGACTACGTGCTCGCCCTCCGAGGGCCCAAACAGAACCAGCCCCTACGCGGCCATATATCAAAGATGTGTCGGAAGCGACCGAGTATTGCTGCGGGACTAGGCGTCGGAATCGCATATTATCCCGGGGCAACAATGCACAGCCGGGTCATGAGAATCAAGGATCGATTAAATCCGGGTGAGCAGTCAGACGTAGCGTATCACATACCATGTCTAAACTGTCCCATAAGTTACACAAGACGGACTAGACGCATGCTGGGTTCACGCATACACGAACAAAAGTTGGCTGTTCGAAGGGGTGGCCCATTATCGCAAGCGACCGCCCACACATATGAGACGGGTCATGAGTTCAACCTCGCAGCTATGAGGATAATTGCCCACGCCGACAGCCAGAAAACCAAAGAACCGATTGAAGCCTGGATGTCAGATGACATGTCAGTTAACTGATGTATCGAGCTGCCGCCCGCATATGTTGTCCTGTGCAGGTATTTCTAGACTCACGGCACTGGCGTTTTATTGGTTCTGTCCCTCTCCCCGGCCCGCATGACGGTTCATTTTCCTCTTCCCCCTTTACGTACTACTTGCTTTCGTTGACAATTTTATCTCTGACGATGTACTCCCGCAAGAGTTCGAAATCTCAGACTAATAAAACTATGGTTCCCGTGATCGACAGGACTTCTTCTATTTCTTCTTCGCAATCCACAAGTATTTGGGCAAAAATCCACAGCGGCAGCATACCGACAAAACACCTGTCTGGGGTTTTAGCTAGTGCCTGTCTTGGCAGCATTTTAAGCAGTATATACTTTACCAAGTGTTTAGTCGACCGCGTCTGTGCCCACAAAAGATTAAACGTGCATGACCTAGAAATATTTTAATTTACCTTGATCAGTATGAACGTCGTAGAACAGAATCGGATGAGTTTGTCTACATTGTGTGAACATTCGGTCAGGCTACTGAATAAGAAGTTTATTTCAATACCTCGCAGTAACCTCAGCAGATTAATTGGCCCAGGATTGATTTAAGTCACGGCTCCCGGTGGCGGACTCATAGCTCTGTTGACTAGAGTTTTGGTGTAGGTTTAAATTCCACCAAGGCGCCGAGTTTTTCACAAGTGGATCAAATGAATTATTCCCAATCCACCAAAACCCGTATCCTAACTTGAACCCTAAGTCTGCCGTGATATTGATCAGTCATTTCTCGACTTTAGCATGTTTTTCTGAACCCTAGAAGATTGCAAGTGTCTAGTCAACTTGCACTTATCTCCTCTTCCTCCTCCTCCTCCTCCTCCTCCTCCTCCTCTTTCATTTCATTAAATAGCCTGCGCATGCTGTCTAGCTGAAATGGGAGGAAATTTCACAATTAATTATAATGTTGCCTTCTCCAATAGTTACGAGTGATGTCGGCCATGTCATCAGAACTCGTGGTGGCGGTTGGGTGGGGCGGGATGAGAAGGCTGTCAGGCCAGCGATGGCAATTGTAACCCCCAACCCCCCCCCCCACCCTCTCTCCACGCGCGCGTGCGGCGTATCTGTTTGGACAGACACCCTTGTTAATGCAAGAGTGAGGGAGTTGTCGTCGCAGCTGCCTCGGGTGCGACCGATAGGTTTCAACCCCGCTCGCACGCGTGGGGGAATTGTCACAGCGCGGTATTTACATCCTCGCTAGAGAGAAAGAGAGTCCCTGCCTCGGGGCCTGTGCTGCTGCTGCTGCCGTTGTCGTATTCTTGCCCCCAGGGAGTTATTTGGTCAGGATGCTCCCTCGGTACGCCTGGATTACTTCCCCTGGTGCGATCGCTCATGCGTTTTGGCGGCAGCTCTGCTGAAGCATGAGCGATCCTCAGCAGATAAGTGGGTCAGTAGGACGGACGATCTGACCTAATCCTTCTGCTTCCTGGTCTGCTAGGCATGTTATAATACCATAACCTCCCGTTACCGTCATTGTCCCTCTTCAGTGCCTTTTTTCTAGCATTCAAACAAAAAAAACAATATTTGCACACCTCTGCTATATTTTTTGGAAATATTATTATCGAGATCATTTGAGGTGCTGATACAAGCAAACATGCGAGTCCCAGGAAGTAATTGAGAAGCAGAATAAAACTCGATACCTGGGACAATACCTTTATTCGCCTGACGTTTCGACATCCATCGCGGATTCATCATCGGAGGCATACTCACAGAACAGGAGCAGAAACAGTTTGTGTGTGCACAGGGTTTTGCCATAAAATTTAAGCGTACAGAAAAAAATCGATAAGAGAAGAGAGAAGAAGAATACTTTATTGAGGATTTTACAAACCTGAATTTTCAGCAGAAATGGCTCCATTCAGGGAGAGCAGATGGTAAGGTAAATAAAGGATCATTTTTAAAAGGACAAAGGTAAAAGGTCATATACTGCTCACAAGTCAAGTATTTCACGACATTCACATCAACTATGGAGACAGATAGACTTTCAACGTCTATATTTCCGCTTCTTCCCACGCTTTTTTGTTCGTGTTGTTATCCTACGGAGACTTTTCGATGTTGGTTTGTTGGTGAATTGCATATGCGACAGATAAGCCGCATTTGACAAATATTGGGATGGTGATATGTTGTAGATAAAATAACTTGTTTGCGTGCATTTAAAAAGGTAGCAGTGTACGGTAGATATGACCTCATGATCACAAATGCAGAAAAATAAAGCAGAGATATAGAGATAGTGGTATGGAATAATAAATTCCCACGTGAATGGAGAGCAGAAAAAATGGGTGGCTCAAATTCGAAAGCTGCGATAAATGCCTTGAGTCGCGTCAGCACTGAACATTTGACCCTGCGGTGTTGGCATAGGATGATGCGGTGGCCTGTCTGTTCCCCGAGCGGCAACATGCTTTGGCCAAACTGAGTCTCAGCACCGAATATGGATTGGGCAAATCGTTGCACTTAATGATGGATTGGGGGCCCGTGAACCATGACTCAAGTAGTTCTCGGCTCACCCGCTTGTCACCTCTTGTGAGAATTTCGGCTTAATCGAATTTGAATGTGTGGCCGGGTCTCGTCGAATGAGCCGCAACCTGAGAATTAGCACAATTTTGCCGCACTGCTGCCGCGTGTTCGGCAATTCGCGTCTTGAGAGGTCTGTCAGTTTTTCTGACACAAACTGTTTCTCCTACTGCTCTGTGAGTATGACCCTGATGATGAATCCGCGACGGATTTTGAAACGTCGGGCAAATAATCATATTGCTCCAGCGATCGAGTCTTCTTTTATTCATCATTTGAGGTCTTTTATGCGATGCAATTTACGTGGTCGATCAGTTTCCAGCTAACTGTCTTTTACTCTTTACCAATCTTATAAAAATCAGATGTATTTTTGCGATTATATACCTGGGACAAACAAATCATCGCATCCTTTTGCCGCATTTGGGAAGTTCCATAGGCTGTAACTTACTCCGGTAAGATGTTATCCGACTGTCAGTTTCGCGATTGCTGCCTATTATTCTTCTTCTTCTTTCAATAGGCATCTCGATTCGTCCTCGCATTTCATTCCAGATTCTCCATTCACTTAGCTGACTGCGCCCATGAGGTTATGTTTACCATTCATCAGCTTAAAAAAGCTGCAAATTTTGCCGAAATTTTAAATAACTTTCACAAATAAAAATCCGGCGCATTTCACCATGTTGTATCGTTTTTACGCTGGATGAAATAATCTTACCTTCATGTGAGTTAATTTGCTTACTATACTTATCGGCAAAGCTGTTAAGAACCCACAATTTTTGTGGGCTCGATTGCGTTCCATCACACGAGGACTCATATTTCTCCTTCAAGCCGTAAGTCTAGGAAAACCCAGCAATCAATAAGTATGTATAAGAGTTCATCTTCTGTTCACAAGAATAAATAAGAAGATTTGCTGACAGTTCGGACTGCTGGGCCGGCTGTCCTTTGTCGAAGCGAATACTGACTTTATCGGTCAGCAAGTTTAAAGTAGTGACTGTGCATGTTGGCCCTGGGCTGATCAATTTTTCTTCGGTCCCTGTTCGGCTGTACGTGTGGATTTTGGCTTGGCGTGACGGTAATTGGTGGGCTGTTCTGTCCCCACGGTAGAGAATGCTGGTAATTCTGCTCCCTCTTCCGGTAATTCCATCAAAGGGCCGTCTTTATCTGCAAATCCCGACTTCAGCTTAACCTTGCCCTGTTATTTACTTACGTAATGGCGCAGGACTTTGTAGGCCGCAGGGAGGTCCAGATTCCTGTTGACAGAGTTGGCGTCTGGGTACCATTGTAGGAGCCTGCCCCCACCCCCCCCCCCCCACCCCAGCGCTGCCATGATCACTCCTTCTGTCTGCGCTGTAAACGTGGCCAGTCAATCGATTTTTGGCGCATCGCTGATTACTGGTTCGCACTGTACTGGTCTCGCCACTCGTGATGACTGATTTATTTAGCGTGAATTGGCAGTCAAATCAATCAATCAGTGAATCGATTTTTGCGGACCGCTGATTACTGGTGTGCGGCGGATGTGTTGTCAGCGCTGGCAGAATCACACTTCACACTAAGCCCGTTCAACAGGCAAGGCGGAACTCACTCGGCCTTTCACCCCGATGCGCGGCGGACGCAAGGCTGCGGCGCTCTCTCTCTCGCTCCTCATGGTCACACTGCACCCCAGGCTGTGTCAACTTTTCTGTTAATTATTCCCCTACTTATTCTGTATAGAATAAAATCACCTTCTACCTTGGCTTTCACGACTTCTACCTTCTTCTAAGGAACCGGGCCTGGAAGATCGCAGTACTTAGGTTTTAACCGACTTAGCCTTCACCCCTTGGCGATACCATCGCTCAAGCTTCCATTGTTCAGCTTTTGGGTCTCCTCGGCTTACGATGGTCATTCCTTGAATATCGAAGTCGTGGCCAGTCTTTCCGATCTGTGTTGCAAGTTATGAATTAGGGTCTAGTCTCCAGGCCGCCACTTTGTGTTCCTGCAGGTGGGTCTGCAAATTGTGCCCTGTTTCTCCAACCTAATTAAAGTCTCTATCAGTGCAACCTATTGTGTAGGTTCTAATATCTAGTGTCGTTAAGGTAAATAAGTTTGACCAATATGGCTGTGATCTCCCAGGACCGGTTCCTTAGGAGATAAGAGCGAAGTCACGGGAAAGCCAGATTGTTGGGAAGAGTATATTTTGCACAGAATGAAGAGCAGAATAGGCAGTAGGAAATCGACTACCAGAAGACCGCACAGCCGCAAGCCAGCGAACGGCGTCTGAATTGAGGTCTGTTCAACAGTCGTCACATGAGGTCCTCTGTGAGTCGGCCTGTGATTGGCTGTAGGCATAGAGGCCGAAAGCAGCAAGCGCTCCCAAAAAGCCCTTCGATTTAAGCTACTCACGATAGGCGTTCACAAATGCACCTTGTGTTGGGCTATTCACTACAATAATACTGACTGCATGATGGCAGTGACTAATGGACATTGGCCCAAATATTAAGATTAAATTTCGCTTTACACCTAAAGCTGTTTGAAAATGATGATCTTACCCCAGCAAGTGACACTTGCGCCAGCTTTTCCAAAAGTATATTTTTTCGGTTAAGTTCAGCTTTTGCTCCAGTGTTCGGATTTGACACCTGGATTTTGTGGGTAAGAAAAGAATTCACCGTTTCATCTTAGCCTGCATATCACCGTGAACTTTCGGTGAAGCTTACTCTTCAATTACTTATAGTTTCGGGATATTCCCCCGTAACTCTGTTTAGCTTAGTCATTCTTCGTAATGCCAAATGGCGGTAAAATGTTTCCATCAGGTGAACACAGAAAAAAATATTGGCTGCACGAATCGGCGCTTATTCAAAAGGGAATAAGGGGACACCTCCCGGAATGTTGGAGCCAAGGCGAAGCCAGCACCAATCTTGCTCACACTGCTGGTTTCGGACATCGGATGGACCCGATCGAAGCCTTCCAGGTGATTTATATGATTCCACCAAACTATCCAAAGTCCCTGGTTTATCGCCTGCTTGCAACAGCAGAAGCAACCACTTGAGGAAGCTGGTAATTTCTGCACAAAAGGAACCTCATGCAAGCTCCATGCCTAGCGTGGCCAATGCTCGCTTAACTGTATACACTCTTCTGCGCGCTCTCTCTCTCTCGCTGTCTCCTGTCTCTTCCCTGAACTGGGGCTAGCAAACCTGTAGTGGTCTCTAGCAGCAACTTAGAACCCAAGATCAGCCGCTGACTCATGGAGCCTTTAGCCTGCAAGGCCTGCGCGCCCACTGTCACCTGGAGCCAGGCGCTAACTGTTGCTGACCGACGCCTTGCCGTGGCCGCGCACCCACGCCAAACTTCTTCTATCTTAAGGTCGCGCCACGACCGGCTAATGCCGTGTGAGTGGCTGCCGTAAAAAAGCATTCTGGCATTCCGGTGATTCCCGACGCCCTCGCAGCCACACTGTAGTCATCTGGGAGCCAAAACTCTTTCCATCTATTCCCCTATCCTTCTGTACAGAACACACTTTTCCTAACAATCTGGCTTTCCCGCCGTCTTCTGTCCTCACCTAAGGGAACCATGGGCCAGGAAGATCGCAGTCTTAACTGAAGCAAAAAACCCTCACCACCGCGTAACCAGCCTTCGCTAATCGATCCCAACTCACCCTCACCCTATTCCCACGATTCACTGCTATAAAAAACGAACATGTTTTGACTTGTACTCCGTTCCCATATGCATGTACTGGCCTGATGAGAATTTACCGTAAGCTTACGTATACTGGCAAACTGTCCCGCTAAATTCTTCAAGGGGAATCTGGGCAACTTAAATATAAAAAATCGATTTTGGGGGTGGACGTAGTGATTTGGAGGAGGAAGCGACCACTGGGGGCTGGCTACGAATTTGCGAAGCTACCATCACCGTGGGCAAACTCATTAGGCGGACGACCACGTCCAGCAAGGGTGGCAAACCCGACGGCAGCCTCTAGACGGGTCACAAAGGCTCGGACGAATATGCTAAAGCAAACTGCGCAGGCAGCAGTAATCCCCTAGCCTTTTTATGCTGCTGTCTTAAGATGATCGGCGACATAGATGTATGTCCCAGAGCGTGACTCCCCCCAGGGATCACCCCTCTATTTTCTATAAGTGATACAGGAAACTTCACTGGAGGGAGGGGAATACTAACGTCGCTCAGTTCTCCCCTCCCCCACCCCTTATGACAATTTGTTTTTTCCATAAAAATGCTTACAAAACAATTGCATTAGGTTTCTTAAAGAAGGTTAGGTTATATTCGAGAAAATGTGATGCATGACGGGAGGGGGTGGGAAAAGTTTTGAAAACGCAACGCCGGAAAACGTATGGCAGGGTCCAACTTAAGTGGGGCAGAGCTCACTGTCTGGTTCGGAAGCAAACTGCGAGAAGTGGTATGCTTGCATCTATAAAAACAGGCACTGCGGCAGTTCAGGATAGATCGAGAACGGGCTCGCAGTGGTTTCACGAGTCATACTCGAGGCGGGCGTTGCAGTAAGTTTATCGCAAAGAGTTTAGGCTGTTGCATTTTAAGTTTAACGGCTGCAATCTTCTACGCCCGGCTCCTAAGGGGATGGAAGAGGTCTTGGAAAGCCAGAGTAGAAGATTATATTCTGTACAGAATAAAATAGGAGAAAGGTTCGCAGAAGGGTTGACTCGGTTTGGCGTTTTGTTCGGCCGTGAGGACCGTGTGAGAGCGCGGTGTCATCGCGACCACCTTGTGCGGGAATGGAATGGAAATTGAGTCTAGCGGTTTAGCGTCAATCATCCCGAGCGGCTACCGAAAGCTCTTTTTGTCTCTTCGGTAATCGGTTGGACGGCACGAGAGTGGGTGGCGTGGGCGGTCCACGTCTCGAAAGCTAGTTTCTTTCTCGTCGAAGACACGCCGAAAAGTGCATTCGCACAAGGTCTTGTTCTAAGTGACATTGTCTGCCACTTTAAGAGTTAGGATGGTGTCGGGCAGCAACGACCACTACAGGTTATTGGATCAGGTCCACACATGTTGAGTTTGCGGTGCGCCAATCACCAAGTTCAGGAGTTGACGCAGAACAAAGTCGAGGGGCTAGCCCATGGTAAAATTGAGCCTGCAAGACAGGTGGGAGTTTGACAGTGCAGCAATATCTAAAACTACAACCTGGACACTTGGGAAGGGGGTGTAGGAATTGTTGAAATGCATAGAAAAAGTGTTGGTGAGAGTGTCTACTAGGCGATTAGGTACGGTGATCGATGGGCAGCAAAGTACATGCATGCAACATTCATAACGAAATCTGACTTGGAAGGTTAACATACATTTTGTCATCATTTTTTGATCCACTGAGTAAATTTTATCCTGCAAAAGCCTTTTCGTTAGGAAAATCATCATTATAGTAAGGTTTATTAAGAAAACTGAGCAGGTATTTTGGCGAACTTGGAAGTAAGCTCATATCGAAAAAAATTCTTTGTGCTATTAAGCACGACAGAACCAAACTTTTGATGAATATGTATTGTGCTATGGTAAAACTCCAAAATGAGTAAAAAGTGTACAACCTATCTCTTCCAGAACTGGAAAATGTTGTCTAAAATGGTTCAAATAGAAGTGAGTTCCCACTTGCCTTTGCTTTCGAAAACAAGAAACGACTAATGTTTCAAAAATTATGTTTAGCCAACCTGTGAAGTTTTGTGCCACAAAATGCAAAAATCAGTTTGCATGACAAAATTTGTTTTACCTTGCCGATAAATTTGAGCGAATAAGCAAATAGTCCAAATATGCTGCAGTGACAATGATGTAAAGCAGGCCTAATTAAGTGTAAGTCCTGAAGAAACAGTCATGTTTTAAACTATACCTTCCACTTATGCGTTATTCAGAAACGGAACAGACAGAAGATGATAATTAGTTCAAAAATGTCCATATATATATATCCACACTTTTTTGCATTCGCAAGCTTATAATAGATCCTGGAAGTAACCCACTATGGCGGAAAATAATCCACTAACGATAGAAAAGTAGGTTCTTCGCTTTCTAGTTAAATTTAATAATTTATCTTCAGATCAGTCAAAAAATTGTCCAAAGCCTCCAATTGCATTCTGAAATTACCTTAGAAAAGGTAATATTCATAGAAATTTGTTAGCTGAATTTTCCAATTGAAGCATTTCTTAAAAAGATTACCTATTAAAGAAAGCTTTGTTATTAATCTTAAGCATATCAATGTTCGACTTATCTTGCGAACATTCTTTATGCTCGACAACGTGGTTTGCTGTTTTGAGGCCTTTTTAAATATGATCCACATGACCATTTTCATAAGAACTTATATCTAGAAACTCATTTTTTCGGTACATGCTCTTAATGTTTATCCTATTTTAAAAGTATTGATGTTAACATCGACTAGAAGCTCACTTGATGGCTAAACTTACGAAGACACTGAAAACGCAGGATATTATGACAGAATTTAAAGGACGATATTCAGTAAATAGTTATCCGTTACTGGTAATATGTATAAAACATTTTGACTCAATAAAAGTTCCTCCTCTATGAGAGAAAAGGTTAAGCAAAGTTTTCAACTTAAGAAATGGTTTAAATTTACTCTTCTAATATATAGCTATTTTTACGTCTCTGGAATTTATGGATTATCGGAAAAATTGTGTTTTTCTTAGCAAACACCTAGAGGTTCTAATCCTTCTTTGAAGTACTTAATATGTCTGAAGCTGCTCATTATTATTTCTAACTTATCGAAAATGCAATCACGCTGGCATGCGAAAAATGATGAAACTTTTGCAAAGTTAGGCTTGTTGTTTGCAGCACTCACCATAGTGTAATTATTTACCACACTGACGACACAGGTACTAAGGAAAAACTCAGATACACGTGTTTCACCGATCTTATATCGTTTTCTAACGCTGCTACGAGGCGTATGGCCCATCATTGGGTCACCCAGGGTCCCGTGTATGTTTTCTGTTATACGAGATTCAGCCTTAGTCTGCGTTGGCTAGCGCCTGTGCTGGCAGTATGGTAAATAATTATACAGTGTATACTACTGACTGCCTGTTGACAGTTTCTGTGAATAGAATGCGGTTATATCGGGGCGATTGGATGGTTTCAGAAGTAAATGCTTAGCATGATAGACAATGACCGCAAATTGCTAGTAAGTCTGGGTGGTCAGATGTTGTGGATAGCTACAGGCTTGCACCGGAATGAATGGGCGCCGTCTGAGTCAGTGAGATAGGTGTAGGGACTAGCAGCAGTACCCAGCGATTGACGATCCCTGCACTGGCGTAACCACCAACAGCTCTCTTACGGATTGTTCGTAGGTTGGGGATGTGATTGCAACTAGACAACTAGGAGCTAGATTGCGGGACGGCAAAAGGTCCCGTAGTGGCCCTTATCAGCAACGTGGAACCCAAGATCAGCCGGTGACCCATAGAGCCTTTGGCCTGCAAGGCCTGCGCGCCCACTACCATAGGGGCTCAGGTGCTGACCGACGCACGGATACGCCTCACCATGACCACGCGTCCATGCCAGCCTTCGACCATCCCAAGGTCGCGCCACGACCGCTATTCTAGACATTATTCGCATGATTGGCTGCCGTAACAAAGTATGCGCCGACATTCCGGCGATTCCTGATGCTATTGGCATGCCAGAATTGATACTCTCGCGGCCGGACTGCGGTCATCCGACATTCAAAACTCTTTCTATTTATTTTCCTACAGAATAGACTTTTCCTAACACTCTGGCCTTCCTAAGACTTCTCTCTTATCTCCTAAGGAACCTGGACAGTTGCCAGGGTTTTACTCATCTAACCCTTGTTATAGTCCCCATAAACGGTAACACTAGTTCAGCGTCAAGCAAGGCTGAATTGATGTCTGCATTTAACGCAAGATGATAGTTGCTGGAGAAGGCTTTCAATTACCACTGAATTAGGTAAGCAAAGATGGGGCCGTGGATAGCAATTTGGTAGAAGCGATTGGGTCATTGAATGGGACGAGAAATTCCACGGGCATCCAGGAGAGAATACTCAGCGAAAAATCGATTAAAAAGGAGCAACGAGGAAACGTATCTGATGATGATGATGATGATGATGATAAAGGAGATACTGGAGTCTTTTGATAGGGGACTGGTGGCGAAAACCGCATTCGCACAATCGATGAAGAGTTATTGGGCTAATACAGAGACGGACACTGGAAATGGTGGAGTTCTGCCAACACAAATTGTATGCCAATACAAGCGAACATACTAGTCCCAAAAAGTAATTGAGAAGGTGAAAACTCGATCACTAAGACAATAATTTTAGTCGCCTGACGTTTCGACATCCGTCGTGGATTCATCCTCAGAGACATTAGGATAAAACCGTAGCAGAACCGCGTAATACATGCACAGAAGTTTGAAGTATTTATAGGATACAGTCATTACTGCAAGCAAACAACGAAAATTAACGTAAATTGCCTTCTTGCGCGTGAATAGTTTGTTCGAAGACATGCAGGCTTTGACCTGTTGAACGTTCATCATGTGCGGTGGACTCGGGCGTGATGATTGCTTGGCCATCCAGGCCTCTGGTACTGGTATAGGATGAGACGGTGGCCTGCCCGTTTCCCAAGCGACAACTTGTATTGGCCAAATTGAGTCTCCGCACAAAACATGGATTGGGGAAATCATAGGAGTTTTTGATGGACTTGGGGTCCGTGAACCATGACTCAAGTAATTCTCGGCTCACGCAATTGTCAGCTCTGGCAAGAAGTTTGGCCTCATCGAATTTGAATGTGTGGCCGGGTCTCGTCGAATGAGTCGCAACTTGAGAATTGGCATCATTTAGCCGCACTGCTGCAGCGTGTTTTTCAATTCGCATATTCAGAAGTCTGCCAGATTCTCCGACATTGCTGCTTTGCCCGCAACTTCACTAGGTCCTTTAGACGACCGCAGATGTTTCTTGCCATAGCAATGGGTCATTCGGCTTCATTATCGGACTCCACGTAGTTGCCTCCGGCCTGTTTGTGACTCCAACTCCAAGTGGTGCGCGAAAGCGGCCGACAGATTTTGAGACGTGTTGAAATTTCAACAGGTCAGAGCCCGCCTGCCATCCAACAAACCATCCACCTGCAAGAAGGCAATTAACGTTAATTGCCGCTGCATGTTTGCAGTAATGTCTGCATCCTTTCAGTACTGCAAACTCCTGTGCATGTGGTATCCGTTTCTGCTACTGTTTTCTGTTGATTTATCTGATAATGCATCCGCGACAGATGTTGTACCGTCAAGCGAATAAACGTATTGTCCTAGCGACTGAGTCGTCTTCGGCGCAAGTACTTCCTGGGACTCACATGTTCGCTTGTATGGAAGTTTAATTGACCAGGTCTGGCTCGTGTATTGTCATCGGCTAGTCCTTCCCCAAATTCTGCCTTTGCCACTTCAGTTTGGAGGCGAGTAAGTTGGTGAGACTTTCGGATGCACGGCAATTTGACTGACAAGCATCAAGCCTTTCTCATTACGGACCAGAAATGTACCATTTTAATCCTGTGTGGGAGGCAAAGCCTGCTAGACAAAGCCTGCCAGATGAATCTATCGCAGGGGGTAAAGCGAGTCAAACCCAGCAGCTGCGATCTTCAGACCATGAATACTTAGGGCAGAAGAGAAGTCCGTAAGGGCCAGAGTAGAGGGAAGAATGTATTGTGTACACAAGGGAGAGGAGAATAAATGAGAGGAGATTGACTTGGATAGCCTACAACTAACAAGAGAGCCAGCCGCAGTCCATGTGCGGTTTTCAGCAGCAGGCAGCAGCGAGAATGGCATTGTCTGGTTGCCTCACAGGTTATTGGCCGGAAGGACTGCATCGACCAAGGCGTGCATGTATCCTATTTGCCACCGAGAGAGGCTAGCCTTTGAGGGACCTGATTGGCTGTTGCAGAGGGCGCCTTTTAGTGCAGACGTACGCGTAAGCAGTGATGGGCTTTTAGACATGCTCACCTATGTGAAGTGAGTCACCACAAAGCCAGTGGCGTTGTCTACGTGTAAATTTATTCAGTTGCCGTCATATCACACACCGCAAGCCCTAATCTGGCGTTTTGTAGATACCTGTGTTCTCCCCCTTATTCTTTACTGCTCTCCGGTTATTTTTCCTCCTGATGCTCTATTCACTCCGGAGCCGACCCGAATAGGGAACGGACGCACTACTCCGCAAGTCAACACTCTTTCCATCTATTCTCCATTTCATTGTGTGCAAAATAAACTCTTTCTTTTACTCTGGCCTTCCAAAGACTTCTCCGATCTCCTAAAGAACCAGGGTCTGGAAGATTGCAGATGTTAGGGTTAACCGTCTTAGCCTTAACTCCTATAAATCTTCAGCTCCAAAGCAACGAACACCCAACCAGAATAAACTGAGGCCTGGTCGTTGCTTGTGGACTCCATTCATTTGGGCACCAGCGTCTGTTATTTACGTAGGCATGAAGAGCGCGGATGTTGCTGCTGTTCTCAAATAGCTTGACCACACTGATTCACAGGCCACTTGCTTACTGAGAAAAACGAAGAGCCTGTAAGATTCGAAGAAGTCCGACCGGATAATAGAAGACGAACGTATTAAAACAGTTATAAACTAGTAGATAAGGCGTGGAAGGCCAGAATGTTCTAAATAATTTAATTAAGCGTAGAAGGAGTAGAATGTGAGTAGTAGGTCATTGATTTCCAGATGAGTGCAGTCCAGCTATGAGCGGGCCGGAGTTCAGAATCGTATTCCGGTGGGTGTAGTCGCCGTGTCCGAATGGCTGCAGCCGAACCTAAATTCGCTGGCTCCGAGAGTCTCTGACCGTAAGCAATCCCCGCAATAAGGTCTTCTGTGAACGTTATCTTTTCAACTTTACAAAATATTTAAATTTAAATTTATTATTCTAATTTTTACGTCTCTGGAACTTAAAGATTATTGGGAAAATTTTACCTTGCTTAACAAATGCTTGGCACTGCTTATCTTTTATTTTAAGTTTTAAATTTCCCCTTATGTTGTTCATTATTATTTCTAAGTTTTAGGAAATGCGTTCACGCCAGTATGCGAGAAATAATCAAACTTTTACAATCTTAGGCATTTTGCATGTAGGACTCGCCATATTGTATGTTTTGTCAGCGATCAAAAACCGCTCGTTAAAAAGCCGGCATCTTATCGTGAATGAAATGACTTAAGAATAGGCTACACGCTAATCAGTATTGCAACCGTACTCAATACCGATTAGCGGCACGTTGCACGACTTCTGAGCCGTACTGTAGGTGCAACCATCTGAAGCCTAATGAAGGCTCCGAAAAACCCGCCTCTGTGCGGACTCGTAGTAGTGGGCAGAGTGGCATCGCAGAAAGGCAAGATTAATGCGGAGATGGATGCCAGAATGGGAATAAGCAATGAGGAGAAATGGCGCCACGACTCAGGTTGCAAGATCTGAGCGCACTGTCCAGTTCGCGAAGATTAAAATCATCGCGCGCACGCGAGAACAGCTGAGTCACGATTCCCCGACCAGCCCAGAGATCGCTCACATCCAAAGTAATAAATTAAGCAGACGGCCAATACGCGGTGTGAACACTACTCAGGTGCCAAATTTACTAGTCACTATCACGCAAACTGTCCGGCCGGTAGTGGGAGGAACACGACCGAGCAACTACATACTGCCCTCAGTATGAATGTTGGCGAAAAACGTGGGAGACAGGACTTTTAGCGGATAGACAGCTGCGTGACGACCGTTTTCTATAAATGTTGAGTTCAGTAAGGATTACTTATATAGCCGCCTAAACAGCAAACGGTATTCGAACTGCCCCGTCCAAATAATTGAGGTTACACTGTACATGCTTCCAGGGAAATCAATAACATCCTGTCCAAAGTCTAGCATAAACCCTAAACCTAAAGAGTGCTGCTTATGTTAACACAGGCACGAACCCTAAGTATAACAACTAACCTTATCGTCAATTCTAAAACTAACCCTAAATCTAATTTAATTTCTCAGGAATTTGACGCTGAGCCATTTGCGTTGCGGTTAGTTCCCGTTCTTGTGTCTTGTTTAAGAAGCTAGGCTTACTCTAAAATCTTGGTGCATTCAGTACTTCCTCGGTTATTTTTCTTTGAATGGTTTTTATCAAGGAGTCAAAAAACTCTCTATCCTTATAAACTTGAAGGCAAGCATACCAAGAAATGCAATTTCAAGGAAAGGCGTCCTTTGAGAAAATGGGTAAATTTATTCCGTTTATTTTCGACACTGGATCCCCAAGTCGTCGTCAAACTTCAGAAAAATGTGCAAAGAACAGTCAAAATTTAGAATTGTTTATACACTTATATAGTCGTCTAGTGCGGACGCTAATTGGTAGTTGCAATTTGCGTCACATCGTGCTGGACATAATTGGCAATGGCAATGGCATACTGGCTAATTGGCTACTGTAATTTGAGTCGGTCTGGGGTCAGTCCAGGCCATCCGGTGTGAGTGCTAATTGCTTTTCATGTTGGTCCGTATTTGTCGGGTATTAGTCTCTTCCACTTTTCATTAAGGTTTTTGTACACTCCAGCCAACTCGATATGCCATTTAATGCATAATTCATTGGAGCGCATGGCCTCAAGAAGTTCTCGGCCTTATATGGGGGGGGGAACTTCGAAGATGCGTATTTTGTCCCATGCAGAGGCCCAATGTCCAATCGCGCCCGCTACGCTCTTTGTCTGTCAACTGCTGCGAGAAGACAGCTGTGCCCTGGCGGCTTTTTGCTCCCCTCCTCATGTGCTCGTTGTTCAAGGCGCAATTTCCAGTTAATTGATGAGCGCCTGTAAACCTGACTGGCTTCACGTCAAACTAAGCCCATTCCACAGACAGGACGGAACACAATTTCGCGTACTGACTCGGCATGCACAATGAGTTGGTTCTGGGACATAATTCAGCCTTTGTACTGTCTATTTTTCGGCAGGAAAACTTCTTTCCACCATCACCGTCTTACTTGACTTGAGATTTAGGAGAACCTTCTGTTTGTCGACATCACAACTTGTGAAAAAACCTGTGGATTTTGTAACCATGGAAATAAGACAGCATTATCACCATTGAAAGTGCTTCATCTTGCTGATCCGATCGAGCAAGCAGATACGATTGCTGATATAATGCTGCTTCGGGCTTTGTCTTATGTTTCAACATCCCCGCCAACTGTAAAACCATCGTCTTTTCATTTTGTATCTTTGCAAAATTGTCTGAATTAAAGAAAATGCATAATTTTTAGTTCAACGACTGATAATCCCACTACGTCCAAAACAGAATTGGGACAGATGTGAACAGCCAGTTTCACCAATAAAACAGAATCTCCTGGGAACACACAAGAGTTTCATTGTCTACTGAATAATCTAAAAGTACATTTTCGGAAGCGCCATAAGGCCTTTTTTCAGCGTACCACCGGGAACGCTACAGCGGCACAGAGTTTGATGTTAGACAATCACAATATTGCAATGTTTCATTCCTTTAGACTTCAAACCTGCAGTATATTCCACATGCCAGAAATTTAACTCGCTTTCGTACATTTTTTAAATTTCTGGTATGTCCACCCAAACTATGTACTTATGAAGAACTTTATGATGCACTTAAGCACAACCTATACTGAGCACTTAAATACGTGGGCCACGCGTTGTTTTAGTTGAAATAATAATATCAGACGCGAGATTTCATTAACGCCGCTATGATCAGATAAATATTCCATAAAAGCACACTGGCATTAAGTGCTTATTCACTGTAGATTTAGTTTAATGAACTAGCTTGCTTTAAATGAAACTTATAAGAACAGTAAAACTGAATGAGTAATGGAATTTCGTCTCTACCATTAAACACTTTGTTAGGAAGCGGAGTTTGTTGGCAGAATTTCTTGACGCATGCCCAGAATCTGAAGGAACACATAAGCACTCAAATGGTAAACTATGGCCAGAAATAGCATAATTTAGGATTGTGTAAAGTATCTTATGTTTAAAGGAACTCGTATCGATGCGTTTGAATGCATATAACAAAAAAACTCTACCTAGCCTTGGATACACTGGCGCGGATTTACAGGCAGGGGATAGTCTCCTACGGGACAGCATCTGGGTTGTTTACAATGGGCGCGACCAGGGTTCTGGCATGTCAGGTGGTCCCAATTTTTCGCACACAACCATACAGGAGATCCCACAAAGGTGTACTTAGCACGGCGGCCATAGTCCACTAATCGTGCGTGTCCAATCTGTGTGCACCACCACATCGGGTGGTCCCAAGTTGTGAGCCGTTAATACCAAGATTCAACCGTGAGAGCGATGTACAATCCCGTTGGTGACACAGGTCTTCAAATTGCAGCAGTTTTGTGATCTACGATAACATTTGGCAGTCGTCTGGGATGAGTGAACTATCTTAGTTATGGGCCAATAGTGATAAATTTGTTGCTGGGCATGCGTCTCATATAATGCGATCAAGGTGTGTATAGAGAAAAGGTAAGTTCAAAGCCACGTAAAAATAGCTGCCCCCACTGTTTGTATTGCATGTCTCCAGCAGTCTGTAATATTCACACTTCTACGATCAAGGGCAGGGAAGGTGGACGGAGTAAGGAGGTTTTTGGCAATAAACCAGTTGCGACATCCTGCCTAGCATGGTAAAAGCCATGTCTAAGTCAATTTTGGCTCAACTGGTTGACTGCGTCACCGGGTAGACGTCTAGCAAGCGTTCAGAGTCATCTATAAGGTACCGAAAAGCATAATCGAAGTTCTTGCGGCAAGGTGTCAGAGGTAACTATCCCAGCCACTTGCGGCCGATACCACCTCCGGTTTTGTTGACTACGTCTTGACACCGGGCAACGGCAGATGAGGGAAGCGACAGTGTGGTAGATAGACCCAAGTCTTCATTCAGTTAAAACTAGTTCACGAGCCGTTCACTGCAGCACCCTGATGTGGAGCACATGATGGACAAAGTCTGTTAGGACATCGCAGCATGCGAGTTATCACTCGGGCCGTCCTGAGGGTATGAGAACAAAGGAAGTCACAGGCCAACGGGTGCATGCAAGACGGGCCAAGATGCGCAACCTTCAAGAGCGGACACGCAAGGACGCAAGGACAGCCACCGGCGGGGTTCTGAAGTCACGCATGACAAGGGGCCACAAAAGAATGCACGCACATGCGCGCGCACACTGAGGTCACCACACGATGCCTGCTGGCATGATCCACTCGCAGAGGGACCAATGGGAAACAAAGGCTGTTGGTCCTTAAATACGCTGCCACCGAGAGGAGGCGATACTTTGCTGTTGGAGACACTAAACTCTGTCGCTGGCGACAAGGGACTCTGCTGCCGAGACGGGGTTGACGGCAGAAGCCACACTGCTGACGGACACACAGAAGATACACCTGATGTAGGAGCAGAGACAGTTATAGTAAACACTATTGTCTGCTATCCTGTCTATCTTCTTTTCCTAACATACAACTGGCAAATATAACCAGTGTCAACGAAGTCACACCCAAGGTTATAAAAAAGTCGAAATCGACAGTCGCAGTTCGCATCACAGCAACGATACAGCGACACAAACTAACCGTCGGATATTTTCTTTCCTCTCGTCCTCTCCATTCCCTCTGCTACTGAAAGGACAAGACTATCACTATTTATCCCCGAATACCTCCAACCCTCCCCCAAACTCACTGCTTATAAACTGGTTAAACTCTTATTACTCTACCCCACTATTGCATTATTATGAATGCGTGCTGATGAATAATCGAAAACACATGTTCGCCAACATGGACTTCGTAAATTTTCACATGGCTATTATCGCTGAGCGTTTTTTTGGCTGCAGCTTCAAACATTCCGACAAATTTATGCAAGTCAGTTACAGAGGCAGCATATCGGCTGTCACAGCGAGGGATTTTTTCTAAACAGAGTACTGAGAACGGTTAGGTACTGTAGGTAGCTTTGCTTGTAACGGAAATCAAAAGAAAGAGTGACAGAGGAACGCTGAAGTCTTCTTCACCATCAAAAGCCACGTCATTGAATAACTATGCTGCCTCCGGTATGCAAGTAAAAAGCGTTCTATGATCCTAAGAGAGCCAATCCGCTGGGTAAAAATAAGTCTTCCCTTATCACCCTTAACGTTTCCAATGAACAACTTAGATGCTCGAGAGAGCAAGTTTTGTTAAACGCAGCATGCTCTCTTTGCAAATTACCTGACCACAGCCAAAGGTAACTTTGACACCGAAGTTGGTACGCATATGGAGATGGGTACTGAAGTGCCACCGGTTGGACAGATATGACAGTGATTGTCATCTGCTCCTGTATGTCTCCATAAAAAGCCCTCTTTCCTTGACCAACACATTCCTTCGTCTTCCGTTGAAGGCGAAGATGCCAGCGATACACCCTCAATTTTGTTGTTGGTAGTCATTGAAATCATCAGTCATTGCCACCATAGTGATCTTTGCTTCACATTACTGGACTAACTATCGCTTGTCGTGCCGTAAAAAGTCTTTTTTTAACTCGAAAAACGACATGACTTTCTGCCAAAAAGGTACAGAGATGAATATATGCTGGGCAGGTATTTTCACAAAATATATAAAAATAGAAGGTGGGAAAACGCTCTCTGGGACCAGTATTTTATTTGCCTGGCGTTTTGACTTCTCAAGCGAGCTCATTTTCAAGTAATAAAATACGGTACTGCTCACTATATATTAAGATCAAATCTGCCGGGAATGACCTTCAGTTCTGCTGTCAATTTTTTTTTCGCGCAACGTGATATAGGCATCAGGAAGATCGATATGCCTGTTACTTGAATTAAGGTGTACGAAAAAAAATCGATAGCAGAGCTGAAAGTTAATTCCCGGCAGATTTGAGCTAAATACCCAGTGAGCTGAATATTTTTATCCCTTGACAATAAGCTAGCCTGAAACTACGGAAAAAATAAATGCTGGTCCCAAAGAGCGTTTTCCCGCCTTTTATTCAATTACCTGCTCCTCGCATATTTTTGACAATTCAGAATTTATAAGAATATTGAACCTAAATGAAAAATAGGCACAGTACTCATTCAGCCATTTTTGCGGACTATGAGTCGTGCTGGTGAACAAATAGAAGTTCTCTCAAAAGCCGGCATCCTGACGTGACTGTAAATTCTTGAGATAGGGCGGGATGATAATCATTAGTACAGTCCTTTATGAATAATCTTTTTAAAAGCAAAGTACATTTTCGAATTTCTGGTTACAATTTCTAAAATAGACAATCTACTGCAAGAAGATGAAGCCTCGATCGCTGGGACAATATGTTTATTCGCCTGACGTTTCGATATCCGTCGCGGATTCGTCATCAGAGACATGAGTAGCAGAAAGGTTAAACATGCACAGAAGTTTGCAGTATGTATAGGACACAGTCATTACTGCAAGTAAACAGCGACAAATAACGTTAATTGCCTTCTTGTGCGCGGACTGCTTGTTAGACATTACGCGGGCTCTGACCTGTTGAACTTTCGTCACGGGCGGTGAGCTCGGGCATGATGATTGCTCGGCCGTCTGGCTCCCCGGTGTTGGCGTACGATGAGGCAGTGGCTTGCCCCTTCCTCAAGTGACGGCTTGCTTTGGCCAAATTGAATCTCAGGATTGAAATGGATTGGGCAAATAGTTGCACTTGTTGATGGATTGGGGGCCCGTGAACCATGACTCAAGTAGTTCTCGG
>JAYGXS010000005.1:24769281-24850784 GCA_036362985.1 Ligula intestinalis
TCGGTGTCACAGCAATTTCCGCGGCCTTACTGGGGTTAGTTATCACAAGCCGAGGATGCCTTACAAGGCAGAAAAGGCCTTTCCAGTGTCCCCTGTCTTTGCTGGTAATGTCCTTTTGCCTATATTCTAGAAGCCTCGCGGTGTAGGCTCGAGGGAGAGCTCTAAAGGAATATGGGGGAAGACTGGCTCGCCTGACTAAACGGTGTCCGCAACTATGCCATTGTATATTCACGACCTAAAACAAGCTAGACTGTGAGCTTGTAGCTCAAAAGTTAGAAACGTCGCCCTGACGGAAGAAAGATCGCGTGTTCACATCTCGGTGTGGCAGCAGTTTGCGCCGCCATAGTGGAAATTGGGTATCACTAGCCGATGATGCCTAACAAGGCAGAAAAGGCCTTCATAGTGTCCCCTGACTTTGCTGGTAATGTTCTTCTGCCTATAATCTAGCCGATATGCGGTGGAGGCTTGAGATAGAGCTCTAAAGGCAATATGGAGGGACATGTGGGTCCTCTGACCGATCGGTGTACGCGTCTTTGTCATTGTATATTCCCGATCTAATACCATTTAGACCGTGAGCTCGTAGCTTTATTGTTAGGACGCTGGCACTGACGGGAGAGAAAGTGAGTTCAAATCTCGTCGTGGCAGAAAATTTTGCGGCCATACTGGGGTTGGGTGTCACTAGCCGATGACACCTCCCAAGGCATAAAGGCATTTTTACTGTCCCCTGTCTTTGCTGGTAATGTCCTTCTGCCTCTATCCTAGTAGCCTCGCGCTAAAGGCTCGAGACAAAGATCTAAAGGCAATATGGGGAACGACTGGCTCCGCTGACAAAATGGTGTACGCGTTTATGCCATTGTATATTCACGACCTAATAAGAGCTAGACCGTGAGCTCGTAGCTCAAACGTTAGAACGCTGGCCCTGACCGAAAAACGATCACGAGTTCACATCTCGGTGTGGCAGCAGTTTCCGCGGCCTTACTGGGGTTGGTTATCACTAGCCGATGATGCCTAACAAGGCAGAAAAGGCCTTCCTAGTGTCCCCTGTCTTTGCTGGTAATGTCTTTTGCCTACAATCTAGCCGTCTGGCTTTGGACGATAGAAGGAGAGCTCTAAAGGCAATCTCGGGGGACGAGTGGGTCCTCTGACAGATAAGTGTACGCGTCTATGCCATCGTATATTCCATATCTAATACCAGCTAGACCGTGAGCTTGAAGGTCAAATGATAGGACGTTCAACTTGAGGGGAGAGATTGAGTGCTCAAATCTCGGTGTCGCAGTTATTTCCTCGGCCATTCTGAAGTGGGGTATCACTAGCCAGTGACGCATCACAAGGCGGAAAAGACCTTCCTTGTATCCTCTGTCTTTGCTGGTAATGTCCGCCTGCCTATATCTAAGCCACCATGCTGTTGAGGCTCGAGAGAGGGCTCTAAAGGCAATATGGGTGGACGAGTGGGTCCCCTGACAGATCAGTGTTCGCATGTATGCCATTGTATGTTCCCGATCTATTACCAGCAAGACCGTGAGCTCGTAGCTCAAACGTTATGTTGTTTCTTCTGACATGAGACATAGCGAGTTAAATTCTCATGGTGGCAGCAATTTTAGCTGCCATGCTGGGGTTCAGTATCACTAGCCGATGACGCCTAACAAGGCAGAAAAGGCCTTCCTAATGTCCCCTGTCTTTGCTGGTAATGGCCCACTGCCTATATCCTAGCCGCCTCGCGGTGGAGGCTCGAGAGAGCTCAAAAGGCAATATGGGGGGACGAGTGGGTCCTCTGACAGTTTAATGTACGCGTCTTTGCCATTTTATATTCCCCACATAAAACCAGCTGGACCGTCAGCTCGCAGCTAAAACGTTAGGACCTTTCCCCTGATGAAAGAGATAGCGAGTTCAAATCTCAGTGTGGCAGCAATTTCCGCGGCCTTACTGGGGTTGGGTATCACTAGACGATGACGCCTTTCAAGCTAGAAAAGGCCTTCCTAGTATTTTCTGTTTTTGCATATAATAACCTTCTGCTTATATCCTAGCGACTTGTGGAGGCTCGAAATAGAGCTCTAGAGGCAATATTTGGGGTTATTTGGATCCTCTTACAGATCGGTGAGCGCGTCTATGCCATTGCGTATTCCTGATCTTGAGCAAGCTAGACCCTGGGCTCCTAGCTCAAACGTTAGGACGTTCGCCCTGATGGGAGAGATCACGAATTAAAATCTCGGTGTTGCAGCAATTTCCGCGGCCATACTGGGGTTAAGTTTCACTAGCCGATGACGCCTTACAAGGCAGAAAAGGCTTTCCTAGTGTCCCCTGTCTTTGTTGGTAATGTTCTTCTGCCTATATCGTAGGTGCCTTGCGCTGGAGGCGCTGGAGAGAGTTCTAAAGGCAATATGGACGGACGAGTGGGTCCTCTGACAGATCGGTGTACGCGTCTATGCCATGTCTATATACAGTCCTGCGAGAACTGCAAACAGCTTTAATGACGAAATTTAGCTTGATAGTTTAGCTTCTATCTGGATAGGTTATTTTGATCATCTGATTGGATTTCATAATAAAAAGGGCATTGGTTTTGAAAACACCCCTCTTAGTTAAAGTAATTGGGGGAAATAAGCACTCATACCGGCTTAATCATGAGTAAGTTTATATTAAAGGATTTCCCTATGCCATGAGAAAAGACAGAACCAAACTTTCTTTTCTTATACATTTTGCTATGGAAGAGTTCCATAATTAGTAAAAAAGGTGGAATAGTTATCCCTTCCAGAAATGGGAAATTTTGTGCGAATTTGATCAAATGGAACTGAAGCAAAGTTTAAGGAATTGCATTTTTTTTTATCAGAAACAAGAAGAGATAGAATTTCCAAAAACTATACTTAACTAGTCTGTGAAGGTTTTTTTCAAAAAATGCAGCAACAAAAAGTTTTTGGTAGAACATTTTCTTTTACCACACAGCTGGCCGTCGGCGTCAACACTGTTTTTCATATATTGCCGCAGAGATAACCCTTAGAAGGCATTATTGAATGTAAGTCATGAAGAAATGTAGTTTTTTGTATACAACGCTTTCCACTCAAGCGTTATTTAGTCACGGAACAGACAGTAGAATAAAAGTTTTTTTCAAAAAATGGTCATATATTTGGCTTGTTCTTTTTGAATTTGCACTCTCATTTCAGATCGTGGAATCAATCCCCTTAAGTGAATAATAATCCTTTATCAAAAAAAGGGGATGTTCTTTCATCGCCAGTCAAATTCACTCGTTTTTTTGGTAAATTTAACAAATTGTCAAAAGTCTCCAATTTCATTGTGGCATTACCTTGCAAAATGTTAATATGCACAGAGGTTCATCAACTAAATATCCAATAAGAGTACTGTGTAAAGAGGTAACCTACAGTGGAAGGTTTTTAATAATCTTAGGAATGACAATATGTGTGGTATCTAGCAGACATGTTGCATGCTCGATAATTTGGTTTGCTGTTTTAAAGCATTTCCACATTTGACGTACATGACAATCTGCACAGGACATAATATCCAAAAGCTCGTTTTTCGGTAAATGCTGTTTAGATACATCTTATTTTAAAGGTAGTAATTTAAATTTCAAACAGAAGCACAACTCATCAATGAGGACGCCCGAAACGAGTAAAATGAAGAGGTAATTTATTTTGCGATATTCTATTACTGCGTATCAACTCATTACCATATGTACAAAGTATATTGACTAAAGACAAGTTCTTTTTATATGAAGAAAATGGTTGCTTTGAGTTTGATAGTTAACAAAATATTTTAATTTTTTGTTCTAATTTATGGCTATTTTTGACGTCTCCACAGCCGAGAAAATTTTATTTTTCTTACCAAACACTTAGTACCTCTTTTAGTTCTTTGACGTACGTAATATGCCTAATGCTGCTCATTAGAACTGATAAGTTTTCGCAAATGCGTTCTTGCTGGTATGAAAGAAATAATCAAACCTATACAAACTTAGGCAAGTTGCTTGCAGGACTCGCAATACTGTACGTCTAGAAATTAAAAGAGTGCAGAGATAAACACAACAAAAGAACAGGTGCCAGTCATAAAGAGTAGTATATAATCGAGTGTTAGTTATGCAGATGAGGAGTTGGCTTCGCAAGGACACGGGCTACAATCAGTTTTCCGTCTGACTTGGTGCTGGCGTGGACGATTATCTTGCCACATTAAACTCGTTACCCTTGAGGGCAACCGGTTGTGCTAATTTTTAACGCCTTCGATCAGTTAACATATGACAGTGTGTGCACGACGCGAATTTGGTCATCTCGACTATGTGGGGGGGGGGGGGAACCAGGTGGACTGCGTTGAACTTCGACGGCAAATCAGTGTGCCATGTTAGTGTTCGATGAGAGAAGGAAG
The DNA here is from genome assembly GCA_036362985.1 of Ligula intestinalis. Taxonomy (NCBI): domain Eukaryota; kingdom Metazoa; phylum Platyhelminthes; class Cestoda; order Diphyllobothriidea; family Diphyllobothriidae; genus Ligula; species Ligula intestinalis. The sequence continues at coordinate 24,773,644 of JAYGXS010000005.1, forward strand.
GGCTACCATTGGCAGTAGAAATAGGATCAGAGGTTGGAACGGAGGTATGGTTATTGGCACTCTAGGAATAATGCACTGATTAAGGATTTATGATTAATGAAGGATTCCCGAAGGAATTTGAAAAGTCAGGACAATAAAGCTCTTGTTCCAGTCGTCTCTTCTTCTTCTTCTTCTTCATCGTATTTTTCTGCTGAATGCACTGAAATTTCGATCCTGTTCTAGTATTTGTATTGATCTTAGGGGTTTCACTCAAACGCTTTTTTAATGATTTGCCACTTCCTCTTTTCTAAGTAGTCGTACTTATATTGGCATTACACTATTATTTATGGTGTTCCCATTTTCTTCTGTTATTTTCTGCGTTTTATCTACTAAGCATGCACACGTGATCTAACTGTCTATTTCAGGCTGGTGTTTTTGCACTTTACAGAGATATCTTGGCTGAAGAATGAGAAGTCTGGAGAAGAAAGTACGTGAACATATACTAGCCTGGCTAGGTAAAGGTGAAAATCGATCGATTTTAAGTTCAATTTTCGCATACTTAATCGATACAAACCACCAAGTTGACGCGAGAAAGGCCTTTTAGGTCATATACCAGGCACCAACAGACAAATTTTAAGGCCTGCATAGAAGAGCGGTAGCCATAGCTGAGATGGTGGCGATTCCTCTGTTGTCAAAAGACTCTGGAGTAGGCAGTTTGTATCCCTTGGTCGACTGCATACAATAATCCCATACAACCATAAAAACCACGCAGCTCGAAAACACGCTTCATGCAGCTATAGACAGCACACCTCGCGTGTGACGTCGATTGTGAGAATGCCCTCCCCCCCGATCCACGTGCGCTGTGTCCGGCAGGCACGAGTTGAGGGAACGATAAGGTGACTAATTGCCCCCCTTTCACAAGAATTATATATAGATAATGTACATAACTGTTAGTTTTACCCTCTGTGTTATTCTCCAAGTCACCGAAAGGGCCTGATGATGAATGAATAAAAAATTACTTGCTTAAACGACTTTTCAGTCGTAAAAGAAGAAAAAAATTGTTGCAGGACGAAATTTACTAAAAATTATTTAAAAAACTAACGGTTTAGAACGTTCAAAGAGCCCTTTTTCACTGGTGTGCCAAAACAAATGACGAAGGTGCTTACACAGTCAGATCGATAATTCCAATTTATGGAAAGGGCCTTTGACATAGTAGGACTGTGACAGGTCGACATGAAAATAACCTCTAAACGACTATCGTGCTTCTAGCAGGAGACTACTAACGCACATCTTAGTAGTAAGTCGTGTGCATGGGGGTTTCCTACTCGTGAGGCAAATTCAGGTTCCTTGAGCTATTGAAATAGGTTATATAAACATGATTTACCAGAAAATAAATGACAAACCTGCATACAGTACGCATCAGAATTCGTCCAACATGCCAACATATGCAAAAGATTGATACTTTTCCGCTAAGCGGGAATGACTCAGGTTTTAATACGGATTATTGTGTAGTCTATTTTGAAGTGATTTCAGTCAAAGTTAGGTGCGGGCTTTTAAGGGAGCTTCGTCCTGACCACCAACAAAAGGCATGTACTGTAAGAAGTAACTACTCAAATAGTTTGCGTTTAATTATTGATTTTGACCGCTTTCATAAATGAAAAAAATATTTTATGGAAAAAATGCACGAAAATATTCTTTCTTGTGCTTGTTTGACAGAAAATAACGCCTTCTTTAAATCTTATCCTTAAAGAAAGGGTATCTTTTGGTTTAAGAAAATTTGCCGAATTGGGCAAATATTTTTAAACCATCTGACTGCCCTACTCGAATTCAACGTTTAAAAGCTGCGCACTGTGCACTTCCTTTTAACGGAAAAGCACGTTTTCACACACAGTTTGAGGAAGAAGTCACAAAGTTCACGTAAGATTTTGCAGAAGATGTGGACCATGATTGAAACACCAAAGGCTGCATTAATAAACTGACAGATTTGATGTATTATGAATGAACACCTCACAATCGTAAAAAAGCTAATAATTATAAATTTTTCGAATACCAAAGGATACCCTTCCTTGAAGTATAATATTTAAAGAAGCGTAATTTCCTACCAAACGAGTAAAAGAAATAATTTTTAGTGCATTTTTTCCATAAAATATTTTTGAATTTATGAAGGCGGTCAAAATCAATGATAAAATGCATACTATTTAAGAAGTTGCTTTTTGTAGCGCATACGTTTGATCGGTTGCCAACACAAAGCTCACTAAAATGGTCACATCCTATCATGACTGAACTAACTTCAGAATAGGCCACACGATAATCAGTATCACAACTTAAGTCATTGCTTTTTAGCGAAAGGGTATCAATCTTTCGCATATGTTGGCATTTTGCAAGAATTCTGGCAAGTACCGTAGTTTTACAGTCAAGTGTAAGGTATCAGTTGCACTGTCGAACATGAATCCATTTTCTATTTAAAGCTGATTTTTTGGTTAAGGTTGAAGACAGGTGTGATATGTTACCATATGGTGAAAGATAAAGACAAGTATTTCGCCAGTTTCTGGAAGCAAGGTTAAAATTGTGTCTTGTCCATTATATTATTGAGTGCTATTAAACACTGCATGGGAAAATTCCAGAGCTCTTGCCATTGCATTTGTGATAACGCGATCTCTGACATGGCAAGTATACGCTTGCTTCCAGCAATTAAATATATCGATTAAAGTTCATCCTGAAACACCATGAGCTTGGTAAAAACGAAGACTCATAATCAATTTATCTAATCTCTGGCATGTTTTAATCGACCCTGTCGCAACATAGATGGGCTAGCTAGGCAATAACTAACGGAAAGCAAATATACTCTCCCTTACGAGTGGTGCGGGTCATTCAGTGGTGAAATGTTGAGTCTTCGAAAACAATCCACAGTTATTTAAGCTGTCTGTAATATTAATGATAGTGTTTTCTCCGCTAAATCGTGTTGGATAAATTGAGTGTCGACCCAATTGCTTGCTTGATAGCAAGGATCTAGGCTGGCCTTCAGTGCACGCATGCAGTGTTACTGGCAGTTCTGATATGCCAGCTAAACTGCTATACATTACGGTGTTTTTTATGACCCTCAGGAAACGAATGTACAAGTGGGAAGGAGAGGGAGAGTACGAACGAAGGAATACACCAGACGTCCCCGCAAATACAGGGGTTTGAGTTGTCAATACAGTAAGGACATGCGAATCTATGTTGACAGATGCGCTCGTGTTGCGTTACCAGGAAGCATTAGTGAAACCAGAAATGAATATATCTAAAGGCTCAACTGACAACCGAACAAATTTTGGCAGAGGAGTATTAAAGAAAATTCGCCAGCAGTTTATATTGTTGTTCAGTGCCAAGAAGTTAAGAAGTGAAAAAAATCAAATGTTCTTTTAGGATTGCGCAACTGCACACATCATAATTCGAAAGTAATTTTGCGATATGCGGGCTTCTAAATCACCTATACGTGTATGCTGGGTCATTGTATGTGTTGAGTTTGCCAGATGCAGTATCAGCATAATATATAGCTCAGCTTTCAAAGGGGCAGCAGAAATTCGGAAGCCCACCTATTAGTATTAGGGTCAGGGAGATAACCGCACTGTGAAAGCTGCTGTTCGGCGCAACAATGCATGGGGCGAAAGTACATTTAAAACGTGTCTGGATGTCAACGGACTGTTCAGTTAATCACCACATACATTTACCGATCCCTTATATTGTTTTTAGTATCCTTTTATCCGGCGACAGTCAGGGCATGGAGCAATCAGTGCAACCAACTGGCTACACGACCAAGGTGTATATACTTGAAACAACCCGAGGCACGACGGGGTCCGACGGGAAAAACGCACATGATGGCAAAACCAACACACGCGGAAAGGTGACAGACAGGGTAAACAAGGAAACCGAAGGTGAGACGCGAGACACACACAGTGGCTCAGCAGCCATTGGCGGAACACGCACACGGGATAAAGACCTACCTCCTGCGTCTGATTCTTCTACCGCAGCAGACCTCCCAAAGCCAACACCGTTTCATACATAACTCCTACAGACAGCCATCATTTCCGCGGAGGATGCCAACTTAGATGTGAATGCATTTTTGCCGATTTTTTGATCTGGAATTCGTAGACAGTCCTCCTCTCCACCTACAGCACACTCCCAAGAAAGATGAGCAGTTTTCTAACTAATACTTATCTCTTTCCTGTTTATCTGATGCCAGCTTATCTAATAGGGAGAAAACGCTCTAGATGGAACGTAATCACTTAAGCACACTACGGTATGGAATGTTCTCGACTTTTCATAGCTTTCTGCGGTATTGATGATATTAATTCCGGCGAAAACAGGCACCATCCACACTACTTGCGTCCTATTACTGAAAAAAAAAATGTAGTGTGGAATTCATTTAAGCGTTAGTTTGAAGGTTGGGGTTAACGTAAGCGGTGCGGTCAGAGACAGGGTAATGTGAAGGGTGAAGGTTTGGTTGCGTGTTAACTGTAGTTTTTAGGTTAAGAGTAGGCGGATAAAGTTAAGATTATAATTTCGTTTCAGTTTAGGGTTTGGATACTAGAATACCTGCGCATGACTCAGACGCTGTTACCATTAACTATAATCAGAGAGTCCCGATGGAATCCACCACGTCAAGAAAATAAAGCTGTTGATCCAGTGGTCACGCCTTCGTCTTCTGAATTGAAATATTTACCTTTCCTGTGAATAACCATAAGCCCACACATTATAATTTGGCGGAATGATCCTATTCGCCTCTCTTGTCTTCCGGCCATGCAAGTCATTTTTTATCTGTTTTTCTACTGTATGACAAAGGGTCATAGACGGAAATCAAGTCGACAAATGAGTTATCGTCAGAATTTGCAAAACGCGTTTTCTAAAGCCGTCTTTGTTCATGGGAAAAAAAACCCCGCTAAGGCATTGAAGGCCAATCACATTCCCATCTTGAATGAATGAAAACGTTTGCTTCATCAGGTATTTGCATGGATAAGGAAGAAGACTTGTCCAGCATGGGATCCATTTGTTTTTTCTGCTGTGAGCTTTCGAACTCTTACAGGGGTCCATTTTCAGAGATAAACAGTAGCAATCAAATGAGGGTGATTATAGTAGGCATATGCTAACCAAATGTCAGGGGTCAGCAGGTCTTAAAGGGGTAAGAAACTGTAACCAAAAGGTTGGGGGAGAAAGTTTAGTGGTATACGCTAATTATCTGTCTGGGAAGTCGGGTCATAAACAGCAATTGGTCAAGTGCCTTGTCCCCGGGGCACAGGGTGCGAGTAATTCTGCCCCCTCTTCCGGCTGGTTTGACATGGAAGCCTCTTCGCCTGCAATTCTTAAGCTCGGTTTGACATTGCTCTGCCCTATAGTCAAATAATCGCGTAAGGCTTTGTAGGTCACGGGAAGGTGCAGATGCCTTGTAAAGGAGTTAGCATCTGAGTACCATGCCCCAAGAATCAGTTTCTGACTTTTGAGGTTCATCGGCTTACAGTGGTCGTTTGAAGTCACGCATTATGTCTTAGTTGTGTACTGTGAGTTTGGATCTAGGCCTCAATCCACTAGTTTTTAGTATCTGCTATTGTTGGCCTGTTTCCCAAACGTAGTGTTAGGCTCCATGGTTGCATTGGATATTTTAGACAAATTCAGAGGTATCAATGGGGGCGCTCTCTTTTGGTTGAATCTTCAGTTAGTTAAGCCTGCTCACCGAAAATGACTACCTGGGACAGAGGATGACCAAAGGCGGCTGCGTGTAGCATAGTTCAGAGGGTTAACGGACGAACACTGATTGGCAGATAAGAGTGCAACGAAAGCGCACACAAGGGTCATTGGTGCATTTTGCAGAAAAGGTACATAAAAAGCTCTTGAATGGCAAACCTGACGTACTGATGAACCTGGAGGGATCACACTGTAGGATACGAAGTAGTTTGGCCAGGTAATAGATGATAGAACGCATCCATATGGTTATGAACTAGTTGATAATACAAGGCGTGGAAGACCAGAGTGCTATGGATAATTTAATTAAGTGTAGAAGGAGAAGAGTGTGAGCAATGGATCAGTGACTCCCAGACGAGTGAAGTCCAGCCATGAGCGGACCGGAGTCCAGAGTGGCATTCTGGCGGATGTAGTCGCCGGGTCCGGATGTGTGCGACCGGTCATGAGATTGCCGGCTCTGGGATTGTCTGAGCATAAGCAACCCCCGCAGTAAGGTCGTCTGTTAACTGGCCAGACACGTCTGTGTCCTTGACTGGAGCTTTGAAACCGTCTGGCGCGCCCGCACTGGTGGACATGACTGCCAGACACGCGGGATATGCATGTGTTAGAATACAAGGTCGCTAAAACACTATGACCCTTCAGTCACAGTAAGTGCTTGACCCGCTATGCACATTTAAATTCAGAACAATAATTGCGCAAGAGTTTGAGTGTCGGTCAAAGAAGCGTATAATTTTGGATTAACCGACGTTCTGTGCCTCACTAGGTTTGCTGTAAGTAGTGCATATTCTTCATAAGGTTTGATATTAGCACAAACATCGTTCTTTTAGAAAGATCGGTCGAGTATTACCGCGGATTCAAATTGAATGCCTAGACTCGGGGAAAACGCACCGCAATATATAATCTGCGATGCTCGATACGTATGCAAAATTACTAACCGAAGCTTCTGAGAAGCCAAGGCTTACTTTTTAACCCTCAGAGAACCCATTGCATAAAGTATCGAAGATATAACATCTCCTTTCATATATTAAAGCTATTTCAGGTGTGATCAGGTGCAGCATCGCAGAACTAGGTGTCGTACTTGCGCAACGAAACAAGGCTACCGTACGCAGTAGAATCATCACAGTCAATGCCCAAATACAGCCCAAAGGGCGGTCGGGATACCATCTCAGATCGCATGTTCAAACTTCACAGACAAAACTGAGAGCATATAAGGATTGCGCACAAATGGGCACAAACTGGCTTTGCAAAAGGAGGGAGAAATATCCCAAGTAACCACCTACACCTACGAAACCGGCTGTGACTTCATCTTCGCAGTCAGCACGATAATCTCCAACGTGGGAAACAAACGAGCCTAATAATTTATTGACAGCTGAGACCTGGATGGAAATTCAGTCATTTGGTGTATAGCTTTTGTGTTTGCGTACAGAGCGCTGCACAACCAGCTCCGTATCTACGTAACTTAAAAATGATAAGCTAACACCCAGCGCGTCCATGTTGTTAATGCTCCTCTGATATTGGTTTTCTGTACGAGTTCGAAATCCAAGACACATCAACGAATTTCTTCGTTGCTCGATCACTCTGCCTCTTTCTGCCGTACTTTTCATTGCAGTACATTCCGGACTTTGGTTGGTCTTTTGTAAAGATTTATCAAGGTTAAGTTTTGCTTTTCTCAAATACATTAGTTTCACAGACGTAGTCAAGATATTTAAGCTGATTTCATAATGGCGAGAACGTAATCTCATAATAAAATGGGCAGCTGTTTTATCTGTTTGAGGGTAACATCTACTATTTCTGATCAGTTTAGCAAGAACAGGTGTATGCTAACCTATCTTCTCGAATTTCAACCTGTTCATTGCAGGAGTTACATATATATTGCTTGCATCAATCCCTGAAGACGACCTCAAATATTTGCTCATATATTTATTTATTTCGGTACGGGAAATCAAAAAAATAAGATATATTTAAGAACTTCTGGAACTGAAGGCACAGGTCTAGGGCCAAAGCGCGTAATTTCAAAATTAAGATTTCTCGAAAAAAGATAAGATAGATTAATATTTCTAACCGGAGTGAAGTAGAATAGGTGAATAATTGCGTGGGAAGTCATCACTAATTTAGTTATTTGTTTCCGAAACAAAGTTCTTCAGTACGAAGTCGCTTAAAGGGGTCTAACAGTTGGGTAATATTCAAATGTAAATTGTGAACGACCAGAGCAAAAAAGACCGCCGGCTAAATGAAAAGTATGGGTCTCTTGCTGTGCTAAAGCTTGAGATTTTATTCTCTGGTAAGGCATGAGGGAATACATCTGCATTAATAATTTTCCCGAAGGCATATTTAGAGCCTACAGAAAACATTCAATCAAAGCAGTTATGTCCCAGTCATTCTAAAAAGGAGGAAAACACTTTGTTTGTTCCCATCTATAAAACTCGGTTCCGGTAAAGTTTGAGACTTGTAACTGAAGCCTTTGGAGCATGAATGCACAACAAACGCTGGCGATGTTTGCTAAGGTAATTCGATTACGTTCAGCCAGCGAGTAAATATCGATGTTCAGCCGACCAACTCGGCATACGTAAAGATCACCCCCATCCTAACAGTTTTGTGCAAAGCTGTTTGAGATGGAATCTCAAGATAGAAATGGGCTGAAACGGAGAAAAACGTTTTTCGCTCAAATCAGATCATTCTTAACTGCAGGCATTTCTGTTTTAGGAAATAGAGTAGAACTTGCTTTGAACTTAAATACAGACATCACAGGATGCTTAATGTTGGTGTTTACAAAAACTGCTACAGAAGGGTATTGATCACTTACGATGAAAGCAAAGGAGACTGGAAGGGAAAATGCATTTCAAGTGCAATTATACAACACACTACGGACATAAAGACGTCTAAACTGCTGAAGTTTTCAAAATATTGATAATCACTCACAAGCCGGCATTAACACGTGCACGGAAACTGTTGATTATAATAAAAAACCGTTGGTAAATTAAGTACTATAGTGCTATAAATATAAAGAAGACTCCTTCTTTGCCAAGAAACATATAATTCTATTTACAACAGTCAAATTCTGCAAACATATATAGGCTATAAATTAGACTCATGAATTAAAATCTAATCTTCAGTTAAATGAATAACCATACGTCTTTCTTTATGTCAAAATAAAATTTATTTAGCCAAATATTTTATGCATATTTCTGTTAGTATATTTCAGTTATATTAAGATTATCCATTAGAATCCGTTAAATTGTCGACCATTTTCAGTGTTTCCCGTCTTTTGCCCGTAATTCCAGATTCTGTTTAATACCTTGAAAACTAAACGTAGATTGAAAGAATTCATTTGAATATTAGGTCTTTGGAAGATGGCAACGTGGGCCATATGCATGAAATGCCCAAATTATCAAAACACAATTTTGAGCAAAAGACGAATTTCTGCGACAGAATACTGATGTTATCATGCCTTAAATTATTAAAAAAGCTTTCTATAATAGCTAACCTCTCTAAAAGGCACGTTAATTAGATATTCAGCTAAGTAATATGTGTGCATGTAACCGATTCCCATGGTTACGTCTGAGTAAAAATGAAATATTTTCGCATGCTCTTTCATTGTCACGAAAAAAAAACTTATAGAAATTTGAGTAAAAAGGAAAGAGCTTAATTTTCACTTTATATTAATACTTTTCGTAAGTTTTTTTCAGACCCCGTTCTAAGCTTCCGAATGCAGAATATACTGGCCGGATATATACTATGTACGACTTAATCTTCTCTCCGTTCAGTCAGTTAATTTTGTATAAACGGACATTTTATTGTAAAAAAAAGTATATTTGCACGTGCCTTAGATCCACTAAGACTATCATTACTTATTAAAAGGCTTTATCGGGATACAGTCTATTGATTCGACCAAAATCTAATGACCACTTTTATGCTCAGCTACCGGTTAAATTTATATCACAAGTTTGCGTAAATTCACAACCATACTGTATAAAGGAGGAAGTTTTGTAAAAATATTTGCAAAAAGAACTCTTTCAAAAATTATTTTAGGGCAATTTTAAAATGCGCATTTAGCCAGTAGTCGAAAAGTGGCTTTTTAAGCACGAAAACTGCCTCTATGTCTGCATTTCTTCACCTAACAGAAAGACTTCATCTGAATAAAAGAGACTGTGCTTTGATAAACTAATTCACACTTGGAACAAAAAGGTTTTGAGGCATATTGTCTAAAATACGCTAAAAGTTTGGCCTTCGAAAACCTCCTTTATCAGTGAAAATCCTAGAATTTGGCCTTCCTTAGCAAGAATTGACGGTAGATGCTGCCTTCTTATATTAACACTTTTCATAATACGTGTTTTAGATTTGAAAGTAATATTTTAAAACTCAAGCTCAAATAAGGGCGTTTCCAGATGTTCGTCTAAAAATGATGCGTAAAACGTTGCAAGGGGAAAAATATTCAGCAGGACACTAAATAAGCTATTGCAGATGTTTGTTTTGAAGAGCGTTTAATCTATGTAATTGTGAAATAGCCTGCTGAATAACAAAAGATCAATGAAAGCCGTGGAATGCAAAACTCAGAAACTGTGTTACCGGAAATTAGGTTTAAATCCCGGGGATTTTTGGGACCTGAAAACTGTTTGTTGCTTGCTATAAAGTCGGAAATGACCATTTCCATTTCCGCAACGTTTGGTATGAAATAAGTATAAACTAGCAATTTGAGAGTCCCCAGGGTTTATGCCGGCGTGCATTCAAGATTCAAAATTTTTGGGAAAAATTAGAATGGTTGCTTGTTACTTGCTGAAATCAAACATTTTTCAAACTGCATTATATGCTGGCGCTAGTCTGCGAACATCTTTAACGCTTCACAAACCACCTGAAATGTCAAGGGAATGTTTCCGGTTGATATTAGAGTAGGAGTCGACAGTTTCTAGGCAAAACCCACGGAAATCTAACATGCAATTCACATAGACTTGAAAAGTCAGTTTATTAGGAAAACATGTCTTTCGGCAATTCTTCGTCAAGCCCTTTCCTTTGCAACCCACTGAACGTTTGAACGTGCACAAATCCTTTGGAGCAGGATACATTGGCCGAACAATGAGGCGCCTGGAAAAGAGAATACGTGAGCACGTACCGGCCTAGTTAAGTAAAAGTGAAACTTAATCAATTGCGAGCTCGAATCTTGCACACCTTGTCGATACGAATCATCGAGTCGATACTAGTAAAGCCTTTCAGGTTGTCTACCGGCCATCAACCAACTTATCCAAAGGCCTACGTCAACGGGTGTTGGCAACAGCGGAAGTAGTGGCTATACGCCTAATAAATCCAGTGCTGTTCTGTCAGAAAACTCTAACAAAAGCCCTGTCCCTTCCGTGGCCGAAGCCGACGCCAGGGGACAAAAGCACATCGCTCCCATCCACAAGTGGCAGTCGCTCACCCAACACGCCGACCATTTGCGCAAACTGACAAAGTCCGCAGTGGCCAATAGGCGCCCACTTCGGACAATTATTGATGTTTCTACAAGTTCAAATGTTAATTGTTTTGCAAAGTTAAGGGCCTGATGAAGAATTGCCGAAAAACATATTTTTCCTACTAAACGAGTTTTCAAGTTAACCATGGGAATATTTATCCAATATACTTGTCGATATAATGTCAGCGGACGCAAAGTTAAGCCAATCAATTCATGTAGATGTGAGCAATCAGCGTGACAGACAAACACAATGATGATTTATATGACCACCTAAACAGGACGCACGAAAGGGAACCAATAGGGTTGAAGGCTGGCGTTAAGGTCAGAATTGCGGTTAGGGTCCGGATTATGCTAAGAGTTTAGGTTTGGATTCGTGTTAACTGTAGGGTTGAAGGTTATGGTAAAGTAATGGTTGGGATACAGGTCACACTTTCGTTTTATGTTAGGAGAAGTGATAGGACTAAGACGAGGGACTATTTAACCTAAGTTGGATTTACCGCAAGCTTCACACGTCATCGCCAGAAATGCCATCATGGCAAAACAAACTATAGAGGTCAATTTAATATCACAACGTTTGCCAATAGAAGCGAAAATACAAGTCCCAGGAAGGAATTAAGAAGAAGACAACGCGAGCGCTTGGATAATAGTTTTATTCACCTGACGTTTGGAGATCCATCGCTGCTTCGTCTTCAGAAACATAGTCAGATAGCAGTAGCAGATACGGGTAGTGTATGCATTGGCTGCTTTATCGGCGTGTTGAGACGCAGTTCGGCGAACAAGAGAAAAGCGTTGTCGAGGTGAAAAACATTCGACTGCTGTTTAGATAAAATGACTACAAACATTAATTCGTCAACAGGTACATACGAAAACGAGATGGCCAACAAAGTTGCACTGACACAAAAATTTGCGGGCAATCCCGTTCGTCAAAAAACGTATCGGATGCTGTTGGCCGCCTTCTCGTGTCACACAGAGTTGAAGTAGCGCACAGGCCAGAGGCAACAATAAGGGCTCAGATAATGAAACTGAAAGACTCACTGCCACGGCAAAAACATCTGGAGTCATCTAAAGGATCTGGTGCAGTTGCAGGCAAAGGAACTATGTCGAAGAAACTGGCAGGCTTCTCAAGACGCGGATTGCCTAACACGCGATAGCAGTGTGGTTAAATGATGCCAATTCTCAAGTTGCCACTCATTTGAGGAGATTCAGCCACACATTCAAATTTGACTAGCCCGAAATTCTCGCAAAAGGTGGCAATCGAGTGAGCCGAGAATTACTTGATTCATGGTTTACGGGCCCTCAATCCATCAACAAGTTCAAATACTTGCCCATTCCATATTCTGTGTTGAGACTCAATTCGGCCAAAGCAAGTCGCCACTTGGGGAACGGAATTGCCACCATGTCATCCTACACCAACACCAGAGGGCCAGATAGCCGAGCAATCATCACGCCGGAATCCACCACGCCTGATGAAAGTTCAGAAGGTTAGAGTCCCCGTGCTGTTAAACAAAATATTAACACGCAAGAAGGCAATAAGCGTTAATTGTCATTGAATGTCTGCAGTAATGACAGTATCCCATAAAAACTGCAAACTCTTGTGCATACGATACCTGTATCTGCTACTGCTATCTGACTATGTCTCTGATTATGAATCCGCGGCGGATCTTGAAACATCAGGCGAATAGAAGTATTGTCCCAAAGCTCGAGTCGTTGTCTTCTTCTCTATCTCAACGATTGCTTAACGCTAGGCAAATAAACCTTCTTCAAATCCTAATAAGTAAGCGCCTTCGCAGTCATCATCTTTGAGGAACCAGTTTTGACTTACTACCAGCAGTCCTTATTCGAACACATGCAATAGCAATTGTTTTTGCTTATGTGCGTGTTGTCCCCAAAATTCGATAGCTTTTGCTAAACCAGTAAAAGGCTTGTTTTAGCAACCACCACCCTTAAGTGGCCTATCACACTGACAGTAATGTAACGAACCGTCCAGGTAAAAAGAAGAATGCGCAGGAGGCAATATGCAGGGGGAAACAAAGGAGAAGCCGTACGCAAACGTATAAGACGGCAGCCTACTGCTGTTAACATTTAGTCCTATGGCAATCTTCTAAGGACGCCGCAGTAATTTTGAAACACATCAGTTATAAAGAAGGGCCCAAAATTCGGGCAACATGACAACATAAGCGGAAAATTGATTGTTAAGGTTTTTAATATCCAGATAAATTAATATTTACTCGTGGCATAAATCAGTATACATAAGGTCTATAGGCGTAGACCGAAATTGTTAGTGTGTATTTGTGTTGAAACCCGTCAACCTCAATGAAATATACACCAGCTGCCACAGGACAGTCTTAAGTATTATTAAATGACGTTGTAACTTACGAAACTAGCAGGCTAGGTTTTTGGTAAAAGGCGCAGACACGTGTTTCGCAAGTATTCTGCCGCTGATTGACACAGCTGCTAGGGGTCTGGCTGATCAGTGGGTCCCCCACATTCTCCATCAGCTCTCTGGTTAAAATATATTTTTAGAAAGTTGGGGATTTCAATCTCAAGATAAAGTAATTTCTGATTGAAATATATATGTATAAACCTGAATTTTCTTAACCGGTATATTAAACTAGAAAGCAGATAGAGAATGTTGGGGACCAACTGATGAGCCGGACCCCTAGCAGCTGTGTCAAGCAATGGCAAAACACTGGCAAAACACGTGTCCGGGAATTTTAACAAGTACCTAGCCTGTTAGTATGGAAAGTGACAACGTGAATGTGTACTTTATAAGAGGCAGCAGGTGTATATTTCATTGAAGTTGACGGGTTTTAACACAAATATACGCAAACCTTTTTGGTCTACGCCTAAAGACCTTATATTTACTGCTAAATACCGCGATTAGAAATAAATGTATCTGGAGATTAAAAACCTGAAATTTCTTAACCGGTATATTAACCAGAACGCAGATAGGGAAAGTGGGAAACCCACTTACGAGCCATACCACTAGCAGATGTGTTATTCAGCAGCAAAATAGCAGCAAAAAACGTGTCTGGGTCTTTTAGCAAGTGCCTAGCCTGTTAGTATGATAAGTTTTAACATTAATTTTTACTATTTAAGACTGTCCTGTGGCAGCAGGTGTATATTTCATTGGGGTTGACGGGTTTCAACACAAATATACACTTACAATTTCGGTCTTCGCATCAAGACCTTATATATACTTAAAAATATCGCGATCAGAAATAAATATATCTGGAGATTTAAAACCACAACTTTTTTAACCGGTATATTTACCAGAAAGCAGATAGGGAAAGTGGGGGACCCTCATATGAGCCGGAACCCCAGCAGTTGTGTCCAGCAGCGACAGAATACCGATAAAACACGTGTCTGGGCCTTTTAACCAGTACCTTGCCTGTTAGTATGGTAAGTTACAATGTTAATTTATATTACATAGTACTGTCCTGTGGCAGTAGGTGTATATTTCACAGGGGATGACGGGTTTTAACACAAATATACACTTACAATTTTTGTCTATGCATAATGACCTTATATAAACTTAAATATATTGCAATCAGAAATTAATTTCTCTGGTGTTTAAAAAGCTGAACTTTCTTAACCGTTATATTGACCAGAAGGCACATGGAGAAAGCGGGAGGCCCACTGAAGAGCTTGACCTCTAGCAGCTGTGTGAAGCAGCGGCAGAATACCGGAGAAACAGGCGTCTATGACTTTTAGCAATTATCCTTTCTGATAGTATGGTCAGTAACAATGTCGAAATATTGATACTCTTTCGCTAATTGGCATTGACTTATGTTGTTATTATGGTTATCATGCAGCCTATTCTGAAGTCGTTTCAGTCACAATAGGAGGCTGGTTTTTTAAGGAGCCTCCGTCTGGCTGCTTACAAAACGTATGTACTGTAAAAAGCAGGTTCTCAAATAGCATTTGTTTTGACTGCCTTTATAAAGTCAAATATATTTTCTGGAAATCATTCGCTCTTGTAGTAACAATTCACACTTTCCTTCCTTTCATACTTAAAGAAAGGGTATCTTTTGTCTTGAAAAGAGTTTCTTATAAATAGGTTTTTACGACTGTGAGGTGTTCATTCATGCAACATCGTAACCGTCAATCTATTAAAGCTGTCTATAATGTGTATTGCATGTTCAACATCTGTTGCAATGTTTTATACGAACTCTGTGGCTTCTTCCTCAAACGTAAGTTTCCTTGAAATAGGAGGTACAAAGCGCGCAGGGTGTAAGCCTTGAAGTCAAGTGCAATAGTTAGTAAGTTTAACAATTAATCGGTTATTTTAAATTTTTTAAAAACTTAAGGTATCCTTTCTTTAAGTATAATATTTAAGAAGGCGTAATTTGCTACCAAACGAGTAAAATAAATAATAGTTTTGCGTATATTGGCCATAAAATATATTTGAAGTTCAATGATCAACATGCAGTATATTTGAAAATCATTGATCAAAATGCAGTTCGCGCGGAACAAGGATGTGCTTTTCTGAACATAAAAAAGGAACGTCAATACCTGCAGCACAGACTCCCGTTGGCCTTCTTTTTTATTTGCTTCTTTCACTTTTAATGATTCTGTCTCCACCACCTGAGGTCACTGGGTGTACGCTTTCTGGGGGCGTATGACCTCGAGTACATGCCGTTGTCTATCCCAGCAAGTGTGCACTTTGACTGGCGTGCATCTGAGGAGGAAAAATGCCCACGCAGGCGACCGGAGAGTTGAGTTTTGAGTTTGTTAGTTGCCGTTTGTTCTCTGCAAACGACTGTTAACACACAGAAAGAGTTTATCAATCTTTAAGCCGGGGGCGCTTTATCCGCCGAGTGTCAATTGGGTTCTGGAGGTGCATGAATCTAAGGCAGCATAAACTGGAAGCGAAAGAAGGCACCAGATCAATTGTTTCATGGTTCTGAGCTGTCGAACTCTTACAGGAGTCCATCTTCAGAGATGTGAAAACAACTCAAATACGGGAGGTCGAAGTGTTCCAAAAAGCAATCGAAAAATGATGGGGGAGGGGAACAATTAACTGTCAGTGGAGTCGGGGGGGGGGCAGTTAAAGTGATGTACGCTAATTAGCTGTCGGGGAGCTGGGGGTCGTGAACAGCAGTTAGTGGGTCGCCTTGTCACCTGGTAGAGGATCCTGGTAATCCTACTACCTCTTTCGGCTGATTTGTTGTGGACTCCTCTTAGCTTGGCTTCGTTCCGTCAACATGCTGATTTCTGAGAGTTGATTGGCCTATGACCACTATAACAACCCTCGTTTTGGTTGCTTTGTCATTTCTGAAGATAGACTCTGTCAGACTTCGAAAGCTCAGAAAATCAATCAATTGATCTGGTGCGCGACATGCCTTCTTCCTTGTCCGTGCAAATACCTGGGTAGCGAACCTTCTCATTCATTCGCGGCATAAACTGCTTCGGTTGCATTCAACTACATTTCCTGGCGATAGTCCGTTTAAAGAGCCCACGCGCGCCAAACACTTGTTTTTGCAGGTTATGCAGCTTTATTGTTTCAGCCACTCCTACTCAAAAAGGACCAGCTGGGTGTCTTAAAAATCCCTTAAGAAGTAATTATTCACTTAATTAAATTAATTTCCCAGCTTTCTCATGTAACTTTTGTATATGATAACGGAAAAAAGTTCTGAGCATAACTACGAAGGCAGGCACATTGGCAATCGCAGAAAGTCTGCCTTATTGTCAGAACTCTGTGCCAGGCATCATTTGATAACGGTGTCTGGTGTAAATGTTTGTCGGTATTTGAGAGCACTGCTAACACCGCTACTTTTTAACTCTATCAGGCAGACCTACGTATCTATAAAGTTGAACTGTGGGATGTTGGTATGCAAGAGACCTGTCGGTTAATCTATCGGGCTGTTTGGCATCGTAGACGAGAGTCCCTAGCCAAAATATTGTCTCCATGGCCAACGCCATGTTCAAATAGCATTCGGAGCAGTGGAACAAACAATTGTACTGCGTACCTTGTAAAGATATGCTAAAGGTTGTAAAAGAAAAAAACAGGATTAGTAATGAGGAAGTGACTTGTATACCCAAGTGACTAATGCTTGTCGCTGTTAGTATCAAAAAATGGCCACACTATGTCGAATGCTCATGCATAACCTTACCAATGTAAAGGCAGAAAGGGAATTATCGTGTTAATTATAGCAATTTGGTCATGAAGGTCGTTCAATTAAGGAACCTAGATGGGGATGAATATATGGTCCAATTTTGGCATTAAAATAATTAAAACTTTATGCTGATCATCGGAAAAATATAAGGATATGGCAGCGCACAATGCTTCAAATGAAGCTTAATGTTCTGTTGAAGACTCGACGTTGTATTGTTTTATTCAATAGCTTCCATTTTTTCTTGAATACAAACATCTCTTCATCACCCTTATACGTTACTCTTGGAACCTCAATTCACCCAGTGATGTTTGTCTCAAAAATGGTGCACAGAGAAAATTGACCAACAATTTGTGCGACTTTGAGAAACCAGATGAGAACATGATAATTGCAAGTAAAAAAAGAGCATTTGCATTCCCAGCATCGTTGCTGCCGTTCCAGATTTGAGACATGCATAATAGCACCATATTTTGGAAAAACATTTTCAAAATAATTCTAAAGATTGGCATTTTTCTCCAGTAGTCGTCATGCAATTAGATTTATAGCAAGTAGACAGTGGAGTTGTCATGGTCATCTTCCAGATAAACAGAAGTGACAGAAGTTGAATGCTCCTGGAAGAAGGTCCAAGTTCCAGGAAGCATAAAATACAAGAATAACACAATGTTTCATGTTGATTTATGCGTACAGAACAGCAGATGGGTCCCAAGTTCAGTGTTAATTAACGATAATACATTGTGTGATATTGCTTTTAACATCCCCGAAAGAGGAAGAAGAAGGCGGGGCAATTTCTGAGCTCAAGTCGTATTTAGGCTGACGCTTCAAAAGCATTCTTGCTTCCATCGTCAGAGCAAAGTGACTATTCCTCTGCCGAATTTCGAGTGAGCGTCTAATCGCTAGCCTTACCCGATGCCTTTTCTCAACTGGTACACTCCACAAAGGCTAACATCTGCTCAGAATGAAGCAATGGGTCGGACGAAGGAAGATATGCAGGACCGACAGCCGGCAGCCGCGAGCGAAGAAGGTAGAAACGTTCAGTAGGCTAACAAACGACTTGACACACCTCACGGAGACGCCCGAAAAGGTGCGAACAATCCAAAGAGCCGCTAGATATCAATCATTGCAACTGATCGACACACGGGCATCAGGCGTGGCTAGAGGTGAGACACAGTCACTCGACATCAAGCTGGAGAACAGACACTACGCTCTGACAATGAATGCGAGAATGCTTTTGAAACGTCAGCATAAATGCAACTTGGTCTCAGAAATTGCGCCGTCTTCTCCTTCCTCTTCCAGGGATGACGTAAACAATATTAAAACTGGACCTCGAATATATTTGCAAGTCTGCGCATGTCTCAGACTGTTCTACTATTACCTATGAATATATACAGTACGCGCCAGAATTCATGCAACAAGCCGACATATGCGAAATATCGATGCATTTTCGCTAGTCGGCATTGACTCAGGTTTTGACACTCATTATCAGGTAACCTATTCTGAAGTCATTTCAGTCACGATAGGAAGCGGGCTTTTAAACCAGCTCCGTTCTAACCGCTTACAAAGCGCATGAACTCTTAAATATTGCTGCTTAAATAGTAGGCGTTTTATCATTGGCTTTCATTGCCTTTAAAAAGTTAAATATATTTTATGAAAAACATGCAGAAAAAATCATTTCTTGTATTGTTTTTGTAGCAACTTACGCCTTCTTTAAATTTTAAACATAAAGAATGGGTATCCTTCGGTTTTAAAAAAATTGTAACTACGAGCATTTTTACGGTTGTGATGTGTTCATTCATGATACGTCCTATCTGTCAATTTATTGATGTTGTCTTTACTGTATGAAGTATGTTCTACATTTATTACAACATTCTATAAGAACTATGACTTTTTAAGCAAACTCTAGCCTAAAAAGTAATTTTCCTCAAAAATGGTGTACGCATTGCGCAGTTATTAAACCTTAAATTCGAGAAATGCAGTCAGAACGTTTCAAAATTATTCGGCAATTTTAAAAACTAAAAGATACCTTTTTTAAGTATAAAATTTATAGAAGGCGTCATTTTTAACCATACAAGTACAAAAAATAATTCTTTCGTGGACGTTTTCCCTAAAATATATTTGAATTTATAAAGGCAGTTAAAAACAATGATAAAAGCGCATACTATTTAAGCAGTCACTTCTTGCAGTACATACGTTTTTTGAGTGGTCAGAACGAAGGTCGTTAAAAATTCTGCACCCTATCATGACTGAAATACTTTCAAAATAGGCTACATGATAATCAGTATCACAACCTGAGTCAATTCCGATTAGTAAATGAGTATTAATCTTTCGCATATGTTGGCATGTCGCATGAAGTCTAGCGCGTAATCTATTTATGCTGACGTTTCAAAAGCCCTAGCGCCAAAACTGTGATGCAAGGTATGTTAGTGTGACGGACAGTCACCTATGCACAATGTTTAATTACCATAAGCTCGAAATCAACTGCTAGGATAAGCTGTTAATGGTCTATGACCACGTACAGTAGAAAAATCACACGTCCATATTTGAGAAATTAAAGACCAGCATTTAGCCTTTTTAACGTACCTTTGATTAAATATACAGAAAAAACATTCGTCTCGATGGAATTAGTCAGAACATACGACAAGTAGCATTACTTCTTTACTAGCATGAAAAACATATGCATGCATCCAGAATAAGCTGTAGATGTCGGGCTAGTTAATCGGGCCTTGCTGTTCGCCATATGGCATCTTTCCTACAAAAAGTTATAGAGTTGGCCTCACAGTTGATAGCCTGCCAGAGAAGCGACAGCCATGCTTTGGCAAAATATAAAAAAAGTTTTGCGATGCTGTGTTTATTTGAAGAATTTTGGCAAAAAAGCATCGGACATTTTGGGGACCAATCTTATTCGTTTGCAGAAATGTTAGGGTAATATTACACGTACCAGTTACTTTTTCAGACTGGCACTTAGGATCAGCTATTCCTTTCCAGTTACCAACAGTTGTCAAATTCAAAATAGGCCAGCATTTACTGTGCGTGATTACACATTAAAAAAATATTCGTCAAATGCCGGTCAGTTCCTTTGCGTAAAAACATCGTATAAACAACTAACCTATGCAAATGAGCAGGCAAAGTTGAGAACTGGCCTTAGTAAGTGAAAGAAATCAGCTTAAATGAGCAGTGATTACAGTGTTAATCGCAACTATATGGGAAAACATCACGTCATTTATTCTTAAGCTAATCCCTGCCAGAAAAGATCGCTTGAAACTTTTTAGCATAGACCCGTACATAACAAACTGTTAAACCAAATCAAATTCTATACATTAGCACGCACATATACAGTCAGTGTACATTTTTACTGTTTCCTGCATCATTTTTTGCCAAATCCGATATTTTTTATAGTTAGCAGGCGAAAATCGTGGCAATCAAACACTTAGCCAAAAGTCAAATTGCTGGCAAAATAGGTTTTATACTGGAAGTTGGACTTTAAATAGTACTTTTGACTGACAACCAATCTTAACAGATAAAATCGCTGATCACGATAACATTTTATTCTTCTTTGATGTTATTTGCATTGTCTCATTTTTATACGGGGAGCACTATACATAAATACATTCGGTAAGTAGGCCACCACTGGGCCTGATGGGGACCAATCCTCAACGTATCACTTGTACTGACATTACCAAGGGATTACTAAAAACGGAATTCTCTGCTATTAAATGCAAAAGATTGCTCATATGGCTCTCTCAAAAATGTTGTGAAATTCCGCATGATGTTGTCGAAAGGACGAAAATGAACTAGACGCGGCTATGATAGTGATAATCTTCTAGTAAAATGCCGAATTCTTTCAATTCAACCAGAATGCTAGCCTTTCACTGAGCTAATTTTTGCCTGCTGGCAATTACCATTTTTTGTAAAAAAAGACAACGTTTTCAGTTAAATATGTTCGAGTTAACCTTTTTTTCAAAAAGTAATTACAAAAATATTTTCCTGGAATTTTTTTACAGCAAATTATTCCTTTACATTGTAAAACTGGCTAAAAACATATAATTTGAGAAAATATTTGCAATATGAACACTGTTTGTGTGGGTCTTTTATTGGTGCCTATGATGCATAAAACGTTGAAAATGTGCATTGTGCAATTCGTTAGCTTAATGTGGTAGTTTACTAAAATAATGTATAAAAGTACTTTTTTCTTTAACCGGAACGTATAGAACGTGCTGTTTGCATCTTTAAGATTAAGCTCAACTGGACGCTAAGTTTAAAGTTATTCGGAGATCGAGAAGGTCATGAGTAACCACCAGATATTATGTCTTGCAATGTAAAATCGAAAGCTCAATTTTTGACAATTAAGTGTAGGACAGGATAGTTTTACATAGTATATACTTTAATGAATAATGGCTATATAAAATCTATACTTTACATTGCTCTTTCTCTGGCAATTGCGGTTATTGAAGGCAACCGGAACGAGGTTTCTGCGAGAACCAGCATCATGTCCTTTATACGGAGATTTTGCAAAATAAGTATTTTCGTTATACCAACATATAAATAATTCTTTATGCCTAAAAATACACTCTTAAATTATGTTTGGCACGTGAGGAAATAAAAGTAGAAAACATTTATACAGTGCATATATTACAGTTTGATTACATTACAACTTAAATCGCAGATTTAGTATGCATATCTGAATCGTCTACTGAATGTAGGGCTGTTGCATCACGTTAGGCGATTGAAGCCGTGCAATAACATGCCTCCGAGGGAAAGTATTTTTTGAGGCATGAAAATAAAGATTGTGTACAATAATTCATTAAAAATAATTTGACTGTTTCTTACATATGCTTTAGCGCTTGAAAATTTATGCTAGGAATACTTAACTCTCGACATATTGTAAATGTCGAACAATAAATGGCTCGCGTTAACTCTCTACAGATATTGGATATCAGTTTTTAGAAATGTTCCTTTTAACTCAATTTTTTTCGTTTTAAGCAACGTCCACCCCATTTTTATCTCATAATTGCCTTAAATATTGAAGATATCATAAAATCTTTAATTTTAACTAGGTCTGCTTTAGTTCGCGAGATGTCTGACAGAATAGCTTAAGCTATAAGGTGAGGTGATTTTATTACCCTCCACAATTGGTGATATTTTAAGTAACACTAGCGAAAGGTTAAATGTCTAGGCTCACATAGTTATCTGCCTTCTTCTCTACGTGATTGTTCTGTCTGTTAAAATTTGAAACTTAGGGTTGAATGGAACATTTTGCTTCTGTTTTGGAAAGGCAACCAGTAGCAGAAAAATTAAAAAAGGCGTGAAAAAACAGGCTTGCCTAGTTTAGCGACGTCAAGTCCGAAACACAGACAAAATCGCAACACCGGTAAAGAGCCTCGTAGGAAGAAGGGTTAGCATTTACCACTGTCCCAACATTTTAGTTTAAAAATAACGATACAGTTAGCTCTATGTTCACATGTGGCACAGTTAAACTGGGCAGCTGATGTGCATATTTTACTCAGTTTACAAAAGAATAGAGCAGTCATGCTGCCTAAAGAAAATAGAAGAAAACACGTGAATTGCATTTGTCCATTTCGGCAAAGGACGAACATTGGGGATATAGCGTAATATACATTTGGCAGGGCAAAAATCTTGTTTGCCTTCCATCGTATGACATACAACGGAATTTATGAACAGCAGCCGTTGCTGTTTTTTTACTAAATAAAAGAAGTTTGTCGTGTCAAAGTGGGTTTAAATTAGCCCAAAACGTGAGTGTTCTAGAGTATATGTATTTGACTGATATCGTTTGCAGAAGGCCAATGTGAGTAGATAAACCTACATTACAGTACAATGCGCCTGAATGTAAATGGAAACTGTGAAATAAACTTCAGGCGTTACAAGGTTTTATGGCAAAAAGAGAGTAAATTATTTTTCAAATATTGAGCACAACCGATGCAAATGCCCTTTGAATCATGAAATTTCATAACATAGATTACTTTGCATTTGTATCCAAATACCTCAGATTTCATGTTTCCTGTTGGCGATAAAAGAAAAGTTTCCTTTAAAAACATAATACGCACTCACGTTTCATACATGAAAGTGTTAGCTACGTTTTACTACTCCACTTTCGCGAATTTACTTTTGAACTGCAACTTCAAACGTACGTCTTGTTTCAAAACCGACATTATTTTGGACGATATGCGTGAAGTATTTTCATCTAAAAATTAACGAAGGCAAACAGAGTGAACAGAGCCTGCACATTCCTAATGTTTTGATTGTTGGGCAGATTTTGAAGGATTAGAAACAAGCTTCCAACAGAAAGCAAAGGCGTGCGGCTAGTTTGTTACTGATAAAAGCATGGGCCACAATTTTGGAGCCTAACGACGCACACAGAGTCTTACCGACAAAGACCTGTCTGTTGACATCGAAACTTTATCGTTATTGTACAATTCGGTATTTGATTCCCCAACCTCATGCTGTGCTAGCAAAGCGTTAACTGGAATAAGTTGAACATCACTGAATACCCTCAACTCGTAAATAATTTCCTTAGGATTGCGATTAAAAGTAATCGAATACGTAAGAATCCAGCAAGATTAAAATGCACTTTTCAAAAACGTTATTAGCTTTATAGACAGTGCAAGGCAGGATTATATAAAGAAACAGTAGACTTCATAAACGCCTATGCGTCTTCCTCGTAAACCGAAAGTGAATGCTACAAAAAATAATAACATTCAAAAAACATATTTCAAACACTAGTCATGAGAACTCAGCGGAGCATTTGGATTAATATAGTAATGCAATCGTAATGCAGGCAGCTGACAAGTTTCCTTCGAGTAGCTCGAGAAAGCGACGGGTTCGACAATAATACCCAGCTTTGCATACACAATGAATAACGGTTTCGCAAATATGCTTTGCCATGATGCGGACAGACTGTGCAGCAATACCAGTAGCCCATTTATTTTGAAAAATTAAGAAAAAACGTCGCTATGTATGTAAACATACAATATACGGTTGCTGTTTTATTCGCCTACGGAAAAAAAACAAGCTAAAGTAAATAATATTATTACTATTTTATAATCAGAAAAAGAGAATACCGTTAACAAAGCATTAACATATGATATTTGATATTCTCAGTTTAAATTAATACCAATAGTTACCACTTGCCGTTTTCAAGAAAATGTTTTCTTCTTTAGACGTTGCCGCTGTCTTCTCTAAACGATTGTTTAGACATAAACACTACTTTGGTGAGACTTTAGAACATTTTCGAAATTAATGTATCACAATGGGTACTGCTTTTTTAAGAGTTTAGTCTCGCATGTGCTCACTGCATAAGCGATCCCGTTTAATTGCGAAGTTATTATTGTATGTCAGCTACCTTTTCGTTTATCGTTGTACATGTTGCATGTTCAAATTATCCAAATCAATATTTTCAGCAACTGAATGGAGGCGACCGGTTTCAGCGATAAAGGTTAACGTTTTGATTCCGTATTTAGAATTACTTTGGAATAGCTTTGTTTAAAGCGCTACTTGACTAACGCAGTACCACTTCTTGTGGGTAATTCAGTAATAAGTAAATAGACCTGGTTAGTTAAATACCTTACGATGTAAAGGGATTTCAGGTTTGAGATAGTTTCATAAGCCAATTGTTTGTACTCGACAAATTGGTAAATATTTTAAAAAATATATCACATATATTTAAAATCATCAAGAAATGCAAAAAATCAATTCATTCGGACTTTGCTTGTCTTATTGAATTGAACGTATCACCTTACTGTTGATTTGGGTGAATTGACCAAAACCATATGCTAAACTGAAATCCATAGTCCGATCTTGTACTCTGTTTTAAGGATGAAGGGTACTATTACAGTTGTAATTTAGCATCTTCAGTACAGTTCATAGTTTATTTTTATGACATATGGAAAATATTTGTGTCGGTACTTTAGTATACAATTTGCGTTGTCATTTTGATTTTTGGAGTAGCACTGAAATTTAAAAGTCTTCGATGAAAATAAAAGTGCATTTTAAGTGTTGCACGAAAAAGGAAAATAGGCAGGATTTTGGAAAAATCGGGCACAGCTGGGGATGCTTCAATTGTTTTTTGCAATTAAGTAGGAAAAAAGAAACCTCCTGCTTTGTGCCTCCTGTTATACATGATAAATATAAGCAGGAAACGTTCTACATAGGCCTTTTTCTGAAACCGTGCAATGCATTTAGGCATAGGCACACGTAAGGAATCGCAATGTGTTCCAAAATCGAGTTCACAAGTTAAACCTTTACCATTTTCTGGTATTACTTGCTATAATGCGCAGTAAAAACGATTTTGACCATATGCTTTTTTACCACACCGAGCACAACACCATAGATGCACACTCAAACGTTATACTGATTATCGTGTAGTCTACTTTGAAGTCATTTTAGGATGCTACTTTTTTAACGGGCTTCGGTCTGACCACTTACGAGCGATATTTATTGTAAATATGCTCCTTATGTAGTATGCATTTTTCTCATCGGTTTTAACTGTCTTTATAAATTAAAAATATTTTATGGAAAAAATATACAAACAAATATATCTTGTTTACCTTTGCTAGCACATTACGTTATCTTTAAATTTTAAACTTAAAGATGGGCTTCATTTTGGCTCTTAATTTTTTTAATTTTGATATTTTTTGCGATTTCGGGATGTTAATTCACTATACATAGCATCCGATGATTGGTCAATACTTCCGTGATTGTATACTGCATTTTCCACCTTTGATGAAATATTAAGTGAAAACTATGTGATCTCCTTTTCAAACTGTAGGCGAAAGCCTACTTTTATCTAAACAGGATGCACACAGCAGGCAGGTTTCAAACCTTGAATTCCACTTAAGCAGTCTGTAGGTTTTTAAATTATATGGCAATTAAGAAACTTCTTTTAATCTAAGATACTTTTTTATTTAAGTATTAAATGAAAAAGGAGGTATTTTTTTCTACCAAACGAATATCAGAAAAAATTTTCGTTTGTGTTTAAAATAAAATAGATTTAAATATATAAGGACAGCAAAATCAATAAGTAAATGCCCATTACTTAGGTAACCACTTTTTACAGTACAAACGTGTTTGAAGTGGTAAGAATGAAGTTTGTTAAAAAGCCTACATGCCACTGTGACTGACATAATTTCAGAATGGACTACACAATAAATAGTATTACAAACTTACTCAATGCCAGTTAACGAAAGAGTATCAATCTTTTGCAAAACTCTACCTGTTACACAATGTTTAGGCCAAAATGTTTACTGCAAGCCAAAATTCGCTTTGCTTTGCCATATAATGTTGCGCATTTTTGCAAAGTAAACTTACTGCCAATGTAGCTTCTTCAAAATTAGCTGAGTGGCAAAAAAACACTCATAGCTAGTTATTTATTAAACGTGCAACATAAGTCAATATCACCTTATAGACAGTCACGAAAAACCTAGATAGGAAGGAATTTCGCAGTTTCCTTTTTTCTTAGAATTTATTATCTTTTTTTGAAAATCTTAATTTAAATGTATTGGTTGAACAAAACGTACGTCTTCCCCTTTAGATCCACTGCTTCCGTTTAGAATAGTGACAAGCATCGAATTTGAAGAAACCTGATGCTGTCGATTTAACACAGCCTTATATTTCTCGTGCCAACAGCAAACTGCTAAACTGGCAAGATTCGACTGAACGCTTTTTAAGATACTTGCCGTACAAAATGTTAAGACGGTGCTTAGATTTCATCTGAAATCTTCTGAAAAGCGTTGTGCTCATTATTGTTTTGAAGAATTGCAATTTTGTATTATCAAACACTGCTTTTTCGTGCATTTAATAAAGAAAAACTAAATAAAGTAATAGGAATACTGAATAAATGAATATTAATCATACTGTGTAATTAATTATGAGACGGGGACAGGTGTTATAATGTTAACCTATGAAAGTGTTACAAGTGCTTATGTTATGCACCTGCATTTCCAAAATATAAGAATTATTTCATATTCGCTTCAGCTTATTTTTTGTCGTGTGGATGCACTTTAAATTAAAGTAAAAAACATTTCTATTGCACTTAGTTGCTGAGTGCATGTTGGAAAATGACAATCTGTCATTTAATGCGGATATTCACAGAAGAGCATAAACCGCAGACGCATAATTGTCGTCAGGCAATAGATAGGCATTGTGGCCGACAATCCCCAAGCTGCACATTGAATTATGCTCCTGTGAGCTTATGGTAAAAGCTTCGCCTATTTAACAATTGGGTGAACAACGATACAAATTGGACTGACTCAGCCACGTAACATTTGCGTTTCATTTGCTACATGAAAAGCTTTTTTCCAGCCTATTTTGTTTTCCTTGGAGACCGTATTCGGCCATCCATCTCTGTTTAGCGACTGAATCCGAATAAGTTTAAACGCTTTTTTTCTGAATACATGGCTTTTATCTATAACCAACACATTCTTCCAGGGTAATGCTGGCGAAAAAAGGGAAGATATAACGCCAAAACACACGGCTGAATCGGTAAATTGTCTAATATGGCCAATTTCAAAAAAAGCTTATTTTTGCGCCTTTACAAACTACCCTTGGTTTCTATGACAGCAGATTATCACTGTTACAATGATTGGTTATGCATACCTATTTGATCTTTTTAATCGTAACCTATTTTGCCGAGTTTTCTACTATCGTCATGATTTGACATGGGGGTGCAGCTTACCCGCAATGTGGTCCAGAAGACACCTTCAAATTGATAATGGTGCTTACCCCTAAACACTGCAATCTCAAAACACGCTTGAAGCATGAATCGCAAATTTCAAAAACTAATTGTACATTGCTGACCTTATTATGGGCCAAAGCAAGTGTGCATAAAAGTTGTGTGATTTTATTCATGTTTTATTTGTGTTCAACAGGTGAATTTGTATATTTGCATAAGTTTTTCCTCGCCACTTGATATTTTCACTTTAACGTCTTAAAACCACCGCATTAAGTTTGCAACTGTTCACATCCAAACCAATCATGCCAATGCTTTTTGCCTATAGGAACAAAACGTATACACTGACCACATAGGAAAAGCTTTATGTTAAGTTACACAACTATGATTAAAATTCCGTTTAAATAACAATTTTTTCATCCAGGATCTAAGAGATACCCACCGGCAACCATGGGTTTCATCCCAATTGGGTCAATTTTCGTATCCATTTGAATGCACAAAGAGGAATACGCCGTGCTGTCTGGGTTCGAAACCAATGGCCAAGTTAATCGGAACCGGGTTAAATGAAATTTTAAAAACCGCAGACCCCAAACCTACTTTTTACACTCATGTATATATCAGCTTATGTTAACGTAGGTCCAGATATTTTGCCTTATTTCATATTCTGGCGACTTCGAGTAACTCATTGTTCTATAAAATTAAATTGAGCATATACAATTTTAAATGTAAATGTCCTAATCCAGAGTCCAGGAAATGATCCATCTTAGTTTAAAACGTTCTTCAGAATCCCAGGCAAACTAAAATTGCATTAAATTTTTCATTTGATACCAAAACAAGCGAACATCCGTCTCCCAGGAAGCAATTGAGAAGAAGAAGACTCGATCGCTGGGATAATACGTTTATTCGCCTGAAGTTTCGATATCTGTCGCTTATTCGTCATCAGAGACATTGTCTAAAAGCAGCCGCAGAAATCGGTAGCATATGCACAAGAATATTCCGTATTTATAGGACAGAGTCCCTTCTGCAAACGTATAACGACTTCTAACGCTGATTGGCTTCTTGCCTGTTGATAGTTTGTTGAAAGGCAAGTGGGCTTTGACTTGCTGAACTTTCACCCTGCGTGGTGGGCACAGGCGTGATGATCGCCCGGCTCTCCGGCCCTCCAAAATGGTGACTTCTCCTCTATCGGCAATCTGTTTGGGTGCGAGGCGCTCCGATCGGCTCCTCGGTGGCAAAAATTTTCCCTTCGAGAGTCATCTACTTATGCGCAGATCAGATTCCTGCACAGGTGTCTCGACAATAATGTGTTACATAAGTGTGTTTCTAAAAGACCACCGGTAAATACAGAGTTGGCGAGACACAGAGTATTCAAGCTAAGCAGATATATAATCCGATTTATCCTTCAAGACTGTCACGCGAGGATTTGCAAGAACCGTCAGCGGATCGATGAAGAGATGTCAAAGTGCTTTGAGTCCATGGGTGAGAATATCACACAACTGCTCCAACAGAAGATGGCTGAATGAGCCCGCGAGCACAAAGCGAAGCGAGAAGCAGCATTGGAAATTAAGTATCGCAAGCTACCTCGCCCGAATTCATCCAAAGATGACAAATTGGTGCACAACCTGTGATCCAAAAAGCTGACGGAAGAACAAATGCAAGTATTATGGCATGAAGCCTCATTCAACACAGCTGATGCCAGAACTGCCAACATGGTTGCTGCTGTAGAATCAATTCTCAGCCAACCAGAAGCAACTGACGAAACGAAAAACCTCATATGCGATCAGGTGTCGTCCCTCCTCATGGCACATCGACCACGCGACACTCTCTCGAAGGTCGAACGTAAGGCACTTAAAGAACTCAGAGCCGACAATGATCTCGTTATCACGCCGGCGGACAAGGGGTGGTCCACTGTAGTATTGGACATGACAGACTACGTTCACAAGGCGCAAACATTGTTAGACGATTGTCAGTCCTACATCCCCTACAAATCGAACCCCATGAAAACACTGACACGCGAAATCAACACAACGCTGTTGGCAATGGAGAACTCACGTGCAATATCGTCAATCGACCGACGCATGGCGAGAACGCAAGAAACGGTTCTGGCCCGCTTCTATGGTCTCCCCAAGGTGCACAAAGAGGGCGCACCCCTCCGGACAATCGTATCTCTTAAAGAAACTCCAAACTACGGACTGGCGAAGTGGCTGTTCCGGTGGCTCAATTTCTTGACTGCTGATTCAGCCACAACATTAAGGTCATCAACGCAATTCCTGGATAAACTAAAAGGGGTAATCCTCTGGCCAAACGATATAATGGTTTCCTTTGATGTCACGTCCTTTTTACTTCTATTCCACAGAACCTGGCAGTCGAGACTATCCAACTTCTTCTATGAGAGAAGTACGAGGAAACGGAGAATCGCCTCGGGCACGCCCAAGTCCTCCAACTCTTCAGGTTTTGCCTGAAGACGTACTCAACCGTCAACGGAACTATCTACGAGCAGGTTAAAGGCACGCCGATGGGTTCGCCCATTTCCGGACTCATAGCAGAGGCAGTCCTGCAACGGTTGGAGTTGGTGGTTTTCTAACACCAAGCAATTCGGTATGTGGACGACACCTTCGTCGTATATGAGCGAAATCAGGTGCTGACATTCAAAGAACGTCTAAACGCCGTCTTTCCGGACATTCAATTTACGATTAAGGAAGAAGAAAACAACCAGCTAGCGTTCCTGGATGTCTTCGTTTGCCGAAAAGACGATAATGGCCTTAAAACTAAAGTGTTTAGGAAAGCAACCAACACTATGCAAGTCCTGAACTACAACAGTAACTACTCAATCGGTCACAAACGCAGCTGCGTAAGAGCGCTTTACGTGCCCATTGAGACGCATTGCAGCGAAGTGGAAGACAAAAATGCTGAACTACAACACCTTTGACGGGTACTGAGAGCCAATGGTTACTCGCGCAATTTTTCAACGAATGCATATGCAAACGAGAGAAGAAGCAAAGTCCAACTGGTCCAAACGTTTGGCAGGCCCTTCCGTACGCGAAAAATGTTTCGGAAGTGGTCAGCCGTCTTCTCACCCTACTTGGAGCTGGAGTTGCGCACAGGCCAGAATGAACCATCAGGCACCGTGTCATGAGGCCGAAGGACCCACTGCCACGGCAGGAAACGGCTGGAGTCGTTTACCGGATCTGGTTCAGTTGTGGACAAAGCAACTACGTGGGAGAAGCTGGGAGATAACTCAGGACGCGAATGGCCGAGCATGCTGCGGCAGTGAAGAAGAAAGACGGCAAATCCCAGCTTGCAGCTCATTCGACGGGACCTGGCCATATTTTCAAGTTTGACGAGGCTAAGATTCTCCAAAGAGGTGAAAACCACGTAAGCCGCTAGCTGCTGGCGTCCTTGTTCTCAGGCTCCCAGTCTACCAACAAGTGCAACGATTTTTCATTCCCATACGTTGTACTGAGATATTTCCTGAGCGAGAGAATCAGTCACGTGGGAAGGACGGGGCGCAACGACAACTCTCACGACAGCGTGTATAATTGTCGCGCAATTATCAAGCCTGCGTCTGAAGCGGACAATAATGCTGTGGTAATAAATGAGCCATCACCGTACCAATCAAGACCTCAAGCGGTGGCTAGATGAACTGACAATTATAGTACGCATGTGGGTGACCGCTACGAACTATAAATACCGTGTTATCTGTGCATGTATCACCCTATCTGCGCATGTCTCACACTGTTCTTCGATTACCTCTGATTAAGGATTCCCGAGGGAATCCGAAACATCAGGACAATAAACCTTTTCTTCCAGTGATCTTCCGATCTGCTTACTGGAACTCAGATATTATCCTCTTTTGGCAGTGGAGACTTCCTTTGCCCAAATTGAGCATCAGCACCAAATATGGATTGCGCAACTCACCGCACTTGTTTATGAACTGGAAACCCGTGAACCATGAATCAAATAATTCTCAGTTTACCCAATCCCAATAGGCGTCTTGAGAAATCTGCAGGCATTTCCGGCGTACTTGCTTTATCCGCAACTGCACCAGCTTGGGAAACGCACAGGTCAACGTGTCATCTTATGTCAGCATAGGAGGACCGGGTGGCCTGGCGATCATCATGCCCTAGTCAGCCAAGCGTTAGGAAAGTTCATCAGGTCAGAGTCTACATGACACTCACCGGACTATCAACACACAAGAAGGCAATTATTGTTATTTGTCTTTATACATTTGCAGCCACAAGTGTGTCTTATAAGTACTGAAAGTCCCTATGCATATATATATTACCTTTTTTTCTGCTGCTTTCAGATTATGTATCTGATGAAGAATCCACGATGGATTTCGAAAGATAAGGTGAGAAAAAGTGCTGTTCTAGCGATTAAATCCTTTTTTCTCAATAACTTCCTGGGACTCGCGTGGTCGCTGGTTTTGATGATGGAATTCTTTAAAGATGAGTGCTGTGCTAGCACCTACAGTTTTCTGGCCGCAATAACGAAAATATTGCTATAGCTGTAAATAGAGGATATGTATCAGCATGCAAGATGATGTATACCGCTGGGTTTGATTTCCATACAGAGTAGGGTCAAGATTCTGATCACATACTTGAGTCGAGACTCTCTGGCGGGCGTATTCCCACCGTGGCTTATCCACTTCTTCGCTCCTCCTGAGTAGAAGTATATAACAAGCATTATATTCGTCAGATGTTTTGATGTCCATTGCGTATCCCTCATCAGTGGTGATTTTAGAAAAGGATAATTCATGCACAGAGAGTTGAAGTATTGATAGGATGCCATCGATATGCTTCTGTATATTTGTGACAATTGACACTCTCCCAATGGAGAAAACTTCGCGCATGTGAGCAAATGATTTAAACCGGCGTGCAGGTGGTGGAAGATGAAAAGGCATCACCATTGGTACACTTTGGTGTGATGATTGCTCAGCCAGCTGGCGTCTTTACGCTGACGGTAGATGTGTTTGCCTGTGCGCTCCCAGAGTGGCAGACCCATAAAAAACCGCCCAGAATTTAGGAAAATATATATTATTTTTCGCAAACCGATATTAACGCATGTACAAAAACTACGAATCAATAATGAAAAACTTTTGATAAATTGGTTAGTTAAAATAAACATAACAAGTACTAATTATTTGTAAAGGAAAACCTAATTTTCTCGACAATGCTCAAGTTCTGTAGGCGTAAAAGAAGTTACAAATTTGAACAATAAATTTAAATCTTATCGCAATTTTAAAGGTTAACAATGCAACTCTATTTATATTAAAACGGTATATTTCTACATGATTTATATTTAATAAGATTGCATTTAACGCAAACGTACGCGATGATATATGACCAGCTTTCCTTACATACGTCTAAAAGTTGATGAATTATGTGTCAAGAAACTCTACGGATTGGCAAAATTGCGAAATGTTTCCTTGTTTCTGCAAATAAGTGTGATTTAGTAAAATTGACTTCCCCTATATTTGAGCAAATTCGTACTTAATTTTTTGGTTCTGGAAAGGCTATTTTTAAAATTTTCTTACTTATTTTGACAATGCATATCAAAAATAAGTTTTGTTCTGTGATGGGAGATTCCATTAATATGAGATTACTCAAAATTTCATAAAACTTATGGCCCATTTCCTTGAATCAACATAACTAAATGGTCGACTTTCTTTACTAAAGCAGATGTTTTAGATTAAATCCAATCAGTGGATCAAGATTATGAGACAAAATGTATGCTCATTCACGATGTCAAAGTGAATCGTGAAATTTGCACGCTTTCTTGGTCATACTGTATATAACCTCGGATATTTCTTGGCCTGGACGTGGGCGGAGGCAAGCATAAGGCAAAAGGTAATGAAAAAACTACCCACTTTGTGATATAATGAGAGGATGATGAGAGGAATCGTACAATTTTTCAAGGCTACAATGCGCATCCGGGTCATGAAAATCAACGATCGATTGCATTCCTGTGAGCAATCGAACGTTAAGTATCGCATACCATGGCCGAACTGTCCCGTACATTACACGGGCAGACTGAACA
Organism: Ligula intestinalis; assembly: GCA_036362985.1. Classification (NCBI taxonomy): domain Eukaryota; kingdom Metazoa; phylum Platyhelminthes; class Cestoda; order Diphyllobothriidea; family Diphyllobothriidae; genus Ligula; species Ligula intestinalis. The sequence continues at coordinate 24,807,614 of JAYGXS010000005.1, forward strand.
CATGCTGGGTTTGTGCATGCACGAAGCAAAAGTTGGCTTTTCGACGGTGAAACGCATTATCGCAAGTGGCCACCCCACCTACGAGATGGGTCACGAGTTCAACTTCGCAGCTGCGAGGAGAATTGCCCACGCAAGCAGCAAAACGGGCCAAGCACTCATTGAAGCCTGGGCGTCGGATGACGAGTCAGGTCCATTGGGCAGCCGCCCGCATATTTTGCCTTGCGCATATATCTCCAGACTCACGGCACCGGTGGTCTTGTCCATCCCTCCCCTTCCCCTATTCCGCCCTTCCCCTATAAATGTTGCTTGTTTTCGTTGATGTGCAATTGGCCCCTTCTTCTTGTAAATATTGCTAATTTTCCTTTACGGTTACATGGTCCCTCCCTCCTTAAAATGTTGTTTGCTTTCGTTGCTGGTTTATCTCCCACAAGTTTCCTGCAAAATTTCGAAAGCTCAGACTAATAAAACAATGATTTTGGTGATCGAAACGGTTTTTTATTCTCAATCTTACACATAACTGGAATGCAAACCTTCGTCTCTATTCTTAGAAAGAGTAATGGACAAGGGCAACAACAGAAGAAGACTGAAGCTGTGGACCTATTCTTTTGAAGCTGGCTCTCACGTATCCTCTGGTAAACCTGTCTGATACTGCATATTTTAGCGTGGGCCAACTATTTTTGCGCATTTACTCTGACTCCGTGCTCGGCCAAGTAGAAAATCACTGACTCTGAACCCTCCCCCCCTCTCCCCCGAACACGTGGCCCACAGTCCAAACGTTAACACCTCCCTCCCCTCACCAGCACAACCCATCGCCTCAGGAGTCACGTGACCATAACCCTTCCGCCCATTCCCACCCCGTTCGTTGTAAACTCTGCCCCTAGAACATCTAGTGCAACATTCCCAGCCCTCACTTTCCATTTAGTCTGACGGCAAACTAGTGATACCTGATCGGACATTCACGAGTGCAACTCGATTTTTCGAAGATCATCTTTCTTGTCAGCCTTACTTCTGTTCAAGACCGCCTTTGGGTCGAAAAAATATTCCACGCTCCGTATCACTTTTAGCTCCTGTCTGCCTCGTTAAGATTCCCAGCAAAACAATCTCTCATGTAATTAAGCCCACCCATATATTTCGGCTCCAACCCAATGCTGCAGATTGTCCGTCAAGTGTAATTTGTCCCAGGCTGCCTTTAAGCACCATGACTGACAGGGTTCAATTGTGATTTGGCAGTAATCATGTTAGTGTGAGACCGTAAAGCTGGATAGTGCTATCTTTCTGTGTTTCCACTTTCTCACAAACAAAAATTCAAAATTTGAGTGTCTCCATTTCGTCGTGGAGTGATTGCAATTAAGATTCCGTAGTGTAAAGAATCGGAACCTCTTAAAAAATTTGTAAGCACTTGCTTTATACAGTAGCCACCAAAGACCATGCATCGCTTATTATGAAATTTGCCTTGACACTTTGGCATTTATTTGAAAACAATATTGTGATTTATTCACTTTATTGAATTCTGCAAAAGCCTTTATACTTAGTTAAATCGTCATTTTAGTAAGGTTTGTTAAGAAAAATAACCATTAGTTTTGGAAAAATTGGGAGTAGGCTCATAAATAAGGAATATCCTATGCTATTACGAAAGAGCAAACAAAACCACACGTTAAAGTTATAAATGCTAAGAAGGAACTCCAAAATAAATAAAAAAGGTACAGAAGATATACCTTCAAGAAATGGAAACGATTCAACAAAATTGTTCAGATTGAAGTGAGGCCAAGTTAAAGGATCCAAAATTGTTTGCAGTACCATTGAACATATGTGTTTAAGACATAATTTTTAACTATCTGCTGAAGTTTTTTCTGTAAAAAATGCATTAGCAGAACAGTTTTTGTCTAAATGCAGCAATGAACTTCAAATTTTCTTCAAAAAAACCAAATTTCTAACATTTTTTCGTCCATTCAACACAAATAATGCTTTATTAAAAGTAAGTCATGAAGAAAAATAGTTTTTTGTATGCTTTACGATCCTCCTTTAGTTTATTTAGAAACGAAACAGACGAAAACATATAAGTTCTTCAAAAAATGGCAATGAATATGGCCAGTTTTTTTAATGCGCCAGGCTATATCTGAAAATGGAATTGATCTTCTCATGCAGAAAGTAAACCATTATGAAGAGAAAGGAAAGTTCTTTTATTTTCAGTCAAATTGAATCGTTTATTTTCAGAAAACTTAAAGAAATTCTAGAGATTCTTGAATTTCATTGTGACTTTACAATGGAGAAATTAAATATACACAGAAGTTTGGCAGCCGAATATCTAATCAAAGTAATTTCTAAGAGGTAACCTTTTATGGAAAGTTCTCTATTAATCTTAGGGACAGTAGCTGCAGAGCTATACTGCTGGCATGATTTACTCTTGACAATGTGGTTTGCTGTTTCAAGGAATTTCTACAAAGAAGCAACATGGTCATCATTCTAAGAACGAATATCCAAAACACATTCTTAGGGTAAATACTCTTTATATATACCTTAATTTAAAGGTTTTGGTGTAAGCATCGAACAGAAGCGCAAATTATGAATTGATCAGTGAAGATAGTAAAAAATAAGCAATTTGATCACACATTTTCGATGACATTCAATTAATACGTACACGTTAAGAACAGGCTTTACATAATATTTGACTAAAGAAAAATTATTTTATTATATCGAAAGTGGTTGCTTCAAGTTTTCAATAAAACAATATCTTAATGTCTTGTTCTAATTAAGAGCCATTTTACGTCTCTAGAACCGTGGCATTATCTAGAAAATTTTATATTCCTTTACAAACACTAAGTAAATCGTATAGTTTTTTTTTGTACAAAATAGGCCTTATGCCGTTCAATATTATTTCTTCGTTTTCCTTAATAAATTTATTCTGCTATTTGATTCATGATCAAACTTATACAAATGAAGGAAAATTACGTGGTCAATGTTGACCACTGTTTACATACTATATTCAAAAGAGGTTTGAACTTAGATCATTTGAGCTGATTTTCGCGTAGTCACTCAATAATTAATGTTGATAGAAGGGGCAAAGTCTCTTGTCAAATTCGAGAAAATAGCTTACCAATTATTCACATGCCAAAAAGCTATCTAAGTTTTCAACAATATTATTTAAATTGCCTCCGATTTTCATGCGTGATGATGAAGCAAATCCTTTGAAATATAATGTTTAGTCTCGCTCGGAACTTTAGGTGAATATACAAAGCAACCATCACGATAAACTGCTGAATAACAATGTAATCTTAGAGGCCACAGAAAAGAATTTAGTAAAGGGTAATTACATAATAACGCAAGCATGCTTAGAACACACCTGAAAGCTTTATCTTTGTATTCCTGCCGTAATTATAGTAAATGTTTCAGTAATCATATATTTGTAGAATATTAACAATGGCTGCAGACTGTTACTAACATTTTAAAGAATTCGTCCTTTAAAAACCTGAGGGTAAAGTGTTATTGGTTCCGCCAGTGTAAATGTTTTACTTGCATAATCGACTATTAACCGTTTATTCGCTTAGGGCTACTACCTACCAAACAACTTCCAAGGTTGCACTTTCACTACAGAAGACTGCTGTGCAATAGAAATGATTTCCGATTAATTAAAAAACAAAAGATAATTCTTCAACTATACTCATACAATATTACTTGAGTACAAAACACTTATTCGACTGTTGTGTGTGCTATCATGTAAATGCCCTGAAGTGTTTCAACATCGATCAAACCTTCTAAAAAATTCAAAACAGTAGTTTTTAAATTCTACAAAAAGAGTTTTTTGAGGCTTCAACGGATTTCGTATAAACTAAACCACAGGCAACCCAATAAGAGTAATGTAAACTAATTTGAAATTTTTATTTCGTCGGAAAAGCAAGCCGTTCGTAAACTTAAGGTATACACATAGCAATGTCGAGAATAAGAAGTAGAAAAGGATGACGAATAGGAACATGTGTTCACAGTTTTGGATTATAGCTCCAGCGCATCCACCGAGGTGGGATCCATATATAATGCACTTGTGATGCATTCAAATGCGTTTTGGTGCCAAGCAGATAAATTTGGCACAGTGTAAACCATGTTCCTTTGCCTCTTTCATGAATATTCAATGATAAAACTTCAAGAACATCTGTTGCTGGCATACGGGGCAATGATTGGTGATTTTGGGAACCTAAGTCTAAGCTTTGCACTACACAGTACTCATAAGCCTAAACTGCTCTATTTAATCCTATTTCCGTTGTTGATAAAGGACATTTGATTTGAAAATTTCCCCATAAGTTTTTTAGGAATATATAATATACAGAAAAGAACCAAAACCGAAAACATGTTATATACAGGGTGTCGCAGAAGTAACTGACCCCTTTTATTTGCCGAATAAACGAAAACTATTAACGCTAGGATATTTAAACTTGTTTTATTCGAACGAAAAACCTGTTTATGCTTAATTCAAACTAGGCTTTGAATAGAATGTTTTCTTAAAATGATGGCCATAGTTGTTTCGACAGCTAAGATTTCGTTTCTTTGTCGTTTCCATAACGCTCCTTAGAATATCAGGCAATAGTTGTATTATTTCAGAACAAAGGTTTTTTTTAAGTCCTTGCAAATTTGTTGAACTTGTTTCATTTGAATTTGTTTTCTTACGCATTAAACAAGCTTTACTATCCTAGCATTAAGAGTTTTCGTTTTATGAGCAAATCAAAAGAGTCAGTTACTTCTGGGACACCCTGTACATATAAACTATAGCATATTTCGTTTTACACTTTGGCTAAATCTTAATGATTTCCTCAATTAAACTGCAAACGTAACTTGCGTTTACATTTTTTGTGCCTTTGTGATGGCAGACATTAACGTACTAATTTCACAAATACGTCACTTTACTGTTCTCTGCCTGTTATTTGGTGTAAACACGGATACTTCGAACGTTTTCGAGTCTTTTGCAAAGTACACTGGCTTCCCGGTTGAGAATCACGTAAAAATGCGCTCACTGTTGTAATGAGGTAATTTTATACGTGGCAAGTCTTCCTCCCCACATTCTTTTCTCTCGATGAAGCTTACTCGTCGTCATTTTGCTGTGAAAAACAGGTCTGACGGTAAATATGAGTTCCCATGCAATTTATGATTCATGAACATCACGGGAGATACGTGATATATTATTTAAGAAAACGCAACAGTGAATTACAACCTGGAATGAAGCAAGAACGAAAGTATTAGCACGCACTTAATAAACCGAAGCACACCGCTAACTTAAGCTTATCCTATGCAGACAAAATTGATTTTCGGTTTCATGCCGGTTTTTAAAAAATAAGGCCTAATTCAACGAGTGTCTGCCTATATATTTTTTCTCTTTTTGTTTTTTTTTCAGTTTATGTTACGCCAGACATTTTGAAATATTTTCTTTAATAATACATGTAAAAATTACTATAATCAATAGTGCATGTCTATTTTTAGATAATGTTTGTGTTTTGGATAACACAAAATTTTAGGAATGCATTTTTCAAATGCAGATTTACAGTGCTGCTTTCGCTTTATATGATTGAACTTGTTTTTAAATATACGCGCAATTATGTTGAACGCATAAAACTTATCCCATTAGCAAAAGTGCAGTGGTCCATTGTTGCTTAAAAGTACGTATTTGAATCGAAGGCGTAAGTTGTATCGTAACTTTGCTAAGGTTTATGATTGCCCATTCTGCTGTACCCTTATGGTTTTCATTGACCCACCTTGAATGTCCTTCTGTTTTTGAGTCCTGTGAGCGATTTCGATCAACCCCTCACCAGTGCTAATATCTGCCACAGAAAACGATCTATTTTCAGTGACATAAATCTCCACGCATCGACACAAGTCTTTTTCTGCTAACTTTGTGCACTTCATGACAATTCGTGTTATATTTTTGGACTCGGTTATACAAAAAAATTTGAAAAAACATTAAAAATAGTCGGTTTAGCAAAAAGTAGAAATCCACTTTCTCAGTAATTTACGTGAATAGCGTTATAGTGATGCTCCTGCACAAAGAGGGTCATGCATTTGTGTTTCTTATTATGCAGAGAGGAGGCATCTTAAAATTTTATTGAGGATATTGATTAAAAGCAGCCAATATGGTGTTCTACTCCCCTATGTTTCGGGTGACGGTGATGTTTTATTTTAGGCTTTTGTTTGAGGTATGATCCCCTTATTAATCGAAATGATTAAGTGCCAGTATGAAAATTACTGATTTTTTTACAATTATTTGGAATTTATATGCCTTGTTTATATTTTCCATGCATATGCTGCCGTTGAAGGCGTCCAAATTTTAAAATTAGTTTTTTGCAGGAAATGGAAACGATGAGGTTACGAGAACTGCTTTTATTTTGTTATATTGAAATGATGAGAAAATATGAGCACTTATTTTCGAAAATGTCTAACAACTACATAAGTTCTGAGTAATTTTGTACGCATTGGACCTGTGCATGACTGGTAACTGTTCATCAGCTGGAGACAAAAAGAGCCACATCGTTGGTTTTTATTAGTCAATCTACTTTTATTGAAGTTTGGATTTTGCGGCGATAGAAAAATGGAAAAAAAAATAAAGTGTAGGTCAGCTTGGAATGGCAAACTTCAGTCTGATTTGTACAGATTTGTACTTTACTCTTAGTCATTTCATATTCTTCAGCATTCTGCTCTAAAACGAGCAATAAAATGGCAATTTACCCATCGATAGTAAGCAGTCTTTCGATTTTCAGAAATCTGATTTAATTTACCAAAAGTTAGCTAGATAGCATGATGCAAACTAATTTGGAAAAAAATCAAATCAAATTCAATTTCTGCATCAATAAATCATTTGCAATTCGTCCACTCAGCCGGGTGAACTTTTTAATCTTTATATATATATGGCAATGCGTATCCTTTCATTCCCACTTGACCACACAGAAATAACGTGGACGAAGAACGTTCACTGGAACGTAAGCCCACCATTTTAATCAAAGCAAAACGTTAAATATTGCCCTAGGGAGAATACGTGGGTTTTGCAGTAATTCGATTATAGACACTTTTATCTGAATGGCAGCAAATTTCATTTCCCTTCGCTTATCCAAGGCCTTCCGAAAGAAAATGTCATTCAAAATGACTCGAAAACCATTGGAGGGAATAACTAACCAGGTATCCATCCTCCGAGTCGTTACGCTAATCGCTGACCATGGACACTCAAACAATTGGAAACGGCTTAATCGCATGCTGGGTCCTTAGAAATAAGCTCTACTTGACTGTCAGATACTTTGATATCGCATTACGTTTTAAGATCTACATGGGTCAATCAATGAAAAGTTATGCAATTGAAGGTTAACCTGATGAATTATACGTTCACATCTAAAGAGATTTTGGGAATGGCATTTCATATAATTATTAGCTTTCCAGTTGGACCAAAGAATGTTTTAATAGAGCATAAATATTTTATACGGTAAATATTTTACTTCAAAATCGGCAAAATTTGCACACTTTGAACAAGTTATTGGGTTTCTTATCTCTTTTTGCTTTGACCTGATTATTTAAGGGTCCAAAAACAATTTCATTCATTTTTAAAATATCAGAAACAGAACATAGCAAAAACTGTAAATTAAAATTGTATCTGATGAGCCTTCGAATCGGTAAAAAGTATGTCAGTACAAAATTTAGCACCTAGCAATTTTGCATTTTTCTTAGGAGAAAACCTAGAGTTATAAAAGAATAAGAGAAGAAGGTACCTTAAAAAGTCAACATAGACAAATTCCCCCTGAGCATACTCAAGCTTCGGAATTTTTAGTTTCATGTCAAGCTTTGCATACTTATGTGGTAAACATCGTAAGCCTTGTTTCGTTGAAGCCAAAATAGGTGTTACACATTGTGTCAAAAACATTCCTCAATTATGCGACATTTAAGTCTTTTGCAGGAATATATTTTACGGGATGGCACAACACTATTTTACAAACAGCTTCTTTATTGTATAAACTACCGCATCGTAGTGTTCGGAAAACAAACAGGCCAAATAATTCTAATATACATAATTTTCGCACATAATGGAATAATTTGAAACGCTCATATTTTCTGGATCTCTCAAAACCATTCCGAATGTAATCAATCAGAATTAAATTTGTCAGTTATAGTCTGAAAAGCTTCTCTTTTGATAAACTTAACTAGAGCCCTTTTATGAAAATGACGGTCAAGTAGCCCAAGACAAATCCCTTACAACCAACAAAACTGTCGAAGGGCATGTATAAAACCCATATTTTAGGATGGGTTTACATAAGGTAATTGAAGGTACTAAATAATATTTCAACGAAAAACAATATTTTTAAGATAAAAATAATGGGAATAGGTTGTTTACAACGTAACAGGTTTTTCACCTTCAAAAAGTCAAAAGCTACAAGAATTTACGTCCATATAATAAACATGCATAAACATGGAGAAAGCTTGCCGTATTAAAACTCGAAATGTCTTTGCAATTTACCGGTCATTCAACTTTTTACGATTTTTAACGAACGTAATGCAGCCAATAACACGGCGTCAATCAGGATCAGGATTCTTTTCAAAGCCGCTGAAAACATGGTGGGTTTTTGCGTTTGTTGCCATTGATGACTTCCCAGGAGATGGTGTTTCGTGATTTTCTGAATGGCGGCGTTTTATTCTGCAGTGTCATAATAAGGTTGCCAGTCGAGATTCTGCTTACAAAAACTCAAATAATAGTTGCTTGTGCCAGAATCGGAATGCCATTTGCGCTGCCCCAGAAAATTTTTCGTTCTGCTAAATTTCAGTGCGCCTTTTGACAGCAATGCTGCTCATCGAGCAAAATCGATGCTTCAAAAATGCAGTTTAAATTTGAAAGTTTTTAGGATATCTGATCTATGGTGCATCCAAATAATTCATGTTCTTGATGATTATCAAAATTTTTAAAATAGACAAAGCATAACAATTATCTTCCGCAAAGTGAATTTTTGAATGACTGTTTATCAGCATACTAGGGTTTTGCTACTATGCTAGGGCTTTTATTGTGATCGTGATTTATGTCTTTACCTTCTCTAATTGTGCACCTCATGTCCTTTTTAAAAGTTTTGAAGGGCTTGTTCCCTAAAAGTAATATCCAATTGTATCTTGCCAAATAATCCAAATTTATTTCATATTTAATATGGTTAAGTTTTGAAGAAGACTAGGGAATTTTTTATGCAGACACAAATATCAATTTAACCAAAAAGAGAGAAGTATCCTGCAATTTTCAAGACGAACATAACCATAGTCTCTTTTTTTGTGGTTGAAGTTTGCAAATATAACGTTCGCGAATATTAGCATGTTTACTTTATAACTAATACCATACGTGTTCCCCAAAGTAGAATCAACCAGATACATGTAGACTTTTCAAAATCACTTTCGAATTTAACTAAAATTATGCGGGCTTATCAATGTAAATGTGTAAATTGAAATTGCTTTCAAAAATAAAACATTTCAATTTTTTGTCCTTTTTCAATTTTTGTAAGAAGTTAACACTTAAAAAATGTATTTGTGATTTAAGACTTTCGCTTTTTAGAGAATATAGACTTAGTCACGCTGTTGTCATTGCTGTTGAAGACGGAACGGAAAAAATGCGTTTCAGAATGTCAAGCGTAGTATAAATTAGAGGACAATACTGTAAGAGCTTGGGCTAAAATATGTGGAACATACTTATTTGAACTCAGTTTAAATTTTATAGGAATATTTGTGTTAAAGTCAAAAATCTACCGCGGAAAAACCGCGTATTCTTAATAAGCTTCGAACAGGCAGTCAGAAATGTATGCTTATTTTCCGTCTTCCGATTCCTCAAATGGAAAATATGGCCTATGGGATAGTTGATCGTAACCGTCACCGCGAATTTATACTCTAGATTCCATAAAGAATGGGCTTGCTTTCGACATTAAACCAATAATGACCTGTTTTTATTATGTGTTCTTTGGTGTGTATAGTTTATATGGGTAAATTGATTTTAAAGCAGCCAGGGATGTCTTGATGCCATTTGTTTGTTTATGCGTCTGCTCGTCTGTACGCTTCCAGAAATTGCATGATTCAATTTGCATCAGCTGGGTACAATTACTGAAAAGCGTTTACTAGGGAACAAATATACGTTCTGTATAGCTGCTTAAGACGTTGCTCATATTTTGTCAGACTTGAAAATGTTTTCTACCATGCTCAGCACCTAGACGTTATGTTGTTAGCATTTGAAGCGTGTCAGCAGAAGACTGGCGGGAAATTTGACTTTGTGTGGTCGCCTGTCTACCCCAATTGATGAAACCCCTCACATCTAACTTTGCGTTTAAGATTTTTAACCATACTTCCGCATAGGTTTTAGCTAAAACGCCCAGACACGTGTTTCGCTGGTACTTTGCCGCTGCTTGGTACAGCTGCGAGCGCTCCGGCACCTCAGTGGAGCCCCAAATCCTGTCAATTAGTAAGCGCATGAATTGGAAGTGGATGGATGGACCGTGAGTTTTTTGGAGGCAGAATTGAAGTATCAATGATTTTTTGGCTGAAGACCACACAAATGAGTATAACTATGAGCAGTGTCTAATGATATGTATAATAAAACTCCCTTTAAATGCTATGGATGCCGTTAAGTCGGTCCGTTCTGACAGCCTTTGCCAGACTTCTGTGGTGGACTGAGAGTCAGACTACAAGAGATCCTTCCCAAGGTGGCAGTATGGCGCTCCCACGCAGCCAACCATTCAACCGGCTCAATTTCCATACATTGCGCCCATTATTTCGTTTCTTGAGCTTTCAATTTCATTTTTTTACACATCACAGTATAAGCATGTGAGAAATTCACAAGCCAAGGATTTTTTTAAAAAATTGTAGGTTAATGGTTGTGGTTTATGCGGTAAATAATACCTAGCAATCTGAAAGCGTTTTGCCAAACAACTGGTTTAAGTGTTTTTTGTGGTGGCCTCTAGCAGTCACTTGGAACCCAAGATCAACCGCTGGCGCATGGCGCCTTTGGTCTGCAAGACCCACGCTCCCACGCCAGCCTTCACCTATCTCAAGATCGCGCCATAACCGTAAGCCTAAACATTAGTCGCCTGATTGGCTACCGTAACAAAGCATGCGCCGGCATTCCGGCGATTCCCGAAACTCCCGTCACCTCGAAAAAAACACTGACAGCTGGACTGCAGTCCTCCGAGTGTTATAGCTCTTTTTATCTATTCACCTATTTTTCTATGCAGAATACACTGTTCCTTATACTCTGGCCGTCCCAAGACTTCTCTATCACCCTCCAAAGCACCCGGGCCTAGAAGATCGCAGTTGCTTAAATTTAAGTGAATTAATCCTGCAATATTTTTAAAAACGCTTCAAGGATCATTACTTTATTGCAAAATATGCACCTCAAGAGATTGCTTAAAAACGCGAGTGCTTTCATGCATGTTGCGAAAGTCTGGAGTTTTCTTGTGAATTTCGAAAGACTAAATTAAATCACGCGATATAACCTGTGTTTGTAAGATTAATCAAAGGATCTTTTTTGCAAAAGTTTATAACAGTGCAACACAGAAATGGGTTTATTATGTGAATCAACGTAGGCGCACGACGGTACCGAGTAGACAAGTTCAATGCAGAAAAAACATGATAAATCGGCGAAACTTGAACTTTTCAAGTGTTGTAATTTGAAAGTAAGCACTCCATTTTTATTTTACCTTTTGCTTAATTTTTCATAACATGCTTTTCAAGCTATGGTGTGCAGATTGTGGTCTTACTTAAAAATCACTTTTGACAGGAGATAACAATTGGCCGCCTTTGTCTTAACTCATAAATGATATCACTCCTTAAGCATGCCAATCGAAACTCTAAAAATGTTGGCAATTTCATCAAGCATAACACAGGTACCTTTGTAGATTGTTATTATTGTTATGTGTGCGCTCTTTTCGCATATTTGGTGTGTCGTCCTAACATTCACATGGACAAAGCAATTGTTCATTTTTGGAGCAGTCGCTTGATGTTCGCTTGCAATTGCGTACTGCTATATTTCAAAAATTTCACTTGGTCCTTTTTAATAAAAGTCTGAGTGAATGGTGTGTAAACATCGTTACATATGTTTTATATCTTTTATTTTGAAGCCCCTATTATGATCTCCACATACTACAAGGAATTTCAAGTATGTGTCAATGAGCTTTGTTTGCAGAAAAGCGTTATCTAAAAATGCTTGTTGCATTTGGATCTCATGACGAGCAGCGCCTTCCTATCTTTTGCTCACCGTTTCATTTACTTTTAACAAAATGTGCTTACCCGATTGCGATTTTAAATAGTTCATTTTTTAGCATATATCCAGTTTTTTACATTCTAAGTAATCTTCCTAGCACGCATTTCCCGTCATTTTTTTATGAATGAAGCCCCATATATGATGGTGTGGAACTGTGAGCTGCATTTTTTGGCCGGGTTGCAATGATTTCCTCTTTATCAGACCTCTAGCACTCCTACAGTGCAGCACGACAGTTGTTTTAACCATTTTGCATGCAATTTTATTTCTGAAATATTGCCTTTCCGGAAAAATTTGAACGAGGCGAACATCATGAGATTACCAGGATTTTTCGACGTCATTTTATTTTGCAAACCTTATTGGACTGCAAATGGTTGTGGTGTATTAAAACGATTATAAACTTTCAAATTGAGTGTTAGTCTAGAAAGATGAAGGTTTCTAGGTAAAGAGAGTAGAAACTATTAGTCCTAGATGTGGGCGCATGGTCAGGGATAGGGGGGAGGTAGTTGTCACAACATGATAATGCATGTTTATGAAAGACTGTGGGACGTATTTAAAAGGGTGGGGGTGGGGACAACGGACAGGGTAGCAGTAAGTCCTAAGGAGGAGGGACGAGGAGGCATAAGCGGGAATTAATCAACCGATCATTACCACGGCAATGCGATATTGAACACATGATCCAACTGCTTACAGAGTTCTGGTTTTCTTCTCCATATTGCAGCGGCATCCGCAAATTGTAGGAGACTACTAGTCATCGCCCAGCCATCACCCGAAGTACGACCTTGAATGCAGTTTTTGGTTGAATTTATGACCAGTGTCCACTAGGTGCTTCGTGAATGAACTTCTAAGTGGTAAAACGCTATGTGTGACCAATATTATCTTCATCTACATGAAAGAACCGAAACCACAAAAACCTGTTTGTCTGTTTGGAACCAAATACTCCGTACTGGGAAGCGAGTGAAATTTGTAAGACGCTTATGTTTATACACGTCAAATGGCAGAATACCAAAAATGCTTTCGGTCTTCCTATGGTATTAACAAAAGAAAGAAAAAATACAAAGTTCTACAGTTTTTTACAGAGATATAGTTAATGAAACAAATTAAACAACCAGGTAAATGGAAAGTCTATGGACCTTCCGCAATAAAAAAATTGCCTGAGTAATTTTTATCGGTCTTAAAGTTCGTAGGTTACCTACTTTATGCAGGAATAAAATGGTTCATCAGCTGTTATCTGTGTCGAAATGTGTCAAAAATCGCACGTTTTTAAGTGCGTAAATTCGGATACTTATTGCGTTAATCAGGAATTTAAATCATTCGCGAAAGTTCAATTTAGCGACTTATCAGTTCCATAGATTAACTAAAGCAATAGGTAACAAGATCGAATAAGCTTCCAAAGCATTTTCCAAATAAGAACCGCTTCATTTGAAGGAAGGTTAAGTGTTTCAAGATTGATGTGAATTCAATTACTTCACGCAAGTAAGAGGTGTCTTATAAGGTTATGCCTGATTCCTGGTAAAATTGTTAGAATTTTGCGTTTTGAAATAACCACAGTTTTTTTGTTTCCTGCGCTCGCATAAAGCGACGCATTTTGAATATTATAAATAAGAAGTGTAGACATGTAATTGAAAGTAATATATGACGACTGTATTCGCTAGGTTTCATTTCACCAAGTAAATCCGCGTACGCGGCTGTTATCACTCTGCCACAACCGGTCACCTAACCAGGTAATATGACATACAACCAAATAGCTTGAGTTCATCTTCCTTCGACAATTTTATATCATAGGTTTTAAATCCAGCCTTCGCTTCGGGCACAGGGTGTCTGATATCCAATTTTACGTACATTTTAAACTCATTCCGTCATCCTGTGGGATTCTTGAAATAACCAACCTTGATTAAAAACAAAACCCTGCAACTGTTTACAAATTAAAATAGCTAGTCATCAGTTAATCCGCCAATCACTGTCCCTTTTGGCAATAATATAAAATGTTTGAGAATTGCGTGATTCCCACGTTTCCGTATGCAACACTTACCAGCTGGAAAACTAGCTTATCCATTATGCGTTGCTATCAGTCCCGTTATTTCTGTTAAACACTAAGCCCATAATGAATTTTAACTTCTTGCCCACACCCAAACGGACATTCGCCCGGGCAGAGCTGCTTACGGATGGTTAAAGCCATCTCCCAATTATCCTAATGGAAACATGCTCACACTAGATGAAAATTAAATTTTGCCTCTGTTGTGAAAGGCCGAGTAGTAGAAATACAAGAGTGTGTTTCTGTGGCTATCGCAGCAGCAAAAGCAGCAGGAACTTTGATGCTCAGCTAGCGCGCGCGGTCGAGAAACGACAGGTGAGCGAGTACATTCTAACTTCCATTCGACCCAAAGCAAGTCTAACAAGCTAGTTCGCACACCCAACCCCATCCTGCTCCCCATTGCTTTTTACCTCATTTGATCTTTCAGCAGATCGGCAAATTGTGGAGCCCCTCTTCTAAGGGGGTAGCTTAAAAGTAGGAGAAATGGGGTTAATGATTAGAGCGCAAAAAAGTCGGCAACCGAGATGTAACGTGAGGTTGTCATGAGAGTTCACCTTCGCACTCGCCCCCCCCCTCCCTCTTCCCTCGAAATGCTACGTCCATTTCATCAGCTGAAACCTTTTGCAACGATTAACGGCGGCGCGGCGACATTCAAAGCCAAATTCACAACCCCCTATTCCTGCTACCTCGTACCTTGAATGTGCATTCATTTGCTCAAACAGTCGTTGTCACGGAAATTTCGGAGTTGATACAAACGTTCGGGTATGTGTTTTTGGACACCTGCGCAATTTTAAAAGGTATGACAACTATGTTTTTCGGGCAAATAACGTAGACAGGCATTAATGAGAAAATTAATGAGGTTAAATAATGTGGTGTCGGCACTATTCGGGCACCCTTTTCATAAATTTAGTCTGCAAAGGGGTACTTACATTTATTTGGTTATTGGAACACAGAATACCGCATAATGTCTTGAGACCGCAGTCAAAAAAAATGATGGCAGGTTGCGAATGTCGTTCAAATAGGGGACTAGTAATGTTTCTGTTGGTAGTTTTTGACTCTCTGCTCTTCGATTTTCGTTACTTCTTGAAACTTCTTCGTATTTTGCGTCAGTTTAAAGCAGTTTATTTATTCAGGAAATCAACTTAAGCTTACCAAATTTGTTGTTTTATTTCTTATCAGTCGATAAAAGTATATAAGGGAGGGAAATGTGAACAAACTTTTAAGCTACCAATCAGTAATTATAAGGGGGATAAGGAAGAGATGTGCAAAGAGATCAAAGGGATCAGATTTAAGTCTAAATTGGGGACCGAAATAATTATTCTTAATGAATATAAAGCTGGGAAAGGAATAAAAAGACAATGTCTTAAAAACATGCGCAGCTGAATTGGTCAAAGATCTAGAACTCTATTGTTTCGGAAGATCCACTGAGACTTAAAATGCATTGCAAAACGGTTCGCCAGCAAACATAAATATAAATGGGAAGTGGCAAATTAATTTCTAAGGGTATGAATAAGTACAATTAAAGGCCAACTAAAATTATTATAGCATACAACGTATCCAGCTATGAACTACCTGGCAGTGATGACGCTCCTAGTCAAACAACAAGAAATCAGCATATTTAGGAATTAAATGCTTCAATCTTCATCGACAATTCACCTTATGTAGGGATGCGAAGTAAATAAGCTGGCCAAATGTAGGGCTTGTCGATGGAGCAAATAAGTGTTAAGTCACTGCTGCACTTAAAACGTTCGAATTATCCCAGACAAGTATCCTAGACGTGTTAGTTGAGCTTAAACTTATTTGTTTTGCTGGACATCAATCAAGCTAAGTTTGGATGCCTATTTGACTGACTACGCTTCGACAGTGCACTTTTTAGTGGCAGGTCAACAAGACATATACCTAATCAAGAAAAAAACTTATGCTGGCCTGTGCATAAATCTGTCCTGCATAGCGCACGCCTGCGGATATCTAAACAGAGTTGCCCACTTAACTGGCGTCCTTATAAGGGCACTAATTTATACCAAACGCAAGTCATTTCAATAAAGTGTTATTGGAATAGTTCACTCCTTATTTTTAGTCTTAAATCAATGTGAAATTTCAGAAAACACTATAAATGTAAATGAGTGTTCTAGACAATTAAGATGAGACTTTATTGACTTTAAAAAGATAGTAATGTTCGACATTACCTCATATAATTTGAGATGTGATTAGATGGTTAAATATTTTTTCGTGGACAGTGGCTTAATATTACTATGTTTTATCAAGTGGCGCATTCTAAGCCTTTGAAAGAACATGGGCTTTTCTAAAGGTTATTGCTGCCTTCCGCGCAAAAAATGCAGAAAAAACTGTAGTTATGAAGATGAAAAAAAAGTTTTGTGGCTCAAAATCTTTTTCTCTCAGTACATAACTGAATATCTACAGACCTTGTCCACGAGAATTAGCCTAGCCACGTGCCTTGTGCAATCATGGCACAATTTTTTTTCTTGAGATCTACCAGGGCGTTGCTGTGTGGGTTTTGCTGGTAGCAAATATTTGCTTGGTCTTTACTTATGAATAGGCGTATTTATAGGCTTGATGAACAGCTTGTTTGACTTATGGTTGCAACCGCCTCAATTTTTTTGTCTGAGGTAACAAAACTCGTTATTATTTGTAGCAATCTTTTGATGCAAACTCTGTGAAGAAGACTGCAGCTACCATTATCTATTTCCAGCCAAAAAGTAATGTTCTGAAGCTTTGTGTAGGTGTGTGTGGGTGTGTGCTATTCGGTCATGTTGCACAAAAACTAACTTTTTTCGTGTGCTCTTTGTGTGTAATTTGGCGTATGCTTAGTTAGCCAGTTTCTTCGTGGATGTTTGTGTCAATTATAGTTTCGGAATATAAGAAGCGCCCTGACTTAGGCGCATTTTTCGACAGAAATCGCTCAGCTTATTTAAATGTTCAATTTCAGACTAGATTCTTCATCTCATTATTCGTGTAAAACGTTTACTAGCAAAAAGCCGCAACTTACCTTCTTCAGCAAATGACAGCCACTTTTGTACGTTTACGCTGAGTAATTTTTTCAGCCGCTGAAGAACACTTGCACAACTTGAGATACAGAAGGACAAAGCATACAGTATCTATTTTTTTAAATTTTGGGAGGCATAAAATTAACGTTATTTTGCATATCGTCTAACTGACAATGGTACACTTTCTGAGCTTTTTAGAAAAATGTAACCACTAACAAACCATCTTTCATCATACGTAATATGCAACTATATTGCCTGGTAGTTTTATTTGTTCGATACTTTATCGTACTACTGCGATTACTTTTTTGAATATTCGTTTCTGTTGATCACAGCAGACAGTATAAGTATCATAACAAAACAACGTTGGTGGTCTTACAGAGAATTCGTTTTGTCTAGCGTGTTAGCTCTTAAGTAGCAAGGCACGGAACAGCAGACCCAACCCATCCTAGATTATACGTCGAAACCCTCCGAGCAAAAAAATGTAGACTAAACGGCATTAAGCTGTCAACATAATCAATATCCTTAGAGATACAGACATTTGGAAGATCGATTATAGGAAGTGTGGGTGTTGCTTGAACGGATAAAAACTACAACCGATACACAAATCGCTTATTTACTATGGCCTGTCTTAAATATATTGGATTTATTTGAATATAATTAATTTTTAATTAAAATTATATAATATAATATACTATATAATAATAAATGAGTAAAAAGTTGCAGAACCAAAACAATAACGACTGACCCCCTATTAAACAGTGTGTATGCACTTAAAATTAGTCAAAGTTATTGTCACTTTTTGACTCTCAAGTATTTCTTTAGAAAATGATCACTTTATCTAAAATAGCGTTTTAACAACGGCTGAGACACTTGTGACGACTTCCTGGGTGTGGCACCTATACGCTTTATTTGTTTATGAGTTGCATTCTCAAATTTTAATCGAGAGAAGAATGAAGTACTTGTACCACATATCAGTTCTCCTTCATATAATCGTTTAATTTGAATGCATTGACGTTCTGTTGATCGTTAAACATGACAATATACTATGTTTATCATGTTTCTATGGTGATTGAGTTCCTCTCTGGATCTCTCTTACTGAATAAGGTCAAAACTGCAGTGAGAAACAAAAGGATAAGCTATTTCATAGCATTAATTTCTAATAACGCGAGCGTTTAAGATAATTACCCACGTCCTACCGCTTAATGCACGTTCCAGGAGTCATACACATTAGCGTTAAGATATATGTTAGCCTACCCACAGTAGACGAAGAACATGCTTTAAAATATATGCGCACAGTTAAGCGTTTGGTTTAATGGGGCCATGAGCACACAACTGGCTTTTTCTCTTCTCATCGCATGGATTTTTTATTGTCTGAGTGCAATTAAATATTTTTAGTGACGGTGCATGCTCCCTGTCTGAAAACAGTTACTTCGAAGAACTTAAGATTTAGTACACAAAGAAGAATATTGATCCCCGAGAGAACTAATCTTCTGAAAGCAGAGTGAGCAGACCATGTCAGAATGCTGAATTTTCTGGAACATTCTTGACTTCATTACGCTTTCCGAAAAACTGATGATCGCAGCAACGCACGTCTTGCCTGTCATTCAGTAGTGAGACGATCTGCGAACCTCAGATCCTGCGGAGAGACGCAAGTATTTTTCTTATTCTGATGGCTGTATAGGAATCAAGAAGTAAGACTAAAAAACAAGGGAGAAGGTTACTAAATGTATGCACTTTTTCTAATAAATAGGAAAAAAATGGTTGTCGCGTTTAGTTAATTACATCTTAACTGTGCGTTTTATTCCTATTTTATAAATAGTTAACCTCCCACTGTCCGCATTTTTTTGTCCACTTACTTTTAGAAAATTGCATTCTTGTTAATAACTGTTCAGAGTTTCACTACTGATGCACTCACGGGATATTTGCCATTTTTGTGGTGTTACAATTGTCGACAAGTCTTTGTGTATTCTCGTGAGCTCGTACTCGACAGAAGGACAGATCACTTGTTGGGGCTGGTGTTCAACGCTGATTACATTCTTTCTCCCCCTCCCCATTTCACACTGCACGTGTGAGCTTGCACTGCTGCGGTCTTGGTCTAGCTTTAACTGACTCAAGCCGTGTTCGTAAGGCTTGAGAGGCGGGAGGCATGTCATGGTTCTGTTAAGTGTGCAACTCGATAAAACATTTTCCAGCAGCAGGCTTGTCATTCTGGCGTTAAATCGAACTATCTTTGTTGCCTTATTAAAGGTCAAAATGCATTTTTTTCTGGATATACTTGAAAGTAGACTAACGGCAGCCAATCGCTCTGGTTAATTGAACAGCTGGCTCGTGCAGTCTTGTGCCAAGGTATTTGTCTGTTTAACCAACATATAATGTGTTGAAGTTTTGACATGGTACGCTATAGGCACTGCCTTTGCTTTCGCTAATGGCAGCGGGTATTTAGGCCTCAAGATTTGCTGCCTGATGTTTGATTCTGGCTTATGAGTCACACCGATTCCAAATGGTGCCAGGATTCTTGCCACCGCCTACGATAAATTCTTCACATAAATAACTGTGAGCTATGCATTCTTTAAACTTGCATGTGTAGCTAATTATTGGATAGCAGCTCAGTTTACAATGTATATTCATTCCATATCTAAGTCCACTGCTTAATTGCATGCAGACTTCATAGAACGTATGTCTGCTAGTGACTATCTTGTTCTTGATCAGGATAGGTGTGACTAAAAAGGTTTTATGAAGCTCAATATACAACTTTCTTCTTTCATATGCATATCGATACAATCGAGGGTAAGCATACAAATGTCTGTATTGCTCGTGATATGTTTAAGTCCTTAGGCTCAGAAAACTGGCAATTTCTCGAATGAATTCGGGACGAATATGTGATATGTCTATCCAAAATATCGTTAGATTACTGTCTTAAATTCCCGCCCTGACGCATCACGAAGAGGAACAGAAGGCGCAGGTAGAGAATGGATCAACTGCTTTGGTTCGTATAATTTGTTTGACGCGCGAACTCTTGAATTTTATTAATACGGCAGTCCTATATTACTGAAAGGTTCATGGCGCGAGAGAGGCCTTTCAGGTCATATACCAGGCACCAGCAAATGACTCTGAAGGCCTGTGTAAAAGGGTGCTGGCCATAGCTGGAGCAGTTTCAATTTGTCTAGCAAAACCCAATCTCTGCTGACAAAAGGCACTGGCACATGCAGTTTCCCTCCGTTGGCCGACTGCACACAAGAATCCCACACCACCAGAGGCCACGAAGTCAGAAACCGCGCAACCTAAAACCATGCTACCTGCAGCCATAGAGGGCATGATTTGCGTGTGACTTCGACTGAGAGAACGCCCCCTCGCCCCACGCACGCTGAGTCTGGCAGGCAGGAGATGAGGGAACGGTGAAGTGATTAACTGACACCCCTCTCCTACCACAAGAGCTATATAAGCAATGTAGATAACTGTCCGTTTTACACTCCATGTTATTCTCCATATCAATATAAGGACCTAATGGCGAATGATCGAAAACAGCTGTTTGCCAATACGACCTTTACTTATCTGTTATGTTTATGAAGGTACCCCATAAAACCCGTATAACTGAGCATAAACCACGCTGCTTCGAAATTATTGGCAGGTAAAGCATGGCTTGTTCTGAACAAGAACTTTAGCCGCATAATCTGCACGCAAGTTTCTAACAGCGGACTCGACGTCAGGCTACACATCCGATCAACAAACGGCAGGACAACGAGCTTGTTGATCAATGGTTAGGACGTTTGACTTTGAGCAGAGGGGTCGCGAGCTTGAGGCTCGGGTAGGACGCCACTTGGGTCTGACCATGACTGGCTGACGACGGCTAGTGAGCCAGAAATGGCCACCCCGGTCTCCCTTGTGTTTTTCGGTAATTTCCTTCTGCCTATATCCTTTTGTATTCTTCGGCTGTCGATGGCCTGGTCAGCTTGCTACATTTGTCGTCAAAGGTTCTCTGTTAATTAGGTCATTCGGTTACCAGTGATGATATTGCTTCTAATGTTCCAGGATTTTGCCGAACTTACTGTCAAGTCTGACCGCTAGTCCTGGGCTGTAGTATTTATCTACGCTCAGTATTAAGAGCGTTAGACTTCTGATTAAAAGTTCACAGGTGCCAGCCTCACGTCTTGCACCACCTGGAGTTGAGCAGGACTGGCAGAGGATGGCATACGAACTAGAAATGCCTACAGCAGTCTGCCTTGATTTTGTCCGTAATGTTATTTGCCTAAAGTACTCGCTGCTTGGCGGCTGCTGACAAGGCTGGGAAATCAGCTGACAAGAAGTCGAGACGATCGCTGAACCTTGATCAAATCGATGAAAGGGAAGTAAAAAATAACCATTTTGTCTTATTAGCTATCTAGATTGAGAGGAAGAAGAAGCAGCTTCGATCACGGAATCATAGTTCGGTGAGTCTGAGCTTTCAAACTCCCACAGGAAGCCATCGTCAGCGATAGAAAACAGCAACAAAAAGGTGGGTAATTATGGCGTGTGTACAAAGCAAAAGTTTGAACGCGTAGAAAAGCAATTCTTGTCTGTCGTGGGCGCTGATTGGCCACTGCGGACTATGTCAGTCTGCGCAAGTAGGCGAGATCGGCGTGATGGGTGAGAATATTTACATGAATAAAATTCTTAACGAAAATGAGCGAAATGTTAAGGGGAAAGAGTCAGTTTTACGTCATCAGAGAGGGAGGAAGGGGGGAGAAAACCAGTGACCCAACAGTGCCGTGAGTCTGAAAATACTTTCAGAAAGCAAAATTTGCGGGCGCCAGCTCCATACATCCGCAGCTACCCTACCTCGACCTACGTGTCAGGTGAATTCTCGACGGTTTAATAGAAACAGGTATCTTCAGACTTGCGGCATTGGTGGTTACTTGGCCCACTCCCCCTCCTCCTACCCTCTCCTATGCCTTTTAGTTGACCCTTCCCTCCATAAATGCTGCTTGTTCTCGTTGACGAATGAGCGCAATCCCAACATCTTTCTCCAGGTTCTATAAGAAAGCAATATTTTCATTGCTAACAATTTTCAGCACCATTCAAATAGAAGTGCTGCCCAATGCTTACAAACCATTACTTGTACTTGGTTGACATCAGTCAACTCTCTTCCCCATAGATGGATAGAGCAAACACAACTCCCGGCAAGCAAGTTTTAGAGGCTTGAAGCCATCTGATAAACTGTCAGCCGTTCTGCATGATTATCGTCAACTGCGGCAGCAGAACTCACCTTCCCGTGCTTCTTCCGTCCACTTCCGACCAGAGGTCGTCCGCTTGTAGGGGGGATGACGTGAGGGAAGCGTACGCGAGGAGGGGCAGTGACTTCCTCTCTTATTACTGTTCTCTGCCAGCCCGCATCCCCGGCAGTGCAGCGTCGACAATGAAGTAACTGACAAGCGAAACCGTTGTGTGAGAAATTGTAACTGCCGTCGCCTCTAGAGCTGTTACTTGCTCGCTGGTGATGTTTTTTCTGAGCAGCGTTCATCTTTCATCGGCAGCTCTCAGCGAGGATTGCTCTTTGCCGGCACAATTTTTCAACACAGTTGATGTAATTAGATAAATTATACTACCACAGCCACCGGCTGGCCGACCAGCGGAAAACTGTCATCCTTATGTTACAACGGTAATAAATGCCGGTAGGAAGTCCTCAGCTCCTCTTAAGACCAGGAGGGCGATAAAGCTTGCTGCTCAGTCCAACGGTTAGAGCGTGAAATTCGACGGCAAAAACTGTGAATTTACATTGCCCGGTCTTCTTTTATTCGTTTGGCTGTAGTCTCCAGTAGCGTATATAGCCACTAAAAATGAGCAAGTGTGGACCACAGCGTCATCGTTTTTTTATAATTCATTTGTTTGTTGTTTTTTGCCGAAATCATATTGGTTGCTGAAAAATGATCAAATTTATTCAATATATATCAATAAACACTGTAGATGAATACAGTTTATTCGCCATACTTGTCCAGGAAACAGGACTAGCATCTTAAGTTGAAGAACATTATTAAAACTGACGAGTTTAAGTTCTATTGCTCCTACAGTTCGACCTAGAATTCATGTACGATGCAGACGATGAGAAGGATTGCTACTCTTTCGCTTTTCGGCATTGACTAAGGTTGTAATACTGATTATTATGCAACCTATTTTGAAGTCAATTAAGTCATGATAGGATGCACGCTTTTTGAAGAGCTTCTACCTGACCGCTAACAAAACGTTTTTACTGTAAAATGTGGCTACTTAAGCAGTATGCAGTCAAAATCAATGGTAAAAACGCATACTATTTAAGTAGTTACTGTTTACAGTACAAACGTTTTCAAAGAGGTCAGCAAGAAGCACCTTAAAAAGCCGGCATCCCATCGTCATTGAAATGACTTAAGAAAAGACTTCAAGATAATCAGCATCGCAACCTGAGTCAATGCCAATTAGTGAAAGGGTATCAATCTTTTGCACATGTCGGAATGTTGCACGAATTCTTGCCGTACCGTATTACTAGCAGCTTTATAGCTGCTAAACTGGACAACTGCGGCCCGCAACAGATCGCTGAGCATCCATCCTCTAATCTCACCACCTGTATGCAAATAAGAAGATACTTTCAGAAGTACAGAATGACTCGATCACTGCGACAATATGTTTATTCGCCTGACGTTTCGAAATCCACCGCGGATTCATTTACAGAGACCAACTCACAGAACAGCAGCAGAAATAGTCTATTTGTGTACAGGGTTTTGCCGTAAAATTTAAAAGCGCAGAAAAATCGATGAATGCCTTTGAGTGTGCGCTGATTATTTTCGTCAGCAATGATCATCTGGCCCTGCGGTGTTGGCATAGGATGACGTAGTGGCCTGTCTGTTCCCCAAGCGGCGACTTGCTTTGGCCAAAATAAGTCTCAGCACCGAATATGGATTGGGTAAATCGTTGTACTTGTTGATCGATTGGCGGCAAGTGAACCTTGTCTCAAGTTATTCTTGGCTCACCCGATGGTCGCCTCTTGCGAGAATGTCGGCCTTATCAAATTTGAATGTGTGGCCGGGTTTCGTTGACTGATCCACAACCTGAGAATAAGCATCATTTCAACGCACTGCTGCTGCCTGTTCGGCAATTCGTGTCTTGAGAAGTCTCCTAGTTTCTCCGACATAGTTGCTTTGCCCACAACTGCACCGGATCCTATATTCGACTCCATATGGTTCTTGCCGTGGCAGTGGGTCTTTTGGTTTCATGATATGACGCCTTATATTTGCCTTCGGCCTGTCTGCGGCTCCAACTCCAAGTGGTGCGGGAAGGCGGCCGACAGCCTTCGAGACGTTTCTGACGTACTTTTACTTATCACTTACTTCCTGGGACTCAAAATTTCGCTTTTGTTAGCAAAATACTTTAAATTATGGCGTCTGACACTTCTTTCTGTCTTCCCTGATGCCAAAGCTTTGCATTAATAGGCTTTTAGGAAGAACTGGATATAATCTGCTCATCGGTAGCAAATATCGGAACTTATGCAGCATGATAGGAGTCTGATAACAGGCATTCCAGAAGGGCAGACGATTAACGTGAGCTTTTTAGCAATAAAGCTTGATATCATTTTTATTCGTAGTCGATAATATACGAGTATTCGTTTCGTATAAAGTACAAGGCAGCCATCCCGATAAATGCAATTTCAAGGAAAGGCGTCCTTTGGGAAAATGAGTAAATTTATTCAGTAAATGCTCGACACTGGATCCCCAGGTCGTCGTCAGACTTGATAAAATGTACAAATAACAGTACACATTTGCAAATTTTCCTCAAGTTTGAGGACGACCAGGAGATCCAGCGTCAAAAATTAACTGACTAAATTTACTCATTTTCCCAAAGGACGTCTTTCATTGAAAATACGAGTATTTTTTTAAATGTCCAACGGGTTTGTTTAACCATTATTTTCGATTATTCTCTAAACATTCCGATGTTGAACTTGAAATATCTGGCTGGCAAACATATGCGTTTAGCAATTCTTAATAGAGTCGGTACAATTGTGTGGAAAATGAAACTACTACGGCCAGATATGGTTAGTAAGTCTTGATTATAAGTCATCTTTTTAAACCCTCTGCATGACAATATTGACATGAAGGTGGCACTGTGCTTGGGCAGGGGGCAGGTAGGAAAGGCTGTGCGTATTGGACAGGTGTCGGGTACGTGGAGTGTCACTTGCACGGGCAGAACGACAGTCACCAGGGAGTGGGGCGAAATGCGGTCGCCACTTGCCGTTGGTGTCGTCCCCGAAAGTGATAGTGTTATAGTAGCATCTGCGGACAAAACAGCAGATGATTCCGTAGCTGTACAACTATTTCATCGGCTGTTCCTAGAACTTGTTGAAGTAAGTCTATGGATAAGTTGGCTGGAGTCCGGGTCACGTTTAGGACGGAGAAATATTCGTCCTTCCTGGACAATGGCACCCTTAGAACGCCTTTTAATGGGCTATATCTTTTAATCTGTCATAGTTAGGAGTGCATCGAGGGGCTATTCAAGAAGTCTTAATTAGTTTAGAAACTTCCGCCGATTCAACAACTCTGCATTCATGACGCTCGGGTAGACTGTAGTTGAAAATATCTTTGCAAATTGGTGCCAATAATTATTTTGTTAATTCTGAATGGAGTTGTGAAAAGTCCCATCCGAGAATTCAGAAACCCAGTTTGGCGAGTGTTCGTTTACTTTCGACAAATTTTCGTCAGGCCTTACATTTATATGTGAACTGGGTGCGAATTGAAACGCGTTCATCTTTTCGGACAAGTGGGTAGTGGGAATGGGGGTGGGAGTCGATAAGCGAAGGCTTATTTAAAGCGTAGGGTTTGATGAAGCCGGTGCCTATCCAACAGAATAAAGTAACACCTCCCAGCATGCCTTAGAAAAGGTGAAGTCAGGAGCATAAACAGCTCTATTCTGGCGCACATGGTCGATTTCGGACATCGGGTGGACCACAACGAAGCTTTTCGAGTGATCTACAGGGTCCCACCAAATTATCCGAACAACAGCAAAAGCGAATGCTATCAGGCTGATGAAGCCCGCGTTGTGTGCACAAAAGAACTTCCTACAAGCCCCACAGTTAGCGTGGCCCACAGTCACTTAGCGGCATGCAGTCATCCACGTTCTGTTTGTCTCCCTCCCCCTCCCCGTACCCCATCCCCCCTCCTCCCTCCCCTAGACTGCTCTATCAAACCTTACCCTCACAACCAGCCTCCACTTATCGACTCCACCCCCACTCCCGTGACTCAATTGTCCGAAAAGACGAACACGTTTGAACTCGCTCCCAGTTTCCATATAAATGTAAGGCTTGACGAGAATTTGTCGGAAGTACACGTATACTTGCCAAACTGTACTTCTGAATTCTGAATAGGTTGACCAAACTCAACCTCTTGTGACCTTGCATAACCTCGTTTTAGGTCGATGGGGCGATAATGCAACATATAAAATAATAGCGGTAGCTCACCTACGTATAATACATTGGTCCATCAAGTCGGGGTTCTGGACTCTGGCTTTCCTTGTTGTTGACCAACATATCCTTAGCTGATGATAGATACTGATCTCAGTATTTAACTTTCAGCATCTCTAGTGTTAATTGTTTACATCTCTCATCTTCACAATAACATATTTTAGGTATTTCCGGAACTGTTACCCGTAGCCGATAGCAGTGAGGAGGCGGGTTTCAGGAAGAATTATAAAGTAAACACGACCATGGTCAACGTGCGCCATTCCATTTACAAGTGCAGTGTCCTCTCAAACCCATTCCCAGTGCTAAAAATCAGTTAAGCCAAAGCAATTAGCCAGCCAGGGAGTGCTCTGGTGACCACGTCTTCCAATGCCAGCGCGGGTGACCCATAAAAATTGAACAATTATCATGCCGACATCCGGCTAGGACCAGGAAATTTAAGTATATCACAGTCCGCACGCTGTAAATCGAACAACTAGCGCACGCGCGAGCAAACAACCTTGTAACAGCCCAGTTCGTTCTGAACCGACTGATAGTTAGAAGAAGGCAAGAGAGCGGTTCTGATAGGCAGTGGCTTTATTCAACAGTACATAAAGACAGTGTAGCGTGCGGGGTCTACTGAGTCGTCTGAGTCATCCGTGTCTGCCGGTCCCTTAAGCTTTTCCACTCCAGCGTATTTATATGGCTCCGGTCTTTCCAGAATATTCCTAGAATATAGGCTGCACGTACACATTCTAGAATGATCTCGACTACGACCTCTGCCACCGCTAGGTGCGTGGTCACCTGGTTTTCTCGTCTCACGGCGTACGCGCGGGAGTCTGGTATGAGGGCGTGGCGTACTCCGAGCGACGCGATTGTTTGCAACACCCAGCTGGTCTGCCCTTTTAGCCGACTGCCGTGAGTGCATGAGGCATCCCGCCTCTGTAAAAGGTGCCGATAATTGCCATGGTACACAATAACATAGCAACTACATCGCACAAATACTGCAAACCCCCAGGTACAAGTAACACGATTATATTGCTATCTGATGAAGGTTTCCAAAGGGAATCGGAAATATCAGGCAAATAAAGTTTATGTCCCGGTAATTACCTCTACACTATGGGTTTTTTCTTGACCCAATCGGAACTTAAACAACTGTCAGATGTCAACAATGTTTCCCCTTTCTGCGCATGGCTCAGAATTCGCTACTTTTACCTATGATTAAGGATTCCCGACGGAATCCAAAACGTCAGGGAAATAAAGCTTTTGTCCAAGTGGTCGCGTCTTCTTCTTCTGCTGAACTGCTTCCCGCAACTCGCATATTTACTTTCGTCTAACTTAATACAAATTATTGTTCGAAATATCAATGAGTATCAATCAGAGAACGCTTAACCCGCATCTGCTACTGCTCTCTGACTATACCTCTGACGAAGAATCCGCGACGGATCTCGAAACAATGGAGTTTTCGCAGCTAGTAGTGTCGCCTAACAGAAGGTTCCCCTAAATCACAAGTCAAGGAAGACGGTGTTGGCGGACAAGTTTACTGTTGTAAAATAGACAGTAGAGAGGCTGTGTAGTGCGCCAACCGCCAGTATGTCTGCTTTGAAGCTGTCTGTGATTTTGTGTATTTGCTACTGACAAGTCTTGCCTGCCGGGCCGTGGAAGAGGAAGCGATTGTCTGTCGCCAATCAGACAAGGCGGAATTATCGATTGTCTTTGCGCTTTTATGCATGTTTGAAGCGGCGAGCTGGTCGATAACACGCGGACTAGATGAATTAGCACGCGTGTAAGCCCTGGCAGGGTGAAATTAGAGGCAGTGCAGCAAAGTCCCTCAGAGTCATCTTCTTTCCAACACTTTAGAGTGTTTGCAACCGATGGCATTAAGCTTGGTGTTAGAAGAATGCACGCAAATCTTAGGATGGCTTCTATGTAAATGGTACTTTACTGATTTTTCCACCTATCAGTTAATGTTAAAGTTTGTAATATGTGCACTTCACACTGCCGTATTTATCTGGCAGGTAATCTTTTACAACCAAAAGTTCATAGAAATGCTGGTCAAATTATTGACTTCTAAATAATGTACTTGAATTCTATTTCTGCAGCAGGTTGGGAAACCTGCACTGAAGTTGCTTTCACATTCTGGTCCTTGGGTGGTTTAATTAAGCTACAACGTCCTAGCTAATTAAAAAACTCAGAGAACAGATGCGTTTTATTATTCAGGACATCCCATTGAGCGCGTTTCCCTAGGTCCGGCGGTAAAGTTAAATACGTGTGAGTTATATAGAATTGTACCAAAGACGATGCAACGAACTGAATAAAAGCTAAAAAAATTATATGAAATGCACCCTTTCGCGTTAATGATATGGAAACATCAAATGCACAGTTTTTCACGTTTGCCAATAACGCAAGATATCCTACTAATTCGATGTTATTTCATTTTTTACCTTTATTTCCAGCTAGCAAATATTTTTAATTCACATTGGCATATGATTTAATTTTTTAAGAGAACGAATGACTCTGTAACAGACTAGCTAGTATGGACAAAGACAAAGTAAATACATCCCACAAAACAGTATCTGTACTATACGATCAGGTTTAAACTGCTATGAAAGATGTGCATAAAGTATAATTCTTTTGCAGGTAAATAAAATATAAAAGTGTACAAATTAATCATTAAAAGCAACAGAAAAACGCTAGTCTACCATACTCAAGTGGAGAAAAATAGCCTCTTATGCGAACATAAATTTTGCGGACGTGAGTATTAGTATTGCGAACAAAAAAACCTTTTTACTTTCGAATGCAGTATCAACCAATGCATTTGCGTAGACGAGGAAATTAATACTTAGCCAGAACTATGGTTCATACCATCTACTGTTTCTTCTGCTATCCTGAACTTTATATGAACAAATAAATTCTACTGTTTTCGCTTGCTTCAAATGTGTGCCTGCAAAAAATGTCCGATATATTCGTTTTCTTTAAATCAAACGTGCAGCATTCGCATATTTCAAACATTTCGTTGTCTACCTGTGAGACGATAACTTCCGTTTTAATAATGTTGTAGATTGGAAATCCCCCGCCAATTTTTACAGCAAAGTGCCGTTTTGCAACGGTGAAGTTTTTACAGACGTACTGTGATTGGGGCGCTCAGCGGTCAAGGTTTTGTTAATGGGGAGACTAGAAGATGGATGCGAGTGCCTTGACTGATAAATGCGTAAACTTTCACACAAACTATCGGGCTGCTTTAGAGGCCAAAAAGAAACACTGAGTGTGTGTCTAGCTTTCAATGAAGAGTAGAGCCATTGCATGAGCAAGCCTATTAGGACGGCCTAGCACGTGTGTTATCACTGAGGGCAAAAAAACACAGGAGGCCCACATGTCAGCGGGCGCATATAGAACGGGCCAAGAGCGTGACCTTGAAAGGGCCAACACAACGCGAGGACACAAGGACAGCCGCCGGCCGGCTGCTGATGTAACGCCTGACATGGGGGAACGAAAGGACGCATGCACACGCGCGCGTCACTAAGGGTGCGACGTTTCATACTGAGGGTACCCTATGATGGCTGCTTGCAGAAGGGCTTATAAGAACCAAAGGCTGTCGGTCCTTAAATACGTTGCCATCGGCTGAAGGCGCCATTCTGCTGCTAACGACAGGAGATTCTGCCGTTGCCGAGATGAGCCACTACTGCTGACATGAGAGCTGCTGCCCGACCCGAGAGCGCGCTACCGGCGACAGAAGACACACTGCTGACGGGCAGAGACCAAGTTGCCGTACACACATGAGACATAGTTCATTTACAACCAGAAACAGTTAAAGTAAACTATTATCTGCTATTATGTCTGCCTTCTCTTCCAAACTAACTAGTGGAGGACATAACAAAGCCAGTCATCGGTATGTATGAACTGACCGTGAATACTGAAATAAAAGTTAGATGAATAATTAGTAAATGTTTGAGTTTTTCACCAGAAAAACGGCACAGCTACACCACTGTGAGTAATAAAATGCAAGGTTTAACAACATGGAATTCGCGGGGCCTAGAAGTGGGTAAGCATATGGGACAGTTTAGGACTAGACAGTGAGCAATGGATTTAAATACAGTACGCGCCAGAATTCGTGCAACCTGCAGACATAGGCGAAAGATTGATACTCTTTAGCTAATTGGCATTGAATCACGTTGTGATACTGGTTATGGTGCAGTCTATTTTGAGTTTATTTAAGTCATTATAGAATGCGAGTTTCTTAAGGAGTCTTGTTCTGACCAACGTACGTACTGCAAAATGTAACTACGTAAATAGTACGGGTATTAATCCATGATTTTGACTACCTTTACTAATTCAAATATATTTTATGGAAAACGTATACGAAAAAAATATATCTTGCACCCCAAGTTTTTGGCCTGATGTGTCGATGACACATTCGTCGTACTAAAGCTAAGCGACGTGCAAGCTTTCAAGACATTGTAGAGCTCGATCATTCCTGATATCCAGTTCACCATGGAAGAAGTCAACCATCAGTTGCCCTTCCTCGACGTCAAAGTTACAAAACTGGCAGACGGGAAGATAAGGATAATGGTCTACCGTAAGGCAACTAGCACCAGGCCAATTTTTACTGCCAAAGCAACCACTCTCTTCGTCACAAACACAGGACCCTCTTTCGACGTGTTCCAACACACTGTAGTGACGACAATGGGAAGCAGGAAGAGAGAAGGAACTTACATGCCCTTTTCAAAGCCAAAGGTTTTCCGAATTCCTTCATCCGCAAGTGCCTCAAAAAGTCTTGCATTCATCGGTCGAGCGAAGAAAAGCTAAAATTCTGGCTCGCCCTTTTCTACATGAAAAACGGTTCACAGGTGACCGCAAGAATCCTAGAACCCTCTGGGTTTGGAGTGGTGAATAGACCAGCTTTTCCAACCAGACGACAAATCCTGAAACCCAAAGACCTACTGCCAGCAACCGAGCAATCAGCCGTAGTCTACAGCATACAATGCAATAGCCATGTGCAACAGCCATGTGCAACAGCTCAACCACGAATTCGCCTTTGAGAAAGCGAGGGTGATCTACAGGGCCAATGAGAAAATGGCCAGGCTAGAGCTGGAAAGCTAGTCCTCTACTGGCGCAATCAACAGAGCTATCGACTTGAACCTTGCCTACCAAGCGCTTCACACAAGCCTCGGATCAGGTTGGCCAGAGCCAGTAGGGCAAACGAGTACGCAGGACCGAGAGCCAACGCCCACCAAAAATAGGGGTGGAGGTCGGAGGTCACGCGACCAACATCAAACACTGTCTCACCGTCGCAACCGCGAGGCCAAAGACAACCTAAGTGAGCAGCAACGAATGATCAGTCCGCCGGTTGACGTGAGGGAGGCTAACAAGCATACTGACTCGCCTAAAACTACGCTGACCGCAGAGGCGACGAAGGTCACGCAAGCTCACCAGAAGCCAACCTCCGGGGGACCATCTGTGGTCGGCAACAAACGGGCAGGCCATAGTTCACATGTCCAACACTGATATCAATTGAGGCAGACGGCAAGCTGGCTAACTCAAGGCCACCAGACGCAGCTAAAACAGCAGGCTGATGATTGAAGTGAGAAGGTTTTCGAAACGTCAGCTCAAATATAATTTGGTCTTTGAACCCGCCCCCTCTTCTTCTTCCTTATCTTTCGGAGATGATGAACGCGATAACATATCTGGAACCCGAATCTTTCGGCATACAGTCATAATTTACAGCGGGGAAGAAGGCGTGTTCAAGAACAGCATGGTCCTAGAAACTACTGATTTTAGGGTGGGTGTAAATGCCCAGATAGTCAAATCACCGCATTTATAGTTCAGAATGTCCAGTTGTCACAAGCAGTTTAAGCACGAGGGGATTTTCTGAAGTCAGAATAGGCACAAACGAATGCCTACGAAGTGTTAGTCTCCAGACTCCAGACAAACGAATATTGGGAATGTGTGACTGTTTGTTTGAAAAAAATTTTTGCCACAGTTCTTTTGTAATTATGTCAGGCATGACATTTAAATACATCTTACAAAACAGGACCTTTCACTGACTGAAAGGTTTATTTCACGGACATACAAGCCAGACGGCCCTGTGGTTGCAAATTAAATTAAAGTCAGTCTATTAACATGGAGCCATGACCTCCTAAGACAAGTATCTCTGCAAAAAGTGTCAACCATCTGAGGCAGAATGATGCTCACAATGCGTTAGCGTTACGGAGACGGGGACAACGATGTGCTCGCTGGCTATGATGAAGATGTTGCGTGACAATAGGCGCTGCAGCAGGCCAATCTAATTGACTAATAGGCGTGGGCAACCAGACAACCAAGCAACCTGTGCTGTTGCTTCGAGCACGTTTGACGTCTTCAACTTACACGTGCCGCCAACATATTGGAAAACTGCCACGTGGGAATCGACGATCTGCGTGCGGTTTGTTGTACGCCATAATTTTTCGGGCAGCCCGTCGAACACGCCACTGGCATGAATTTAAACGAGGCAAAGATCACGAGACTAACATAATTTATTGAGGTTATACAACATCACGACCTGTTCGTAAACTGCGAATGATAGCGTAAATGAACTGCCGAATAAATTATGGACCTAGAAGAGTGAAACTTCATAGGTAAACAGGGTAGGAGTTGATGAACTGTATGCGACAAATCAAAGGGAGACCAAGATGGCCATTTCTGGTTCGCTAACCGTCATCTGAGCTATTAATCTTAGATGTGGGTTCATGGTCAGAAAGTAGAGGATGGGGGTCGGAAGTAATGACGGCAAGGCAGTTCGCGTTACACTGAAAGCCCGTCAAGCGAAATTGAAGAAGAAGAGCGGTAAAGGAGAGGGTAGCAGGGCAGGAAGGAGACCTAAAAGGATCTGGGTTTGCCGATTGTCACCATGGCAATGCGAGGTTGATCACATGATCCTGCTGCTCACAAAGTTAGGGTTTTCTTCTACGTATATCAATGGCCTCCGCAAATGTTAGAGGACGTCCGGTCGTCATACGACCTTAATTGCAGTCTCTTGGTTGACCGTATATCCAGGGGGCAATAGGTGCCTTGGGATTGAACTTTAGGCTATGTTATGCTCCGCCCCGAACAATCACTTCCGCATATGCTCATCTGATCACGTTGCCAACTGCCTTCGCGTCGGCGCGCGATATGTCCGCAAACGCAACTACGGGATCATAGTACGTCAACAAATTCTGCCATTCTCGTGATCTTTGCTTTGTTAAACTTTCCCCGGGAAAACAGTGTTTCAGCTGGCAGGAATGTTCGAAAACGGCTAGAACTCTATTGATACGTTACACATGACAAGCAAAAGCGAAAATTTCTCATTTGGACCAGATTTAAGTGATCGGTCTCAGAAATAAGGTCTCTTGGTTCTTCCGCCTACGTGTCAAGGTATCACAGTTAGATTTAGCCTACTTTATATGATAGAACAGAAGTCTGATTCTTGCATCTGCGAGCTGCATTCAAAATGAAGATGTTATATATGATTGATTTATTAGTCTCTCTGCTTCAACCTAAATTGGACCGTGCTGCCTTTCATACGATAGCTAGGTTTGTGGCGGGCAGCCACAATGCCTACCTCCCTTCGTTGTCCAGGGCTCACTGCCCAAAAGTCGTGTCGTCACAAGCAACTGCTAAAATGCTTTCTTTCACTGGCACCCTTGTCCCGCGAGGCTTGACTTCGCAGTTGCTTCTGGCTAACCGAAAACAGCTGCGTCAACGTTCCCTGTTATTCGGCATGCCGGTGGACCCGACAGTTGACCTCAGCTTACTTAGTAGGTAGACACGTGCGCCCAAATAAGCACGCTTGCATAAGTGCCACTCGAATACGACAAGCCGCAGCCACGTAGCAGGGGGCATTTACAAGCAATATTCGCTCGTGCAATTGCAACACACCAATTGCAGAACACTTGAACTCGCTTCAAAGTCATGTAAAAGCACCTGCCATCACCCCACACAACACAGTCGACACTCTCAGGCCTGGCTAGACGCAGTCAGGGCCAGCGCTGCCTGCCCTAGCGGCCACTCCCACACGACACTGTAACTGGGAGTTATGTATACAATAAAACCCTCATTCTGGTGACTCTTACCATTTAACTTCAAACTTTGGATTCGAACTGGTGATTGTAGTGATTCGAGTACTCCCACTACTTAGACCACTACGTATCTCAGTTCACGGCATTGAAGTTGAATCTACCCGATGAGCGTGTTCAGAGTTCCCTAAGCGCACACACACACACACGCACACACACACACACGCCACCGATCTGGCAGCCCCATGTAATGGAGCACCATATAATGGACCTTACGACGAAATAGATGCACGTACCTACACAGGTGATTGAATTGGTGTTTTTACATTGCCTGCCAAAGTGTCCTGTGACTAGTTTTTTCAAATAAACAGCACAAACTGAGCCGTAGCTCAAAATTCCTATTTTAAAATTAGCTAATAACTGCTATTGATTGTCCACGATGGCAAAGGTAGTTTAAGTAGTATACGTCATATACGCCAACTCCCAGAAATCGTTCGCACAGGACCGGAAATAAAAGGGGTCTTGGGGCAGACGTTACGGAGGCGAGATCTTCCATGCACTCCATGCAGTCGCCGAAAATAACAAACCAACTGCCACATGCCCGCAGTCCAGGATCCGCCAGTGCGTCACGGCCACATACATGCCGCCCGCGCCGTGTGTCGAGCAAACCAGACAACCACCCACATAGCGGGGTCAGTGGTCGTAGTCGAGATGAGTAGCGAATGTCTGCTCACATACTATGCACTAGGAATATCCTGAAACGACCGGAGCCATGCAAATATGCCGGAATGGACAATCTGAAGGAGGACACCGACGACTCAACAGACACCCGTACGTCACACAGTCTTTGTTTTCTGGTGAATATAGCCATTGCCTATCAGAACCGCTCTCTTACCTTCTTCTGCCTACAATTTGGGTCAGACAAAGTGGGCTTTAACAGCACAGGAAGAAGTACAGTCAGCAAAGGAAATTTGTAGAAGGAAGTGTTAACTGGAAAATGTATTTGAATTTGTTTCCCGCGGCCGTTGAGAGTAAGTTGTTTCGCGTGTTTATTGAAGGTGTGTGCGGCGCTCAGTGCCGCATACTATCCTACTATAATTCCAGAAATGTAAGTTGAAGAATACGACCTCCTAGACACCATTTATATCTTTTCAGGAATTTTAAGAAACCTGCATTTTGATAATCGGTTTTTTCCGCAAGCTGAGGAAAATGTACAGACATAGATCAACAAATCTTCTAAATCCCAAAAAATAAAATGTCTTTAACAGTTTGTAAAGTATATTTCACAGCCTATCCTAATTTGCCACCCATAAAACGAAATGCTGGGTCTAGGGGTAAATTATATGCACTACTTAAACAACAGCTTGCCCATGCGATATTTTCGACGTATCTGCAGACCAGCATTGACACCAATCGCAAAAGACAATTAAAAACTCCTAGCGCGTTTACCCTGGCTCTCGCCGCTAAGATCAACCACACGTAGGAATAGAGGGGAGAGGCTAACAGCTTTACTATATGCGCTTCGCACGACAGAAGCAGTTCAATTCTTCTTTAGCAATGCACGCTTAGGGTGGAGGATTACTTTTTGCCAACTGACGTGCTGGCTGGAAACCTTTATCCTACTACCAACAGTTTAAACATCCCCGTTCAGAATAACGTGCAGTTTTATAGGACGTTTTTAGTGTATGGAGGCTCTTAAATGGTGGGGTCACGCACATCAGTCCTCACTATTATTTTTCAGAACGGCTTATGGTTTTTGGTAATGATAAGCTTCATATGCCAACAGCAGGCATGCCTGTAGGAGATTACAGGGAAGATGAGCATGGCTTATTAGGCAGAGAATGACCTGAGTCTCATATACGATGAAATTACGCAACCATTGTACTGTTATGAACGAGGTAAGCAGCTGTTTAAAACTTTATCTGGAAAAACTCCTGAGGGTGCAGCGAAACTCAAACTACTCGACGCTACTACTTACCATCAACATATAAGTCATAGCTAAAGTTTGAAGCGCAAATTGGGATTAAACGACCCATTAAACAATTGTATTAATACCTACTCTGGCTCTACACTGCACGAAGTCGGAGCAGCCTGAGATAATGACCTCTACAACGGGCGGTGTCGGAGATGCGCCGGACGAAGGCGATGGCCAGGTAAAGGCAGAAGAAACCTTATTGCAACTCACGAATCAAAGCAAATATGCGTGCCAAAGGTTCTTGTTATAACGAAGACAAAGACGGCATCTTTGGAACTATAGTTTTATTCTGAACTTTCGGCACCACACAAGAAGCCATCGTCAGGGAAAATGAAAAAGCAGCAAGCGTTAACTACGCGTAAATGGGGTTGGCAGGGGGTGGCAATTTGTGATTGCTCCATGTCCACGCCACGTCCATCCTCATGCATTCTTATCGTGTGTCTCCTACGCATGTCACTGGAATTACGGCGTGTGACCTTGACGTGGCAGCCTGCATGCGTGTAGAGGAACTGGGCCCCAGTTTCTTGTCCTGGACACGGATGGCAAAATAGCAGGGCAATATATTTACATGCACTTTATGGATTCAGGATCTGACAGCCAGGCCTCCAGAATTTTGCACCCCATCTTATTACTCGCTCGTGCTATTATCCGTGTGTTCGATTAGTCGAATTTGTGGCCTTCTCCCAGAGTGTGAGTAGCGAGCTGGAGACATTGGACAACCTTTCCGCACTGTCCGTTTGTGCTCCGTTGTGAGGTGCCATGTCGCGAGTGTTTTTTCCACTGTACAGGGCAGACCGGGCGACGACTTAACTCGCAACCCCCAATTACGCGTAGCCAACGCCTCCTGTTTTCTCATTTTCTCTGACGATGGCTTCTCGTGTGGAGCCCAAAGCTTAGAATAAGGCTATCATTATTACAACTGCACCTCCAAGAGGAAGGTCCTACACCGTGGGATATGGTGGCACACCTAAGCCAAGATTTCCACTGCGCTAGCAATCTACGTCGGCACCCGCCCCCGATTTCCTTGAAATTGCCTTGACAACATGCCCTTGCGTACAGAAGTTTGCAAGTCCACAATTATTACAAATTGATTTGGGTGCATGACATCGACCATGAGACCAGTCTATTCAGGGGAACGTGGTGGACTTCGTGTGTGTATGTGTGGTCTAGCTGCGATTTCGATGAGGTCTGTGAGAGCCTGCCACGCTGACTCATGCTGCCTTCGGTCATCAAGCCGCGCACGCTCGCTGTCTACTCGCGCTCGAAAAAACTACCTCGCAGCTTTTTGGTCAATCGTTGCGAGAGGCGCGCGATGTCCTGCTGTTCTCACGCTTCCTGCCAACTCGCCGCCTCAAACCCGTGTACGCTCAGTGCTAAACGATACTTCCGCCTCATCTGATTGGCGGCAGCTAACAGAGCACGCATCCCGCAGCCAAAGTTTCACTCACCCGCACAAATTCGCGGACACATCTGGCGTGCAAGCGCAGCTGGCGGCTGACAGACTTTGAACCGTCTATTTTGTGGCAGTAAATTTTTGTCTACCAAAATCCTATTTCCTGACTGTTGATTTGGGGGAACCTTCTGCTGTTGACGCTACAACCTGCGACAGGTCCAATGAATACGTAGTGGTCCTGTCTGTCCCACGCCCTCCTAGTTATTGACGCCACAACCGACGTCGCTCAGAGCTTAGTACCTCGCGTGCAAGCAGTTTGCCCGCGTGCCTCGAGGCATGGCCATCGGATGGGCGACCGCCACGGCTGCCAGATGCAACCGGCGCGCACCCTAACACGCGCACCAAGTCTCCCCCATTCTGGCCTAAAACAAGAGTGGCTTGACCTCAATCTGTCCAATGAGATTCCCGTTTTAGTAGACTGGCCTCATTTAATAGGTGGGCCTCAATCTGTGGGACAAAGGTGACAAGGCAGTGTCTGCCTTCAGGAATCGCTCCGGCCCCCACCCGACTAGGGAACAGATACACTAGTCCGCGAGTCAAAATTATTTCCATCTATTCTCCTATGCTTCTACAGAATACACTATTCCTAACAATCTGGCTGCCCCACTGTCTTCTCTCTTCTCCTAAAGGAACCGTGGGCCTGGAAGATCGTAGATGTTAGGGCTTACCTTCTTAGCTTCAACACTGGTCGATACATGCACCAATAGGTTGGTGCAGTGACGGTGACTGGCTACAGGGGGATAGATGAAGGTGATATCGGCCGTAGTTGGCGCCAACCGCTCTCTTCACTTTCACCGTGGGTAAAGAAGTCCAGATTGAGCCCGTTCTCCAATATAAGCCATAAACACTACCTAGATTCCTCTTAAATAATAGACATTGCGCTGGTACTACCGCAATGCCTACCCTCACTCACCCTCATTAGGTGTCAAGACAGGCTTATGGAGGTCGAGACAGAGACGGCTGTTACTAACCTACTATGCACTAGCAATGAAGCTTAGCCTTATTAGTGCTAGTACTATTTCTGAAGCTAAAAGAACTCAAAGGGGACGTGGATTTGAAATCAAAGCTGGAGCTCATACCCTCTGGATCTCAGCAAGGAGCGTGAATCTGTGTTTAAGCTATTCCGAGTAAACGCATGTTTGAGGCCCTAAGCACACCAGGGCTTGTCTTAGTTTTCGTCCTTTTTCGTCTATTTACCAACACTTGTGTCAGTTTCTCCTAAGTTTAGACGGCAAAGACTTTAATGCTGTTGCCAAAAGTAA
This sequence comes from Ligula intestinalis, assembly GCA_036362985.1. Lineage (NCBI taxonomy): Eukaryota > Metazoa > Platyhelminthes > Cestoda > Diphyllobothriidea > Diphyllobothriidae > Ligula > Ligula intestinalis. The sequence continues at coordinate 24,847,042 of JAYGXS010000005.1, forward strand.
TATGTCACTGCAGGTAGCGCTAATTCTGATAATCATAATCAAGAAGTCCAGTAAATTGTTTAATAAAATATGGACTATACATACATTTTGGAAGTTGGAGGCTTGTATACAGTCCTTACCTATATGGGGCAAATATTAAACTGAGGGCACAAGTAAACGTTTATTTAATTAAAGCTCAAGTTCTACAATGTTCTTAGGTCGCAACGTACAGTCAGTTGCCGTTTGCACAGTACGCATCTCCAGCTTATAATTTACGTAACATCTACTCTCTAATAGGGATCTACCTTCTTCAGAATCAACTTGTAATTCCTTTAATTGTGCCAGTAACTGAGTAATAAGTAAGACGCCTAACAAATGGGAATATGAGCTTACCAAATGTCTCATCTTCAAGTGGAAATTGCGTAAAACACTCAGAATTTCCTGCAATTATGCGGTCGAGGTTTCAAATCAGCAGATACAGGCAGATTACGCCGGACCACACGACAAGCTTGAGGTTACCACGTTGAGGTGCTAACTCAGCAAGTCAAATAGTGATTAGCAGTGTGGGACAGAAGTCAATAGAAGGTGTGGTGGCTTGTTGTGTAAAGAGCCCTTTGTGACTGCTTTCGACATAAAAAGACACAGCTAGAGCCTTTGCTGTTTTTGATACGATATGACTGAAAGCGAGCCAGATTGAGACGTCGGCTGCATTAAGGGGTTGCTTCGGAAGCAAGCTCACGTACCTTTTGATCAAAATCTATGTATTATCTGCTTCGAAGGGGAATGTTTACCGTTTTTTCTGCACCCTGACCGACATATGTCTACATAAGCTGCACCTGGGAGAGCTGCGACTGTTAAAACATACTTATGGCTTAACTGGAACCTCTCGGGTGGACAGAAGTAAGCGCATACAGAGAAGTGAAGTAGCTTCGCAGCGGGAGCCCTCGTGAGGAAATCTGAGCGAATTTCTTTTATGTTAATAGCAAAGCAAATAATATTACCGGTACAGTGATGTCAGTCAGCCACAGTTCTCAGGTGGTTAAGAACGGCCATCAAGATCGTGCCAGAGTCGTAGGAGAATGCGGACGGAGCAGAATATTGTCAAAGGTTTGAATACCATGAGGAACACTGCATGAGAGAGCGAATTAATACGTCTTTAAGAAGAAGAAGACTCGATCGCTGGGACAATACCTTAATTCGTCTGACGTTTCGACATCCATCGCAGCTTCATCATCAGAGACATAGTCAAATTGACCAACACGATGCAAGTACTGAAGAACAGCGGAAACCGCCCAATCACCCACAAACACAGTTGTGTAAGGACGCTCTATCGGCGTGTTGGAACACGCAGCAGCGAACAAGACAATAAAGTTGCAAAGGTAGAATACTTTCGACGAGTATTCAGATAAAATGGCTACTTGCGTGCGCTAACGAGATGGCAAACAAAATCGCATCCACCCCACATTTAAGCGAGCGATTCCGTACATCAAACACGTCTCGGAAGCTGTCAGCCGCCTTCTCGCACCACTTGGAGTTGGAGTCGCACACAACCGGGAGGCAACCAGAAGGCATCAGATAATGAAACCACAAGACAGACTGCCACGGCAAGAAACATCTGAAGTCGTATACAGGATCTTGTGCAGTTGCGGGCAAAGCAACTATGTCGGAGAAACTGGCAGACTTCGTAAGACATGAATTACCGAACACGTGGCAGCAGTGCGGCGAAATGATGCAAATTCTTAAGTTGCAGCTCATTCCACGAGGCCCGGCCACATGTTTAAATTTGATGAGGCGAAAATTTTCGCAAATGGTGTCAATCAGGTGGGCCGAGAATAACTTGAGTTATGGTTTACGGGCCCCCAATCCATAAACAAGTGCAACGATTTGCCCAATCTTTATTCGGTGTTGAGAATAAATTTGGCCGCAGCAATTTGCCACTCAAGGTACGGACAGGCCTACGCAAACAACGGAGGGCCCGATGGCCGATCAATCATCGCGCCTGAGTTCACCACGCGTAAGAAATGTTCAGCAGGTCAGAGCCCGTATGCTGTTTAGCAAAGTATCAACTCACAAGAAGGCAATTAACGTTAACTGTCTCTGTATGTTTGCAGCAATGGTTGTATCCTGTAAATACTGCAAACCCCTCTGCATGTTTTACCCGTTTCTGCAACTGCTCTTTGACTATGCTTCTGACAATGAATCCGCAATAGATCAAGAAACGTCAGGCGAATAAAAGTATTGTCCTAAGGATCGAGTCCTCTTCTTCTCACTTAAATTCTAAGACTCGCATGTTCGCCTGTATTGGCAATACGTCTTTATCCTGAAACGCACTACCAAATCCGCGTAAGGATGTCTTAGAACAGTGATGAAAAGTCAGCTAAGAAAGCATAGTGCTCACAGATAACTTTGATGTTCAATGACATCAGATGTTCTCTGCAAAAAAAGATCCTTTCTTTGTTCACGTACACTGGAAAAGCAAAGGTGCTGTTCTTTTATTGTGAATTGCTTTCATTTGTTTTACAGATCAGATCGGGTCAAGTCAAGTTTCATTAAGGGAAATTGAACTCTCTAGTAAAACAACAGAGTTTTGCAAGGCATTGGTTCAGCAGAACACTTCAAAAGAGTGGCGTTGCCAGTAAATGGAACTGGATAAATAGGGCCGCCAGTGAAAAAAACGTTTTCTGCATTGTTTGGAAATGCTTGCCGGTTTATGGCCATTTGAGAGATTTTAAGCAAAAAATCTGTCGCCCGTAGGGGGAGTGGGTGGGAGGAGAGTACATTCAAGTCGGACGGCTTCTGCTGGAGCCCGTCGCAGTTGTTATCAATTTCCTAACGGTCACACGAAGCGAAGCTTGCGAATAACACCACCGAGTGTTGGTACTCATAATTTGCACTTGAATCTGTTAATTAGCAGATTTTGAAGTTAATAGTTGCTTCATCAATAACCGTTATTCTACAAAAATTTTTAAAGATTACAATGATGAAAATCGATTTCTCCTTCGTCAATCGGACAAGAAGGTTACTCAGCTGCTGTGAGACATGGCAACCCTGCATCCGTCCTTTTATAAACTAAGAATTCAGAAGATGAATTGGCGAACGTACCTTTGGTTTCGATAATTCTCATCAGGCCTTAAATTTATAGGGTAATTAAGTAAATGGACAATGCGGGTTAGTAGAAAAAGTAGGACAATTGTCAGAGGAGGGGGAATGGGGGGAGTTAAAACGGGGTCAACATTTGATCAGCATTAGGGGGGAGCTGGTAGTCGGTTGAGGTGTTAAGCCGCTGGCTGTTGGATTAGCAGCTTTTGACCATGGTAACGGTGGTGCCGCGATGAAATTCTTTTGGGCGCAAAGGATGGGTCGGCGTTGCCTGATTGCGGCCACTTCTGCCGTAGCCAAGAGACGCTGTCCAAGAAATTTTGAGTAGCTTGAGGGGACCTCTTAGATAACTCGGAAGGCCTCTTTAGCATCCACGCGATGGTCAGAGTCTACCAGATGCACTAGAATGGAACTGCTAACACCCTTGAGTTGACCCTTTTTTAACCATGCTGGGATGTGTTCTCGGACTCTTTTGGACAAACGCCGACTCGTGCGACCAATGTATCCCGCCCCACAGGAACAGGTAACTGAATATATGCACATGGATGTGGTCTGGGCTGGGCTGGCAGTTTGGCCTTGATCTCTACGTATAGGATGGGAGTGGTCGAGAAAAGTACGTGGGCGTTGGCTGCTGGGAAGGTGGTTGCTACAGCTTGACTCAGGCG
>JAYGXS010000005.1:24857930-24887622 GCA_036362985.1 Ligula intestinalis
GCCTGCTTTGCATTTTTAACAGTGGCCAAGTTATATAAAAAAACAAGATGTTTACTGTCAATACAAGCGAAACTGTGAATCTCATCATCTGACTGAGAAGAAGCAGAGTTGACCGCTGGGACGAGAGTTTAATTCTTCTGCTGTTCCAAAATCTGCCATGGATCCATTATGGGAGGTTATTGCAGGAACATATAATTCACGCACAGGTAGATGATTAATGTGTAGGTAACAGATTGTTTTATATGCATAAAAGATTCGGGGTCATGATATGTTATCGCGTTCATCATTTCCTAAAGGTAAGGAAGAAGAAGAGGGAGCGGGTTCCTGGACCAACTTATATTTGAACAGACGTTTCAAAAACCTTCTCAGTTCAATCATCAGATTTTTTTGGTAGCTGTGTCTGGTGGTCTTGAGTTAGCCAGCCTTGCCGTCTGCCTCAACTTATATCGGTGTTGGACGTGTGAACTTTGACCTGCCCGTTCGTTGCCGACCGCATTTGGTCAATCGGAGGTTGGCTGCTGGTGGGCTTGCGTGACCTTCGTCCCCTCTGCGATCAGCGTAGTTATTGGCGAGTCAATGTGCCTGCTGGCCTTCCCCATATCACCCGGCGGACTGATCATCCGTTGCTATTCACTGGGGTTGTTCTTTGACTCGCAACTGCGACAGTGATACAGTGTCTGATGTTGGTCGCGTGACCTCCGACCTCCACCCCTGCCACCCATTTTACCCCAAAACTCTGACGATGGAAGCGAGAAGGTTTTCGAAACGTCAGTTTAACGTCGGTCCATGAACTTGCCTCCTCTCCTTCCTTACCTTTAGGTGGTGATGAACGCGATAACGGACTGTATACTGCTGCATACCCATGAGTATAAACGGCTTCCCCCTAGCGAGAATAGTTGCTTGCTTGTGCGCTAATGGCCTGCTGACCGAAGTACAGGTCGTTACTTATTGAACTTGCATCACACGTGCTGCGTTCGGGATGGCAGAAGTCGAGAACAGTATATTGCTGTTGGCTACTGGAAAGGTGGTTGCTAAAGCGTGACTCAGGCGCCTAATTATAAGTTGACTTCGTCCGTCCCCCTGAACTTGGGACCCTGATGAGCAGTCGCTTTTTGTTTACCGTTAACACCGAGAGTTTTGGCGTCTTTCGCCGTGTCCTTCGAGATAAATCAACTGGAATACCCATTTCTTTCGAAAAGCGCCCTCAAAAATCTTAAGCTACTTTTCTCTGCTACCAATCGCGCTAATCCTTTTTGCCAATTGCGTCAAGCATCACACTTAATTACGTATGAGGTTTAACGGTACGAAATAAGCAAAATGTCGTGTTGATTAATATAATTTGATATAAATGCAAAGGCCTGAAGATTATTTACCGAAACCAAACGTATGTTTGCCAATTTAAGCCTACAAATCCCAATGTGGTGACTGATATCTCAAGGGTAGCCCTGAAAACCACCGGACAACAGTACCCCTAAAACGGGGGTTAAATTAAAAGAATACGATTCAATCGCTGGGACAACACTTGTATTTGCCTGCTGTTCGATATCTGCCGCGGGTTCTTCATACGAGGCATGATCAAAAAAAGTAGCGAAAACGAATTATGCACGCACAGGAAGTTGTCGTATTTATAGGACACACCCATTACTGCACAAATATGACAAACCGGCATGTGGGTCGTGACCTTGAACTTGCGCACCGGTGCTGCGTTTGGGAGTGATAACTGCTGTCGTGAGAACGAATCCGCGACGGATTTTGAATCATCAGGTAAATGAAAAAAATATTTTCCCGGAAATCACTTGCGCCTATTCTAAAGATGTCCATTGTTTAATCATGCTGTGTGGAAAGTGGCCCTTCTTTTTGCTTTGAACGCACCTCCCCCAGGATAACCAGTTGCAATGCGGTAGTCTGCTTGCCGCATTTGTTTGCCCCTAAATGTTTGCAGTCCAACCGAAACACCAGGATTGGCTGAGGATAAAAAAGAAAGTCTTTATGATTATGCAACGATCCGTTCAGTTTCGCTATCTGCACAGTCTTTGATCAGTACTTTTGAGGAAATAATAGCCCAAAAAGGCACTTTTTGCCTTTGATGGGTTTGGTGGGCGGTGGGTGGGCGCAATGGTGTACAACCGTCCCACCCAACAACCTTACAATGGCTACATTATTTGTGCTGCGTGCGCCGTTCAATTGAATTGTGTGTACTTGCATGAATGGTGGACCTTATACACTGCCACCACTATCTGTTATCGTACGCAGTCCAAATCGAGACAGGCATCTACCACTAGTTCGCTGAACCTGGAGCGTCCTTCCCATAAGAAGAGAAGCATTTCTGGGGCCTGAGAGCTTGTCGCTGTTTTTAAGATTATTTTTATTTTGTCAGTTGCCAACTGCCCTTTCTCTGACAATTATTGGCGCGTTGCTTTAGGTTTTCAGCCGCATACAATTGTAGTAGAATGTCAATCTCGAAAAGAGCAGTTTTAGCTTTAAGTTTTCCTATCTTGTCTGTTCTGGGAATCTTTAATGACTTGCCAGTGAAAGCCATTGCGTACATTGGCCGCGATTATACTCGGCGCCAGGCTACCGTCCGATTTTTTGGTCAGTGTTGCCCATTTGTGGGACAGCAGCGTTTATATCGCTGGCAAACCTGTCAGGCACAATTTTTTTAGTTTCCTTTTTTACTACCGAAGCGTTTTAATGGGTCTTCAAACTGACAGCTTCGATACGATGCAGTGTTTGAGTTGGGTCAGCCCCTGTGTCATTGAAACACATCAATGTAGTGGGAAAGATTTGACATACCGAAACATTGTCTAAGCGCTTGGATAATTAGATACCGACCTTCTGAGCGAAGCAAACCAATACTGGGTACCCAGGTTTTGCCACTGATGTCTCAAGCTGTTTGTTTCTGGTTTTTTCTGAAACTATGACAACGATGTGAAGGAACAGGCGCAGTCAGAAAACTCTTTTTATTATATTAACCCTTTTGCCAGAGCAATTTCTGTGGAACGCTATTTCCCTTGCGCATATGTACTATTTCATGAATGTTTCATAGAATTTATATATTTTATTTATTTGGATATAATACGTCGCAAAAGAAGCTTATGTTGCCTCCTCACATACCCCTTATCCCAGAATTTTGTCCAATTGTGTATCCCGATTCCCCACACTGAGAAGCCTATAACCACCGTTTTTGCAGGGGAACGTGCTGAGACTAGGGGTATATGAGGAGGGTTACATATGCTACTGTTGCCAATACGTCCTCGGGATTGTTATGTTAACTATTATGCAGTGGGTTCTTCATATATATCCCGTTACTAAGGGTGCGTACGTATGATAATCACAGTATATACGACAGGCTTACTCATTTAGTATTAAATAATCATGCGCTGACTCTAGGTGCCTTCGTTCGCCAAGCCACGCAGGCTCGCCGGTACTTTCTTGGTTAATCGCTGCGAGAGGTCCGCGCTGTCCTGCTGTTCTCACGCTCCCGGCATACTCACCGTTTCATATGCGCATACGCTCAGTGCTAATCAATACTCCCGCCTTATCTGATTGGCAGCAGCCAACAAAGCACTCATTCCGCAGCCAAAACTTCATTCACCCACACAACCTTGCGGACACATCTGGCATGCAAGTGCAACTGACCGCCTTTGTACCGTCTATTTTCCGGCTGTAAATTCCTGTTTTACAACACCGTTTTGATTCGATTCTGTAAATCTTTAATGACTTGCCAGCGAAAGCCATTGCCTCAGTTGAACGCGAATTGTGATTTGTTGGCAGTAACACCTGTGACAATTAGTGACTAGACCCAAACGAAGTGCAATTGTGAACGCATGTCGTGACTAGCTCAAATCGAAGTGCGCTTTACAAACGCTTGCTGCTTTCGACTTCTGTAACAACTAATCACGGGCCGACGCGCACAGACCTTAATGCGCTGTCTGCTACTTGGCATCATTCCGCCCAACCAGGGAGCGGCCGCAAATAGCGTTGTCGGCGCCTTGACGACCCCGCGCTCTCATCGTTGGGCGCCTGTAAATCCGAGTCAAATCTTCTCATACCTGAGAAGAAGACGACTCAATTGCTGGGACAATACTTTTATTCACCTGAAGTTTTGACATTCGTCGCGGATTCATCATACGAAAAATTAGGAGAAAAGGGTTATAATATATAATGCATATTCTTTAATCTATCTGCAGAATAAAATCCTACCAACCTGGCTTTCCCGTCTTTTCTCTGTTCATTCAAGTTTCAGGGCCTGGAGGCCCTAACCGTAAGAGATAACCCTTATAAGCCGTAGTATTCATCGATAGTTCCATTGGTTTCCGGTGCAATTTCAGATTTAGTATTGCGGAGGTGGAGGCGTAGCAACCTTGGTTAAGAACGTTTTGTATGTTTCTGAAAAAACGGCAAATCTGTCTTGTCCAGAAGCGGTATGGTTGACTGTAAGAGCAACGGGTTCCCAAAGCCTTGACATCTTAACTGTCTACCGACCACCAAGGCACGATCTCGAGGCTGATGTCTTATTGCTGAATGAGTTTAAAGCCCTCGCTACGCGATCAAATGCTCTTATTGTTGGGGTCTTATATGTACCTACGATCAACTGAAGATCCTCCCCAGCTGATTGCCCTGAATCGGCATTCGACCACCAGCTCCTGAATATAACTCAATCCCTGCTTCTTACCCAGCGCATCACATTTCCAACAAGGATTCGTGAGGGCCAGTGGATGAACTGCCCTGATCTTGTGCTCACTAAGTCGCTTGACAATATTGACATTGTGCATAGCTATTTCCACTAGGCCAGAGTGACCATGTAGTTCTCATGTGGAAATACATTTTATTTTCTTTGCCTGCCCAACCGCAAGACCTCTGACTTAATATTTGGCGTGACAATTTCGAGCAAAAGAAACATGATTTCTGTTTCATCGACTGAGCATTTACACTCTCCGACAATTTTGAAGAAGCTAGGTAACAGTTCGAAGGAATAGTCCATAACCTCATCTCTAGCTACTGTCCTATCATATGCAGAAAACTTACGCACAGACCTCGCTGGTTGACTCCATCTTTAAAAAAGGAAGTTTACAAGAAGATAAAATTGTGGAAAAAGTTCCATTATTGATAGGTCACCTGAATCACTAAATAGGTACAAAATGCAGAGGGACCGGGTCAAACTTCTGATTGTCAGAGATCGATAGAAGTTCAAAGAGGATCTGTTAAACCGCGCCATGGTTAATCCCAAAGTCCTCTACAGTTATATAAGACAAAGCACGCGGAACAAGGATCCCATCCCCCTACTGCGAACTGCCAAAGGTGCCAAAATCTCAGAGGACAAGGATAAAGCTGACTATCTTCCATAGTTCTTCCGGTCCATTGAGATGACTGAACCCGGTTTTCTATCCGACACTTATGAAGGCAATTTGATCCCATCAATTGATACAGTCCTCTTCACCTAAGATGTAGTTAAGAATGAGCTTCTCAATTTGAAAGAAATGACCTCCCTAGGCCCCGATGCAATCCTAGCTAAGCTGTTAAAGGAGCTAGTTTCTGAAAAGGCCAAGCCGCTAGCCCTAATCTTCCAGGCGTCATTTGTTACAGGCTGCCTAACATCTGATTGGAAGACAGCGACGATCACTCCCTTTTTCAAGAGTGGAAGCCGAGCGTCCGCAAGTAATTACCGGCCGGTGACCCTTACCTCATTTTGTTGCAAAACAATGGGAAAAATCATTAAGAAAGCGTTGATGCAGTTCCTCGAGCAGAATCACCTCCTTTCTGATGCCCAACATGGTTTTCGCAGTGGTAGGTCCTGTCTTACCAATCTGCTATTCTCACTTTATCGCTAAACCAAAGCATGTGATGAGGGCAAAATGATGCATGCGATCTACATTGACTTCAAAAAGACATTTTACACCGTCCCTTATCAATGCCTGCTGCATAAGCTGCGCAGCGCAGGCGTTCGCGGGACCCTCTTCCTATGGATCTAACAGCTTTTGGCAGGACGGTCCCTAGGAGTACAAGTTGGTCGCCAACAGTCCTCGGGTTTACTGGCGGTGAGTGGCGTCCCACAGGGCTCAGTTTTAGGTCCCACATTATTCCTTGTTTTCATCAGCAACTGTGTCAGGGATCTAGACTGTGATGTCACCTTGTTCGTTGATGACATCAAATTATGGAGAGTTGTCCAAATGCGGTAGACGAAAACCATCAGCAAGCTAACTTGAACGGATTGGAAGACCGATAAAAGCTTTGGCTGATGCCTTTCAATGTTCGCAATGCAACTTTCTTCAAATCAACAGTTGAAGAGCATTCAGCACGAAGGTCTTTTCTTTAAACGGTACACTGCTGCAACAAGTTGAAAGTCAGAGGGACTTCGGTCTATGGATTACTTCTTCACTTAAACCAACGCTGAACTGTAAGAAGGCAGCGAAGTCAGCCAGATCTATATTACAGCTGATTAGACGAGCCTTTATGGGGTTTGAAAAAGAGACATTTTCCAAAATCTTTGGAAGCTTCGTTCGGCCGCTCCTGGAATTCATTATACAGGCATGAAGACCTTGGACTGTCAAAGACTGCACCATCTTAGAGAAGGTCCAGAGGCGAGCGACCAAAATGGTCAAAGGTCTGGGAACACTGCCCTATCAGAGCAGACTGTCAACCCTTGACCTATTTCCCCTTTCCTACAGACAACTTTAAGGGGACCTTATACTTACCTTCCGTATTATGAATTACCTGGATTGCTGTTTATTTCCTGACGATTATTTTGCCCAGGCTAACAAGAAACTTTGCACGGGCATCGCCTTTAACTACGCCCTGGCAAAGCAGGAATCGACGGACAAAAGTTCTTAAGCAACAGATTAGTTCCAGCGTGGAATGCCCTTCCTGAAGAAGTTGTTCTCTTAACTTGTGTTAGTTCATTTAAGAGTAGACTGGACATGCATCAAGCACAAATACAAACCATGTTAAAAGAACTACTTCATCACATTATAGAGTATCACATTATGCTGCATCAGATACACTACACCATATACAATGCATCAAATTATACTACTCGTGATTTGCGAAGAATTGCATTTTCTGTCATATTTTGTTTTGATTTGACTCTAGTGTCTACCCAAAGCATGTCATTGCCGTTATTTTTAAATTTTTCTTTGTGTGCATTTATTCTCTATTATCGTGTTAACCAAAGGGAGTTCAAAGGCGTTCGCCTATCTTTCCCCAAATAAACTGTTACTGAATCCTACTGATATAGAAACTGCATAATACACTATTTTTGTATAAATTTGTGTTTAGCTGATGCGTATTCATCCAATTTAATGCTTGCAGATAGTGTAACTTTTGGATAAAGCGCATGTTCAAACGTCAGTTGGTCAATTTAGCAAAAAATATACCGCAAGCAAATGCGTATTATCAGGACTGTCTTCAAGCGTTAAACTTACAAAACTAGACACCATATGTCCCAAGAGGTTTTGTGGGTATACACGCAGCCGAAGTGAATCATGGGACGAAATCACATCTCCACGGGAACGTATTTACAAATGAACGCAGAAAACACTGCTACTGTCCGAGCTATTTATATTGGCGTTTACAGGACAAGTGGCAGGTTCGACGGCTCAAATCCTTGACCACGGATTCAGACAAACAAAGAGGTCTTCACCACAATTCTTGGATAAACTGAAAGGAGTAAGTCTTGGCCTCGTCAAACTTGAAAATATGACCGGGTCCTGTCCAGTGGGCTGCACTCTGGGAGTTGGTGTCTTTCTTCCCAACCACCGCTGCATGCTCGACCATTCGCGTCAGGCGTAATCTTCCGTTTTTTCCCGACGTAGTTGTTTTGTTGACAACCGCACCAGATCCAGTAAACGTTTCTAGCAGTTTCCTGCCGTGACAGTGGGTCTTTCTGTGTCCTGACCCAGCGCCTGATGGTTGCTTCTGGCCCGTGCGCAACTTCAGCTCCAAGGGGGTGAGCAAACGGCTGACCGCTTCAAATACATGCATCACGTACGCAAGAGCTGGCCAAAATGTTGACCCAGTTTGTATGTGATGCTTCTCCCGTCCGTGTATGCATTGGTTTACAAAATTGCGCGGGTAAACATCCGCTCTCAGTAACCATCGACGATGTTGTAATTCAGCAACTTTGTCTTCCACGTTGCTGCAGTGAGTCTCAACGTGCCGGTAAAGCGCTCTTATGCAGCTACGTTTTTGACCGATTGGGTAGTTCAGGGCTTGCATAGTGTTGGTTGCTTTCCCGGACACTTTAGTTTTTTGGTCATCACCGTTTTTGCGACAAACGAGGGCATCCAGGAAGGCCAGTTGGTTTTCTTCTCCACATCGTAAATTGAATGTCCGGGAAGATGGCGTTTAGAGGTTCCCTGAATGTCAATAGCTGATTCCACTCAATTACGACAAAGGTTTCGTCCACATATCAAGCCCAGCATTTCGGCTTGCGTTGGCGGAAAACTAGCGTCTCCAACCGTTGCAGGATCACCTCTGCTATGAGTCGGGAAATGGGTGAACCCATGAGCGTGCCCTTTGCCTGCTCGTAGATAGTTTCGTTGAAGGTAAAGTACGTCTTAAGGCCGCACTGCAGAAGCTAAAGTATAAGGGCGTGCCCAAGGTGATTCTCCGTTTCATCGTTTTTCTTTCGTAGGAGCAGTTGGATGGGCTCGACGGCCAGGTCCTGTGGAATATAAGTAGAAAGGGACGTGACATCAAAGGAAACCATGATATCGTTTGGTGGGAGGCTTATCTTTCAGTTTCTCCAAGAATTGTGTTGATGACCTGATTGTTGTGTCTGAATCAGTGGTCAAGAATTTGAGCCGTCGAAGCAGCCACCTAGTCCGGCGGTAGGTCGGAGTTCCTTTGAGACATACAATTGGCCAGAGGGGTTTGCCCTCTTTGTGCATCTTCGAAAGACCATAGAAGCGTGCCAGAGCCAGTTCTTCCGCTCTAGCCATGCATTGGTCGATTGGCAATATTGCACTTGAGTTCTGCACTACCAGCAACGTTGTGTTGACCTTGCGTTTCAGCGTTTTATGGGGTTGGATATGCATGGGACGTAGAACTGACGGTCGTTTAACAGAATTTGGGATTTGTGCATGAAGTCAGTCCTGTCAAATACGACAGTTGACCGCCCCTTGTCCGCCGGAACGATAACGAGGTCATTGTCGGCTCTGAGTTCTTTAAGTGCCTTACGTTCGACCTTGCATAGAGCTTCGCGTGATCGATGTTGCACTAGAAGAGACAGCTATCGGTGCCGTATAAGGTTCTTTGTTTCGCCGGTCGATTCCCTATGGCTGAGAATCTATTCAACTGCAGCAACCATGTTGGCTGGTGTGGCGTCAGCTGTGTTGAATGAAGCTTCATGATTTCACACCCGCATTTGTTCCACCGTCAGCTCCTTGGATGAAGGGTTGTGCACCAGTTTGTCATCACCGTGTGGTGGCTTCTAGAGTTCAACGTGCAAAAGTGCCCCGTCTCCACCTGTGTTCAATAAATCACTCTATCACTGACAGCAAAAGGGCGAATTAACGAAAAAAACTGAAATTCCAGTAGAATTTTTTTCCGAAGGACCTCAACGTCAGGAACCAACTGTCGGACGCCACCGTTGCAATGTGTCCGGGCTGCAAAAAAGCTATCAAAGGGCAAACGACAAACGATCGCTTAACAACGTTTACAGAACACTCGTTCGACGACATCTAGAATATGGCATAGAGAAGTGGCGTCCATGCCTCGTAAAAGACACAAAATGCCCCTAAAACATGCATGATTGCGCAACTAAGCTAGTACGTTTTCGAAAAAAATCACTAGTACAAAGAAAGTCGGAGTTTCTAAATTTATTCCTTATGCGTTACAGGCAACAAACAAGTGTTAGTTTTGAGTTGACAAGATAGTACACATTCATGGAACGAACTGTACTCTGAGGAAATATTTTAGTGCATTTTTTGTCTCAGCTTTGTGTACACGATGAAGCTGTGCACTAAGATGTTAAGCCCTAGTCTCTGCTCCGAATTCTTCACGCAATCAGTCGTGCATGCTACGACCATAGAGCTCTTCCAAGAAAGCCCGGATAGCGGTATGTGTCTCCTTTTTTTCTCGTTCGTATGAATGCGAATTAATACCACACCAAGTCTAGACGGGAACTATTTGTAAAGACAAAGCTACTGACAGTTTGTAAGTACGACTTTTAAAGTGGCTATCTTTTAGGCGTATGTCCACAAATGTATAGCACGCACCGACATGTAATCAATAGGGTCTCCAAGGCATTGCCTATTAACCTTAACAAATAAACGGATAAACTGAAATGCCTGAATTCTTTTTGCAACATCTGTGTTTCACTTTAAATTTTATTCAGTTCACACACTAAAAGTGCATGTAACGGTGGGTGACTTCGGTTAGCGGTATGATAACTTTTGTCAACGAGCGACAATATCTCCCGATATAAACTGGCAACACAACAAGCTCGTGCCTCAGTGGTTAGAGTACTTGTACTTGTTATGGCTGTGATCATGCCTAATCTAGCCAGCCTCAATGATGTCACGGACGGTGCCTCTCCATGCGGATCTGGAGAGCTCCGCCCAGTCTCTTCTCCAGCGCAACGGAGAGCGCAGGGGAATGAGGTCTGGCGCACCGTCTGCCTTATAAAAAGCCGCTAGTCCCAATGCCGACACTGTGACATGGCGAGCGTATAATGCCATTGAATAGGTTTGCTTGCCATCACGGCCTTTTGTTTAGGCTACTGAGCCAAAGTACTAGAGGAGACAACCTCGAACAAAGAATCCGAGCGGCTGTTGGGGACCCGCCTGTATGCCAAATCCCCATGAAACCTCATGAATATGTCAAAAGTTAGAGCCTCGGGGTTGCACCACTTATGTTTGGGTAAAACTGGCTGATGACTGTTGACAGGCTAAAAATGATCATTCTGGTCACCCTTTTCTTTGCCGGCAAAAGGAGTTTAAGAATATTACAAACTCGTATACCTGTACCGTTTCAAGGAAGTTTTCAAAGGATTCTATCATTTGCTCCAGATATACTGACTGAGTGATTGCTTTGGCTAACGTGACACTGATATCTCCAGCATTATTTAAAAAAGATTAACCATAGCGTATACTCATTGGGGCCCCAGAAAAAGTGCAAACTTATGGAGATCCGTTGAGAAGTAAGATGCAATATGTGAAGGTGTTTAACGTCGTGCTGACTTTGATGTACAAACGTATCTTACAGTGAAGAATTTCTCACCAACTTTCATGAGGTTTTTGGTGTGTATGTGTCTACAATATCTTTCAGAACAAATATTACTTGAGAATTTATCTGACACACAGGCCCGTAATCAGATAACTATAGACAGCAACTGGGATGGTAGGCTGACATCTCCAGCTGAGACTGAACACTTCAGGTTCGCAAGGGTCACTCCTTACAAACGAATAAGATAAGCGAGTAAGATGAGCGAATAAATATCTCAGTATAATACCTTCACAATAAGTCCTAAACAGTTAACTTTACACCCCACCCTTACATGACCTTGTAACTAGATAAGAGCAGGCGGTGGTGAACGAAGCCATGGAGACTACGAACTGGTACCCAGTACTTCAGGTTGCATTTCGGTCGTCCAAGGAGCCATTTCTGGACTACAATTAAGTACAGTGATCCCACCGCGATCACCGCTGTTATCTTCTGGTACCCTCTGCGAAATCTGAAACGTTGCCAAGCCAAATTCAAGTAATTGTGTGCTTATGTTTATATGTGTTTGTATAATTTTGCATTTAATGCTTAATACAGCTATACGCCAATAGCGTCGCATCTATGAAATCAACTAGGAAAACCACTTGAGGAAGTAGGTACCCTAAAGCCCATTGTTCCCAGAACTTCGCTTTGCAGCACAACTCCAGGATATACACTTCGATTTGTTTGTATGTAAAATCTGCAATGCAGCGAAACGACAAAACGCCAAGACGAAATATATCGACGGCTGATGGTATTTGAGCTCAAAGTATTCACTATTTTAAATTTGACACGCCTGGACAACACACGTTACGGCTGCTTGCTTAATCCACGGGTTGAAGAAAGAAAGCGTTTTGCAGGTTAATATCTTGGCTGGAAAGGCATTTATCGTATGCGCACACCGCCCGTTGATTCGCATGTGTATCTAATGGAAAAAATCTCAATTGCGCACATTTAAAACCACCCGCCAAAGATATATCAATCCAAAAAGCTGTGTTTTTGCGCCAGGCTGATGCAGCACCTGGGCTGGTTGATGAAGGCTTTTATGCGGAAAGCGATCAATCTAGATCCAATTTTTATAATGCAATAAAGCCCTCAAATTGTAAACAATTTGAAATACTCCTACTTATTCAAATACCTTTCCTAGAAGTGCTTTTACATAATCCGCCTTCGATGCGCTTCTTGACGGATAAGATATAATGGGCGTTAGCGCCACTGTTGAGACCCGTGATCCTTGACTCGCCGCGCCCCACTGCTGTTGACGGCGTGCCTCAGGTCAGGCAGACTGACGTGCGACCTTCACTGGGAGCAAACGCACGCACCGTGTCTCCCTATTCTGGCCTCAACCCACAGCGGTGTGACCTCAATCCGTCTGGACAGATATCAAGGCCATGGCTGCTGCCAGACGCACTAACACGCGACCTACTAACGCGCCCTCACCCTCGCATGGTCCAACCAACGAGCTCCGAGGTTGCAGCCAACGGTGGCCGCTCGAATGTCTACTCTCAGACTTCACTCAGGACCTTGCTTGCCTGGCGGCTAGTCATGCCCTCCGGCAGTCAAGACTTCGTCCTCACTTCCTCCAATTCATTCTGTAAAGAAAATATTCTTTGTACTATCATGG
Source organism: Ligula intestinalis (assembly GCA_036362985.1). Taxonomy (NCBI): domain Eukaryota; kingdom Metazoa; phylum Platyhelminthes; class Cestoda; order Diphyllobothriidea; family Diphyllobothriidae; genus Ligula; species Ligula intestinalis. The sequence continues at coordinate 24,870,757 of JAYGXS010000005.1, forward strand.
CTTTCCTAAGATTTCTCTTTCTTCCTAAGGAACCGGGCCTGGACGATCACAACCCTTAGGGTTAAGCCTGAATAACCATAAACCCTGTGACAAGGGAGTATTTAAGTTAGTGAAAACATTCTAAATTTAAGAGTATCTTAACCTACGTGCAGATTGATTGACACTCAAGTTTAACCAACTGCAGTGTGCATATTGTTCGTGGCAGGCTAAACCGCCCTTTTATTTATACTTTTTTCAAGAAACTTAATGGGATTCAGAAAGTGTATAATGGAGGTGAATTATTTTGTATGTCTCACGAGCGTACAAATTTATAGGCTATAAGGGGATATTTTATGGTCTAAGCAAACTTCATTATTGCAAAAACCCAAGCTAAAAAGTTTATTTAGTTTCAGTATGAACTGAACGGGACGTATATCTCCTGGGAAATGACTATGGGAAACTATGCTTTTATTCATATTCATTTCAAAATACAGGGCGACAACTTTAAATATTGCCATGCCTATAGAAATCGAAGGAAGAACAGTGGTTTAAAGAGACTTATATCGAAGAAAAAAGAAGGCTGCGTTACTTTCATTACCATCTTGTTGAAACACAGTAATTACCAGTGAGAATTCCAGCACATAATATGTTGAACATGAAAAAGTCGAATTTACTGACGGTAATACTGATTCTAAGGGAGAAATGCCCGAAGCATTTCGCAGCATTTTTGACCTCAATGGATGCGCCGGAATTTTAAAATTAACAGCCGAAAATGCCAATTGGCAGGGTTATTGTGTCCTCGTGAACAGAAACGTGTAAATATTATCACTACGGACAATGACATGAGGTACTAAAATAACAATTTCGAGCCTTTACTCTTCATTCGCCATTAGTTGTCAGATTACTTTCATGAAGGCTCAGCCTCAGTGGCTTTTTATAACTTGTCCTCTGTGTGACTCCCACGCAGGTGATAATCTATCCACCTATCTGCGTTAAGAATTGCTGCAGCTTGCAAGTACGAGGTTCTTATTTGGCTTGTAGGAGCCTGCCCCCCCCCAGCGCTGCCAGTCAATCGATTGTTGGTGCATCGCTGATTACTGGTTCATATTGGACTTGCCTCGCCACTTGTGATGACTGATCTACTTAGCGTGAATTGGCAGTCAAGTCAGTCAATCAGTCAATCGATTTTGCGAAACGCTGATTACTGATATCTGCGCTTGCAGAAACACACTTCACGCTAAGCCCATTCAACAGGCAAGGCCGAACTCTCTCGACCTTTCGCACCGGTGCGCGGCGGACGCTAGGCTGCAGCGCTCTCTCTATCTCTCGCTCCTCTTGGTTGAATTCCACCCCAGGCCGTGTCAACCTTTTTGTTAATTTTTATCCTGCTTCTTCTGTACAGAATACAATCTCCTTCTTCCTTGGCTTCCACGACATCTATCTTCTTCTAAGGAACCGGGCCTGGAAGATCGCAGTAGTTAGTAGCCTTAGTAGCCTTAACTGCTTTTGCGATAGGCTCACACACGCTATTTGCCTTATCCCTCTCCTTATCCCAACCGAAGTGCATGAGGGAAGAGATACCGCCACAGACGCTGCACAAATGCACTGCAAGCATAAACTTGTTGAATTGCAGTTTGCCGTATTGTGCCTTCTAGAATGTCGACATCCATACGATTTGTGATACAGCTTGACTGCTAATAATGGATGTGGACTTCCGTATTTACCCCACAATCTATCAACAGTTATCCTGTTGATTTCAACGATGGGCACTACGCGCTCCAACAGGCCGCAGCAAACGCTGAAGCAAGTCACAACAAACACTGAGGCAAGCTGGCCAGCAACACAAAAGCAACAGCAAACAGAAGCAACGCAGCGAACTACCGCGAAGGAATATGAGTAAACGCAGACTCGCGGCGAATCTGTTCACTTGCTCGATACTCCCACTTCCTTTTCGGGTGTAAAGACAAGGTCAGTAAGACCGGGGATGAGGGAGCGTGCAGATGGCTGGCGAGGTAATCACTCAACACCCGCACACTTGACACAGCCAACTCGCTAGGTATGCTCTTGCCTTCGCGAAAGCGCCATAAAGGCCACATTAAAAAAGAGCCATTGCAGCCTGACTCTCAGTCCTTCTTATTTTCCCATACGCACACACAATCACACGCGAACAAAAGCAGAAGCAACGTAGGGGGCGTGATTTTTCCCGTCAGTTGGCAAACCCTCCAAGCCACGGCTTTTAGCGCACCGTGATAGATTCAAGCGCATTCTGATTTATTATAGTGAGGGAAGAAACGCGCCAAGGATCGACCTCTCTCCCCCACCGTTTGGTGACCGCTAAGCTACCCCAAAATCTATCAATGCTCCAAGCATATACCGGCAAACCCACCAACAGTGCATTGATCGTCGTTGTAAATATTTGCTGCTACTTATCCCAAAACAGTAGGCAGATTTGTTTTCAATACAGTAATTGAGTAGAAGCAGATGCGATCACTGGAACAAGAATTGTATTCGCTTGACGTTTCGAAAACCATCGCGAATTCATTATTAGAGCCAATAGCAGAAGCGGTAAATAAATACATACGGTTTTGCAGCATTTATCGGATTCAGTCGCTAGGTTGCTGCATGCCCATTATAGTTAATGTTTTCTTACTCTCCGCTCGTTCGCTAATTGCGAACTGTGACCTGCTGAACTTGTATCACCCCTGTTGGACTTTCGCATGGAATATACTCGGCGACCAGGTTCGTTGTCGCATTTGGCAGTTACTGTCCGTTGATATTCTGCCCGTTTTTATTAATTTGGTTGGAGAAGTCCTCAGTACAATACGGAGATAAAGGTTTATCTGCCTGCGGTTCTGGGTCCTCAATCAAATTGAACGACGAGTGATTTAACATAAGGGGGTTCTACAGGTCTTGCAGTGTTTCTAAGCTGTATTTCAAGACCACTCATTGCCTATTCCAATTGGCAGTTTGCAAATGCGCTAATTCCTTTACTTCAACACTTTTTGCTTTTCTCCTCCCTCTGTCTTTTATACACTCTTCGTCTTCCGTTGTTCTGCCCAGGTCTGTTTCTTGTTTGACCAGAGATCAGATAGCTTTAGCCCACAATGTCTGGAAAAATTTTGGATATCAATGTCTTGGCAACAGAGCATAGTAGGGACTGTTCAAAGTCACCTGACAAAGCGTGCTCAAAGTTTTGGTGGAGCAGACTTCTTGGCCCTTCTGAGGACGAAAAGATCACACCTTCATAGACTGCAAATATTTTGGCAAATATTTTTTAATTTTTCCCACGACATGCATTTATGCCCTATGTCCATCTAAAACAAATGCATACTTGAATGCTGGGGTTTCGAACACCTAAGCTGAAACCTTGCATCCTCAGTGAGTGTTCAGTGTACCAGTGAGTTCGAGGTTAAATGCGAAAAATTCATTCAGCTACCAACGAATGGCAAACTTTACTAAGTCATAGTTGTTAGGGTCAGATTCCTTTTGGGATAAGATACTATTAGTCGGCCTTGGGCCATGTAAATATTTGCTTTCTTGAGAAACTGCCAGCGTCGCAATCAACCACTCTTGCCGAGCAAACCAATTAGAGGGATGGAGAACGCTTGGCAGAATATAGAAGCTGTAACTATTACTACTTGTTATACAACAGTAGAAATAATTGGTAAGGAGACAATGTTCTACTCGGAAAGATAGAGGGCAGTGAACTGTAAGCCTCATTCAGGTTCAACGAAATGTTCGGGTTCAACGATATGCGGCTGAATAGATAACTCAATAAGATATTCTGTTCTCTGTTAGGATTGCTCGAAATCATGTTTTTTAGTTGATGATCTTAGCAGCAAGCGGAACATCCCGTTTAACTGAAGAGCCAATACTGTAGGGCTCGTGAATTTCACATGATTGTTTTGGAAATGTTGACCATATAAGAAATACTGACGACTGTACTCCGGGGAAAATTCTGGATGTGACAGTCTGCCAAGAGAGAAAGTAAACAGCTTCTTCCTATCGTATATGAGCATTGGATAGGTTTTTAGGAGTACGTTCAAAGTGTACATGTAGTAACTATTAAAGCACTTAAAGCCATGCTTCATTTCTCTTGCTGCATTGTGTCAGAATACTATGAATAATTGGGTCGAAGAAGTTCTTTGGGAAAATGTTGTTAAGTGAGTGAATTTTCGACACTGGCTCAACAGGTCGTCATCAGACTGATGGGAATCGTACGAAACAGTTTTCTTGGGACGAAACTCGCATTGTTGGCTCCTGTCCATACAAGAAAGTCCATAAATTCTTAGAAGCCATCAACTCCGACGACTCGTGCATTAACAGGCACGTCGAATTGAATGCGATGTACATCAACCTCAGAGAAGCACGGAGGAGACGGCAGCCTACCCGGACTGGAGGAAGCGAAAGCCAACCACCACCGACCGCACAATTAGATGCAGTTTACAATTAGTCCCCAACCGACCACATAATCACATGCGGGTTATAACTATTTTCTTCCTCACTAACCGCATACTAACATGTGGGTGACAATAACCAATTTTTATCCCGACCCACTATATAAGCCTCTGTTAGCCATAATTGTGGATTAACTGTTTCGTACGATTCCCATCCATCTATGATGACCTGGTGAGCCAGTGTCGAAAATTCACTCAATAAACAACATTTTCCCAACGAACTTCTTCTACTTGATTATACTTCTTGGGATGCCGACTTTCCAGTTCATGCTTTGAATAATGCGTTAATGTGGTTCTAGTACAAGGCTTATCTCTAGATAGGTTTGACTAACATAGGGTTAAATAACAACATATAGATTAGGTAATCAGTTTATTTAATAGGGCATCATACGCTTCGTGGTAGCGTGCTTCTGATGCGATGGGGCCCTTTCTTCACAAGAAGACTTGTTCGTCCTTTCTGATGTCAGGTCAGGTCAGGTTTATTAAGAAAAAATATCGGAAAATACTGTTGAACTCCCTATTGGAACGGAGCAGCTGTGAAATGCATTGGCGTTGCCAGTAATGGAACTGCGTAAAAAGAGCAGACAGGCATTTTTCACGAATTCTACGGGTTTAAATGCCATCTGAGGGATTTTAAAGAAAAAAATTGCCGCCCGTGGGAGAGGGGGAGGGAGAAGAGTCTAATGACCCGCTGCTGAGAGTGTTTGAAGCATGGCAGGAGGGGCCAATCGTGGTCACACTAGGAGAAGATCCCAGAGGTGACGAGAACAACACCGAGTGTCGAAGATGCACCCATCATACGCCCTTGCTGGGTACTGAGCTCGCCGACCAGATGACGAAACACAGGGCCCCATCACGATACTCAGCATTCGGTTATGGACAGCAATTAGGAAGAACTTTAGAGGGTCGCGCAGCCTAGGAGTTGGAGGCCATTTTTGCAATTCGTATAAAAAGAAACGAATTAAGTTACTCTAAACAAAAATATAACTGAAATGTAGCAAGCAGTTTGTTTTTTTTATAATGTGTGATTACTCGGCAGTGACCGTGATTGGCACTAATGGTCGCAGGCCTGAAGTGAATAAGAAAAGAGGTTTGCGCAATTATGAAGTTAAAAACATATTGAAGTCAGGCAAATAATTTTCCGGATTAGGTAATTAGTTCAGTGCTGAGAATTGTATGTTCAGTTGGGCGTTTCTAATCCGAGAAGTTAAGTCATTTATATAAATAGGGAAGTTGAGTTCGGATCAAATTTTCTTACGCCGTCGGACGTTTCAAATCAGCCTTGCCTACTTAACGCACAAAGAGCCGATTTACGTCATTTTGCAGACAGCTACGCACTGGAGTATTGCCTTGTGATGAAGCTAATTTAAAACGCCATTGCGAGCAATTTTATTCATCGATATAACTGAATATTCGAGTTCCAGGAAACTGTTCAGGAGTAGAGGACGCAATCGCTGGAGCAAGACACCGAGAGCTTACTCTGGACGCGTATGCCCGAGCACGCAGCAGCGGTGAGGAGGAAAGACGCTAACTCCCAGGTTTCAACTCATTCGATGGGAACCGGCCGATTTTCAAGTTTCACGAGGTCGACTTCCATGCAAGAGGTAACAATCCCGTGAGCCACTAGCTGCTCGAGTCATGGTTCTCACGCCCACAGCTGACCACCAAGTGCCATGGATTACCGTTTAAATACTCGCTACAGACATATTGTCCAAGCAAGAAAACTAGTCACGTGGAAAGGGCTGGACTTAACAACAACTCTGACGCCAGCGAGCATAAGTGTCGCACAATTATCAAGCCCGGATCCAACACGGACAACGACATCGCGGTAGTTACTTATTCGTGAACGGACTGCCAAGCAAACACCGCACCAATTGCAACCCAAGCGGTTCCTGATAAATTATCGTTCAATATGGAGAATAAGCTTTTTAATTTAAGCTTTTCTTAAACGCATTAAATATATGGCCAAGTGTGATTGTGAAAAGGTTTCAATCCAGGACTTTTGAGGAAACGCATGAAGTAGCCAGTTTAGGTAACTGTGACAGACGACGCTTGTGCCTGATGCATTCTACTAATAAATACACATACTTCTAACAAAGGCTAATGCTCTTGCTCCGTTTTCTGCCCGGGCGATTCAAACGGATAATTTTATCGCGTTCATCATCTCCTAAAGCCTTCTGCTTCGTATTATATCGGTGTTTGACGTGCGCACTTTGACCTGCCCGTATGTTGCCGACAACATTTGGTCTCACGGAGGTTGCCTGCTGGTGGGCTTTCGTGACCTTCGTCCCCTATGCGGTCAGCGTGGATGTAGGTGAATCAATGCGCTTGCTGACTTCTTCCACGTCAACCGGCGACTGATCACTCGTTGCTGTTTACCTGAGTTGTTCTTTGCCTCGTGGGTGTGACGGTGAGAGAGTTTTCATGTTGGCTGCGTGACCTCCGACCTCCATCCGTATTTTCCGTGAGCGTAGACTCTTGGCTCTGCGAACTCGATTGCTCTACTGTCCCTGGCTTATTTGATCCAAGCTTTGTGTGAAGCGCCTGGTAGGAAAGGTTCAAATCGATAGCCCTGTTGATTGTGCCAGTGGGGGACCAACTTTCCAGCACTAATCTGGACCCCAAATCTTTCAGTATATAAATGGATAATGTGTAGCACATCCAGTTCATCCTCACTGGCACGATACGCACGATGTGGGTGTAACATAGGACGGTCAATCTGTCTGCTGCGAGTGTCATGTCGGATATATGGGCCCATAGGACATGAGCACTTAGGCGGTGGGCCCTGGTGCCAAAGTCTGTGACTGATTACTGAAAACTGAAGGAGCTTCCACCTTGAGAGGCTGCAAACCGTTAAAGTAATCAGGATTTCTCATTGCCTCAGTTGGAACATAATTGTGGCATCAGCAACTGTCTCGAGTCGAAATTCGCGACGTTGAGACAAACTATCCTCACCGTAGTTGAGCTATTAAACGCGGTTTAGAGGTGAAATTTGCTGCGTCGGCTAATCATAGTCAGATTAGGAATTATTTAGCTATGACACACTTGAGGACACCGCGGGGATGGGAAAAGAAGATGGAGATTTATCTTGGTAACTCTAATGGTTGGATGGGTCTCAAATGTAAATTTTCTCATCGGATATATTTCGCAGAACCTGAGATTTAACAAGCTTGATCATGGCGTTTTATAGCCAAAGGTAAGAGCTGTTAGCCACGGCTAAAGTAAGCCGAGTACCTTCTGCTGCAACGTTCAAACAGCTGTATCATTAGACCTGTCGAAGTGCGCCGCAGAGGCGTACGTCCATATAGTATCATGCTTTTTCAAAGCAAACCTCATGTGAACAATACACACCACCGTCCACCGCGTATTCCTGAAAGTGGCGGTGTTCGTCGGCTAAGGTCGGGTGTCATTCTCTATGTTTGTCTTATGCACACTAGAACAAAGAAGACCGGGATACAAATTCAAAAATTATAATTAAATAACCGTTGTGTAAAGTAATTTTGCAGAGAGAAAACTACAAATCCAAAAAAGGCGTCACATTCTCAGTCGCGAAGTTATTCCGCGCCAACCCGATCTTCCATACAAGTTCCACTTTGGGTCAAGGTCGAAGCTGACGAACAGGTTTCAGAAAACAACGATGTTTACAGAAGGCGAGGAATGATGAGCCTGACGTGCGCGTAAAACGTCACATCCGAAAGGGTGTAACGGTCGCCCCGGTCATCTCTCACCACCGGCCGATTACACGTCCGACGCCGGAACCGTCTGGAAAGGATCACCGCGCAGACGTTTGCGTGCAACTTGCAGATGAGACATTCCGCCGGGCGTAAAACATGTTTCAACCATCTCCCACCTCTGGCCGTCTACAATTCGTGGTCGGCATTCATTGACGAGGGCTCGCCGCTCCGGCGTGAGCAGGCGCCTGGAAGGTGAAGCTATCCACATGGATGTTACCACCGCCTCCACCATTTTCAACCACTGTCCGAGTTCACACCTCAGTTTGATGTTAACAGGAACGAGCGATCGCTGATTCAAGTCCTCCACGCATGTCCTATTTACAATATGAAGACTACCAGACACATAGCTGTTCTTATTCCAATAGCCTATCCGCAAAATTCACAACTGGGATCCAGATGACGGCCAAAAGGTGAGTCCCAATACTTTTTCACAAGATGGAAAATCAGCTGGCAGGAAGGAGGCATCTACAAACAAGAGTGACTTGTTTGTATCGATTGCGCGCAGGTCACTGTTTAAATGGAGCGGTAGGAGCGCAGAAGTCGAAACCGTGCATTTTCGTGCCATGCCTGACATTCAAATAAACTACGAATCACCCAAATGAATGCAGACGTGCAAAAGAATGGGCATCAGGAAAATGGGACCACAATTCAAAATATATATCAAGTTCAAGACATGGTACTTTGTGACTGTTCAGTTGCATTACAAATAATATGAAGATCGACAAAAAAGAAAATTACGAGGATATCAAAAGTGTTTTTTTAAACTACGATCGAAGAGCAAAACTGAAGTTTTTCTTCCATTGAAAGATTACTCGTAGCAATATCACGCTTTCATTTGCCAAATAAAAACCGAACATCCAGATTGGTTGCGGGAATAAAAATACCTTTGCGGCCGCATGGGATGAAGCTGCCTGTTTTCTACAAATTAGGATTATGGTCGCAAGCATTTTAAAAGTAATGAAAAAGCACAATATCGTGTAAAATAAGTATAACTTTTCGGCTTGTATGAATGTCTCTGCAGCCTAAAGCATTCATCGTCCTGATGTGGAAAAATTCTCCCCAACCGGCCCGCTTTGGTTTGCTTAACTTTTTTGACAGAGTAGAAAGGTTTTGTGTTTTCTAGTCGGAACTTGCTACACAACAACCAATGTAGGGTTTTAAAACCATGCTGATGTTCTTTTGGCAAAAGACCAGCACAGCATTCTTTTATCATATCAGTTTTCATTGGTTTTATATGTCTAGTAAAGGTTAGCATGCGTACAATTAGGCCGTAAAGGGGGTCCGCCTTGATTCAGAATACACGGTTTTAGTTAAGTTGCTGGTCTTACTATCATGCTTCGTGCTATGGTGGCGGGAGCCCCCGTGCACTCGTGGCAGTCGGCGAAAAGGACCACCTGGAATACGTTACGCCCGCATGCCAGACGCCCACGCCTACGCATATGCCGTGAGCCAAGAAAGCCAGACGACCACCCACATAGCAGGCGCAGTGGGAGTAGTCAAGATTATTCCAGAATGTCTGGAAGCAGGCCATACGCTAGGAATATTCTGGAAAGACCGGAGCCGGACTAAAGGACGACTCCGATGGACCGGCAGGACACACAGGACCGGACAGTCACGCAAGCCCCCCAGTTTTTGTGTGCGGTTCAATAAGGCCATTGCCTATCAGGACCGCCTATTGCCTTCTTCTACCTATTAGTCGGTTTCGAAATACCGAGCTATAACTACTAGCGGCGCCGAACTAACTGTGATACAACAGTTCGATAAGTATGTCAGCCTGCGTTTGTATAGAACACATAGCCCACCATAAAATTAGATGGGAAAACTCCGTAACCTTCTCTACTAAGGGCAGCTAAAGCGTTGTCAAGCATTTCAAAGAATCTTAAGGACACCTCTCCAGGTAATTTGGATGCTGCTTCGTTCAATGTACCTTCTCATAATCTTCCTTTCGACACGAAACTGCCTCATTGCCTAGCTTATCTTCAAAATGCCGACGAAAAGCGCACCTTCGTTGGGAATAGATGGTGTCAACTGTGGGGGGTAGACCAAGTCACCTCGGCAACACACACCTTCAACACCGGTACTTATTTAACAAAAATTGCGCATGCATCAGCAACTTGCCTCACGGGAAGAACCGATTGCATTTAGCGTGCGTTGACCACGCTCCCGAAGAAAACGCAAAAGCCTTCTAACGAAGTTGCCGCCTTGTTCAAAAGTGGCTGTGGGCATTAAAAAACGTCTGCGAGGCACGCATGGGCAATGCAATCCCCCGGCCGTACAGGCCACAACCAATGGATTAAACCTCACGGCGAGCAGGGCTGTCTATGGTCGTACAATCAAACGTGCACGAATAAATGAGCACTTATCCTTGCTGCTATACATCCTGGAACGGCGTTGTGAGTTGATTTATAAGATGAGTACCGCAGAGCCTGTTCCGCTACCGAAGACCACATGAAGCATCTTGCAATAATGTTTGACCGCCTTCAAAAATTTGGCATTTTCCTGAATCCCTCCAAGAGCATTTCTGGTGTTCCCTCTCTTGAGATTCTTGGACACCTGGTTGACAGCAACGGCATCCATTCTCTCCCTTCAAAAGCCTGTTCCTAAGGCGCCGTGTGCAATTCAAAATGACTGGATAGCACGCATGGGCAGTGAAATCCCGAGGCCGTACAGACCACAGCCAATGGGCGAACCTCGTGGCGAACGAGGCTGTCTATGGTCGCACGGTCAAAGGGGACCGCTGTTTCACTCAGCGCTGACAAAATTGTTCTATATACCGAGGATACGCAAACTCTGAAGGCCTGGGTCGAGCAATTCAAAGACGCCCTTACCCGCCCTCCACTATCTTTGACGCCGCCGTCCACTAACTGCCTCGAGTGGAGAGCACTGCGAACCTTGTATGCTAACCCTCTCTCCAGGAAACCATAACGACTTTGCAACAAACGTTTGGCGGGCACGTACTAGGTCAGACGCGATTCCTGCGAAGAATTACAACCTCTGTGCTACCCATTTTATTAGCCACCTCACAACGCTGTTCCAGGATGAATGGCAGTAAGGATAAGTACTCAGTAATTCGAGCATGTCTGAATCATCCACCTGCATAAGAAAAAAAGTAATCATCCACACGGTGACAATTACTGAGGAATTATGCTGTTCAACATCACTGGAAAATTATTGGGTACGTTCTGCTCAACCGTACAGACAGCCATCCGGGACGAGGACTCTTGCCCGAAAGCCAATGCGGCTTCCACCATCATCTTGACACCACCGACATGATCTTCGAAGTGCGTCAACTGCATAACCTTTGCTAGCCTGATGAATTCTTTTGAACTTTAATCGCTATGGATTGTGGAATTCCTGCCCAACTTCAGCTGTCATGAACGGTTAACGCACACGGTACATCACCTTCACAACGAGGTAATGGTCACTGTGTCAATGAAAACAGGTCAGCATTGAAAGCCTTGGAAGTGACCATAGAAGGGAAACAAAAGCACGTCTTTCTGTCATGTTGACAAACGATCGCCAGGATGAGGGCTTTGGGCTGCCCATCACATAAAGAACTGATGGGCCTCCCAATAACAGGTGTATGTGTGCCCAAACTCGTGTGCGTATGACTACAGTCCACAACCTGCTATTGATGGACGACTGCCGCATTAATATCTGGACGGAACTGGAAATGCAATTTATCGGCTTCGGAAGTGCTAACTTTGAAGACACAGTCAACACGGACCAAACAGTCTTCATGCACCGACCGTCACCAAACGCTGAATGTAGCGCTCCTCCGACCAATATCAACGGCCCTCAATATACAACTGTGGACTACTTCGCCTGTGTCAGAAGCACACTGACCCAGAAGATGAGGATCGGCTAAAAGGTTGTTCAGCTCCAAAGCTAGTCAGGACCTTTGTTGACTGCAAGCTTCTGTGTGGAATCCACGCTGTCTTCACGTGCATATAAAAGTGGATGTGTAGAAGATCCTAGTCTTGTCACCATTGATGCGTATAACGGGGATGTGGATTTCATGCTCCACGAAAACCAGGAAACTCAGTGATTATCATCTCAGCTGCTTTCGTAGAGTACTGAAGCTAAAATGGCAGTACAGGCTCCCGAACACAGAAGTTCTAGGGTGATCCGGAATCTTCAGTGTGCACGTCATGCCAAGAAAAATGCAACGGAGATAGAGCAGCCACATGGTAATGGATGCTTAGCGACTACCCAAACAGTTCTTTGACACACATTTCGCTGCGGTTGCTCACCGGCGAGTAGAAAAAAGGTAACATTGCAAGAATACTGTTAGAAACTCTCTGAATTAATTATATATCAACCCTGCAACATCGGATGATATCCTTCTGGACCAATCAGTCTTAAAAAGGTACAGTAAAGACCGACATCGCATTCTACGAGGCCAACCGCATCACCGTTGCCAAGCCAAAAATGTAGTTTGGAAGACACAAGCGCCTCAAATCTGCTCGGCTTACGCCCATTTCCGTCTAACAACAAACCTTCCGCGCGTGAATCGACCTCACAGAAGAGCTCCAGACACGCTACGATAATACTCCGATGGCATCAAGCTCTACAACGATGGGCATTCTTACAGCCGTCGCTGCTTCCAACACCTGACAGTGGTCTCCCCCACTTCCAACGCCACGCCGTCTTCGTTAACTAAAGTCCCCCGCCTTGCCGCAAACACCGCGGGTATCCCAGCGGCGACCTCTACCGACACCACATCCCGCACCGGTATTGAAGAAAATCATGAACCCGAGTGCTCAATCAGTCACGCGTTGATGCGTCCCACCAGCCAGGAACTGCTGCTCTCCCTCTGATGCAACCGTCTACATGTTTGCAATAAGAATGGGCATCTACCTGTATGGCATGACCTTAAAATCAATTAAAGCAACCTACAGAAGTTATACATAATATAACTTACCTTGGTCAGCGCAGCAGACCTTTTATGATCCGCGTCTGCAGTAAAAAAAGCATAGACCTAACTGCTACATATGCACGTTAATAAAACCATGAGCAGACCTTGGACAGGTCAACAAGTATTTGGTGATTGTAGCTGAAAAGAACTCACATTTGATGGCGGCAGCATCATCTTGACATTGTCCCGTGGGGTTATAACCTCCTGAAATCTCCCTTTTCCGAAGTCTCCTTTATCAACGTTATCAACGTGCTTCCTCATACCTCCCAACAAAACTCGAGCCGAGGACGATGAGACGACATGAATTAATTGTCAGACGCCTTCCCCTTTCCTCCCTTCGTTCTCTGGCCTCCAATTAAGATACGACAACTTTACACCTCGCTTCCCCTTTTCCGTTCTTAAAACGGATTTATTGCTTAAAAATTTCGTTATCTTTAACCTCCCTTATATTGCTGTATTGCCTGATGATGAATTAATCGATGAGGTTCGTTTGCTTAAATTGACTTCCTAAACAACAACGTTTTTGACAAACAGGTTAGTTGCCATTGCAGCGGAGGATGGATGCACCCGGTTTTGGTTGTTCTATGGTAAACTGTTGTCTTCATCTTCTATTCTGCCAGTTTTTTAACTTGGGCTTCAGGGAAGGGCAACTGATTGTTGACTTCTTCTTCCACGGTAACCCGGATGATGCGAAAGATTAAATGCAATAATGGCTTGAAAGGTGGCACGTGGCTCCTCTTGTCTATGAATGAATAACGTTTCATGGGCATATTTTGCCCGGAGTTCGAGATTTACACCGAAGACTGTCAGCATCGAGTTCTGCAGAACTGCCTCTCTTATGAGTCCGGATGGCGAATAGTTCATTCGCACCCTCTTCTTGTGCTGGAACACGTGACGGTTGAACACAAAAAGGTCATTAGACACGGTTCGAGGAGCTTGGTGCTCTGTGCTCGTTGGAGATTTTGATCGGTCTCGTCACATCATTTGCTAAAAAGCCGTCGATGGTGTAGGAAGCCAGTACAATTTTGATAGATGTATATAACGAGATCACACGGAGTCACGCTATCACCTAGTTTTTCGCTGATTCAAGATGTTGGATGCGTTATCGCAAAGCGTTTAGGCTATTCAGGTTGTAACCTAACGGCTGCGATCTTCCAGGCCCGGTTCCATAGGAGAGTAGAGAAGATGGTCGGGATGCCAGAGCAGACGGAACAGTATATTGTTTAGAAAAGAGTCAGGGGGCACAGTTGTCATTCGCTCTAACATGGCGTCCAGCCGTGAGTGAGTGAGGCGCCGTTGCGTCTGTCCCTCAGTGGACGGAGTCCCAAGTGTCGTCTGGTGGCATTCATCCCGGGCGCCGCGCAATATTCACTTTGTCTCGGCAGACGGTGGGTGGTGATTAGTTGCACAGGCACCGGTGAGACTGGGTCTGTTAGTAAGTCGCTCAGGCCATTGGACGAGAGACGGACAGGGTTTTGGTAGTCACCACGGGTTCCCACGGTGGCGCTAATGGCAAGTACAGCGTGTCAAAAGCTCTTCAACCGACTTTACTGTCCATAAGGCAAAGTAATATTACTTAAAAAGCTACCTTGGCTAATTATTCGTCATCGACCGGTGGCAACCAATCCCAAGGTTACCAAAACCTAAGGTTTAATGTCATTGCCACTAAGCCACTTGCACGCAGTCAGCAGCAGTCCGCCCGACTATATGAAAGAATATACCGAAGGGGGGGGCTTACCGATAGCGTTTCAGAATTCACTCTTCCTTTTTTGTTTTGGGGCTACTCCTCCAATCTCACTAGTAGCCATTCAGTGTATACTTCTGTAGTGGCAGGAAGAAAGCTCCAAAAAAACAAACTAAAACTGGGATGGTCTATTCTGACATACTGGCCGTCATCAATCTCTTTTGGAAGAGAGGATGCTATCCGGAACCCCAAGCGAATGTCGTGACACGTATAAAGTAAACAAAATTCCATCGTTCGAGGAAATGTCTGTACGGTGCCTATTACTACCATTATCAAAGTAGGATACCGTTGGCTCTTGTACTATTTAGGCAGGATGCACTGCGAAGAAAACGCGCTGGCTGCTTTGTTAGCCAATGCTTCTCTCTGCCCCCCCCCTGCTGGAGCGGCTTTGGCCGGGGTAGAAATTGTGTTGCCTGGATCCGTTGTTCCGGATTGGCATATTCCGTTTGTATTTCATGGGCAGTTAAAAGCTGAAACCCGTTTCTGCTACTGTTTCCTGCTCATGTCTCTGATGATGAATCCACGAGGGATGTCAGAACGTTAGGGGAATAAATGCATTGTCCCAGCGATTGAGTCGTCTTCCACTCAGTTGTAAAGCTCTTGCCGGGGGCAGCATACCTATCGACCTGGCGACCCCTGTCAAAAGAATGAGCTGTGTTCATGTTCGTGTGCGTTCAAGCCAGACAGAAGTTCTTGCGGGTCTATTTGTGCCTGCTGTTTCCCCTATGTCCGCATTTTATAACTGATATATGTCGTTGCCAGCCCATGTACTAGTTTGCTATGCATTATTTGATTTGGTGCAGTTTGGCTTTCCGAGAAATATGACCACATCTCCGTCTTCGTTTGCGGTCTTAGATTTGGGTGACCGGATGTTTAGTCTTTGCTTCGTAAGAATTAACGCGAATAATCCGTTTCATATTCTAAAAAAGCCGCAGGTATCTTGGTCATACGCCTCATAGTCGTATAAAGACCGCAG
This sequence comes from Ligula intestinalis, assembly GCA_036362985.1. Classification (NCBI taxonomy): domain Eukaryota; kingdom Metazoa; phylum Platyhelminthes; class Cestoda; order Diphyllobothriidea; family Diphyllobothriidae; genus Ligula; species Ligula intestinalis. The sequence goes on from JAYGXS010000005.1 coordinate 24,886,565, forward strand.
GCGATGCTGGCCACCCCTTGCTTGAAGAGATGAGGAATTACTTTGGGTGAGTTCTCCATAGGTTATAGTATCCGCAAAAAATTGGATGTCGTGAGTCTTATTACCTGTTTTGACATTCATCTGCATTTTCTGAAGCTGCATAAATAAACATAAAAAGACAATACACACCGAATGTCATGGAGTTCGCTAGCCTTGTCGCCTACCTTTTACCTCAAATTGCATTTTGTTGTATCGAGTTCAAACGTGGCTACGCTTGAGGAGTAGCGAGTTTTTAAATTCGTCCCCAGGCCTGTATTGGCACTCCTACGATAGGTCTTTGCCTTTAGGCTCAAATTGGTTAAGCACTAGACCATGATGTTCGGGAACTCTATTTTATCGTTTTCCTATGACTCCACTGTGAACTGAATAGCCTGAAAACGGTGCGCAGGGTAATTTTTAACGGGAGGACTTTGCGGCTTGTGGAAGAAGATGATATCCTACAAATATTGCGACTATAATATGTCCGGTAGACAGAGCTCTTTGAGAAACAGTGGTTAAATATGTAAATTTTCAACATTGGCACACAAGGTCGTCGTCAGACGGATGGAGATTGTACGAAACAGTTAAGTCAAACTGATGGCTTACAGAAGCTTATATAATAGGTAAGGTACAAGTCCATAATTTTTAGCCACATATAATTGTGTGGTCAGTGGGGAAAAGTTGTTGTGACCCTCATGTAATTATGCAGTCGGGTGGGAACTAATTGTCGACTTAAATTAAGCATGCCGTCGGTGGTAGCTGGTTTTTGCTTCCTCTAGTCTGTGTAGGCTGTCACCTCTTCCATGCTTCCCTGAGGTTGGTGTACATTGCGTGCAATTAGACGTGCCTGTTGATGCACGAGTCGTCGGAGTTGATGGCTTTTAAAAACTCGCGGCCTTTCTTGTATGGACAAAAGCCAGCAATGCAGGTATTGTCCCGTCAAAATTGGTGTTCAGTTTCTAATGCGTGCATGGCGACTTCGGCAAGCGATATCGCGCCTTTAGCACTCGTTGACGTTCGCATAAGCGTGTGGAGGCTGA
>JAYGXS010000005.1:24892622-24904138 GCA_036362985.1 Ligula intestinalis
GCGCACCTGGTAGACTCGAACCATCGCGTGGATGCCAAAGAGGCCTTCCAAGTGATTTACAAGGTGCCTTCAAGCTACTCAAAACTCCTCGGACAGCGTCTTTTGGCGACGGCAGAGGCGGCCGCCATCAGGCTACGCAGACCGCTGCTATGTGCCCAAAAGAAGTTCGTCGCGGCGCCCCAGTTGCCATGGGCGAAACTAGGTAACAAGGCCACCCACAGCGGACCACAGGCCTCGGAAACGGGCCCCCGCAGAGACGACCAAGTCCCAAGTCCAGCCACGAACACCTTATCGGCAGTCCTGGACGCCGGACCGTCTAGACATTGACACTTTGATCTCAACTCCCCCAACCTACCCCCCACCCCCCTTCCTCCCCCTCCTCCCCACAGTGACAACGAGAACACTTCATCTGTCCACCAACCACCATCCTTTATTCATACCATATAAATGTAAAGGCCTGACGAGAATTTATCGAAAACAAACGTATGTTCGCCAATTTATCTTCTGAAGTTTTCAGTGTCTCCAATTTTTGATCCATCAATTGATGTTTCGCTTGATGTGTGCATCAACACCTTAAACATAGGGCATAACTTATGTCCAAAAACGCGAAGAGTTCGAGTTTTTGGACATAAATTATCATGGAGATGGTCATCTGAATTATATTTGGAAATGCCTCAAAAAGGCAAACCACATTGTTGAGAATATAGAGCATCTGCAAGGTAACTCGGATATTGTTAGTTCTAAAATTTATGCAAAAACTTTCTAAAATAGATTATCTCCTTGAAAATCACTTTAATTATATATTTAGCTGATGATAACTTGAGTAAGTTGACTTTTTACTTGGAATGTCTCAATTAAATTGGATATTTATGAAATTATTTTTTACTTAAACGAGGAAATTTGTCCGGAGGTATAAAAACGATTTTCGCTTAAGAATGGATTATTTTTCGCCATAATGGATTACTTTCAGGATTAATTATAAGCTTGCAAAAAGAAAAAGGGTGGCAAAATAGGACCATTGTTGAAAAAATTATTGTTCTGTGCTCGTTTTCTAGATAGCCCATAGCTTACAGAGAAGTATATATGAAGATGTCTTATTTTTAATAAGGGCTGTTTAACATTGCCTTCACGGTAACATATATAGACACTGCTAATCCGTCACTTGTGCGCTGTCTCAAAACAAAATGCACTTAAGCTTTTTTGTTACCGCATTTTGTGTAAAGAAACCTCAGAGGTTAGATGTAAACATAATTTTCAAAACTCAAATCATTCCTTGTTTCTGAAAATGAATGCGATTTCTTTAATTTGGCTCCACTTCCACTTGAGCTATTTCGGACAAAATTTCCCAGTACTGACAGGACTATATTTTATACCTTTTTGCTTATTTTATAATTCCTAATAGTATAATTCACATTCATAAAACGTTTTTTTCTGTCATACGTAATGGCATCGGAAATTCCTTCTTTATTAGACCACTAGCAATTTACCCAAAATTACTGCCCATTAAGTAAAGGTAGAGGCGGTGATTCAATCGCTTAACCTTCCATTGAGTGTTAGCTCTAGCAAACAAAGTTAAATTACGCATAACAAGTGCCATTAAATAGCACTTTATTTACATTTTTCGTAGTCATGCCGATTGAAAAATCCTGCCTTACAATCCTTTTTCATCAATATTCTATGGTTTCTGTGAGGGAATTGCCATTAAACAAGGACGCAATATCTAACAACAACCAAGCTTTCCCAATGAGATGTGTATTGCTGAGAAAGATGATGAAGTCAAATGTGTCCCGTAGGTTGCATGGTGCTATTGGGCGCTAAATTGGTTTCAGCTTCTTCTTCAGCCAATTTAAGATTGCATGATTGGGTTAGTTGCACTAATCAATTATCGGCCGTATTGGGAGGTCTGACTTTTCAAACTTTGGCAAACCACTTAGCCTTGGACGATATTGCCCTTCGGTTTATGCGATTCTTACTTTTCTTTACTATGAAGCCTTCAGTTTTTCAATTGTAAGGAAGCTTTCGGAATTACCAAAAACAAGTTGGGATTTGGACGCTTCGAAGGCGTTTGCACAGGAACTAAGGCTCTCTTGGCCCGAGACAGAGTATGTAGTACTTAATCAAGCTAAACACTACGCCATTTACGCGGACTGCTACCCAGGCTTAATTTTAAGAAGTGTGTTCGTAGCTACTTTGAGGAAAAGCATTTGAGCATGCTAAAAATTAAGTTTCTAAAGTCCATTTAGTGCAAATTATTAAGATTTAACAAAATGGAGCCTAAAAACCTTTAGGAGACAGAGGGTCTTTCAACTCTCTAACCGCTAGATATGTCTGAAAACCGCAGGGGGTAAAATCGAATGATTCAGCGGAGTAAGGCCAGGCTACGTTTTGTTGCTCTTGCACAAATGTGAAGCAAAACGACATGGAGCACTTTCTGTCTAACCGTCATGTCTAGACAGAACTCACAGAGAACTCACATCAGTGCCACGTGTGACTCCTACGAGTGGTTGTAGTCTGTCACAGCACACAAGCATGAGAAATAAGTTGCTGGTTAAGGGCCAACCAAACGGAGCCCAGATGGTGAGCTCAAATGATTAAATTCCTTTATAGATCGAGGCGCATCAAACTCGCTAAAGAAATCTGTTCGAGCTAAGTGTATATGTTTCTACTGCTCAAAGGTGAATGATACCAATGTGACATAGAATGGGTTACCTAACTCATGAAATCAAACGATTTGTACAAACGCAGCTCAAGCTGCAGCACCTAAAGTATTACAGAAAAAGAGTACTAGTCGTTCTTCATAAAAGATCTTAATTGTGATGTGTGAAGGAATATAACGCTTTATAGAAGTACCAGATTTGTTAAGCAAAGTGAAAAATTCTGAAAAAGTGGAAATCAGGTGTACTAGGTTAAAACTTAAGTGTTACATGTAGAAAAAGCCTGTTCATGCAAAATCGCTGAGTAAGTAAAGCAACACAAGTAAAATCAAGTTGGAAAATAATCCCTCTGTAAATTTTTCGGATGCATACGCTTCCATATTATGTTCCATGTAATGTATGGCTGTTACCGAAAAGCCCGAAGTTCGAGTATGTATTCTAAAATGCCTTCACGAGAATCGCTTGTTGTTCCTTTCGTTTATGCATCGCTTGGTCTACGTTGGACTAAAGCAACCACGTTTTCGCTTTAGATGCTCCATTGGGAGATCATAGGTGTTATATATTTCTTAAGCTCACGTGCGGACATGCTGGTCAGTGACTAATTAATTAAAATGAAATTTTCAAGCGAAATTGTAAACGAACCATTTTTGTACACAAAGAGTAAATGCCTTGCGCCACATTTTTCTGTAATTATTTTGACATTTTCATTACGCAGACGTTCACGTCTTCCTTGAAATGCTTATTAAGACTTTCCGATTTTCAAGGACTTCAGTCGATCGACAATAAATAATTATTTTATTCTAGGTGCTCACTTAAACCTTGAGAGTAAGATATATCTTAAAAGCATCTACCTAAATAACGAGCTTTTGAACATTTTTTTCTTATGCAGTTCTCTGTGCGTGTCATGGATTCAGAACCACCTTAACGTGTCAACTCATTGCCGGGAAAAATGGAGTTCCACAACAAAAGTCACGAATGAATATACCTAAGATTGATTAAAAGATTTTCTATCACAAGGTGTCTTTTGAAAGACAGCTTAAGTTACATATTTTGGCTTCGGATGTCTGCGTTCTTTATTTTTTTGAAGATGAAGTCAAAATCAGAATGGAAAATTTTAACCAGTTTATTGATTTCATAAAAATAATCGGCACATACTCAGTGTAAATAAAAGAACTAATCCTTTTATCCACACATAAACAGTTTTCAGTATATTTGGCAACATAAAGGCTCGGTTCTAACATAGCAACTGCAGACCAGAGTGGCAACAAAATCAACATCGATCTTTAAGAAAACTGTATCGCAATATCCTGCAACTAATCACTTGAATGTGTGTTATGCTAACTGTCTTCAGGTTTGTATTGAATACAAAATCTATAACTTAATATATACTAACGAAATACTTATTCGCATTCCTTGCCTGCGAACTCTTTATATGTACAATATACATTTTTATATGGTGTTTAGCAAGTAATGGCCTTAAAAGGTTATTGCTCGATTTTATGACAAAAACTTGAAACATTTGAAAAATGTGTTCTTTTTTAAACTAATTTTGCTCGTTTTTTCCAAAAAGAATGCCTTATCTTATTAAACACTAACATCAATTTTGAGGACGCAAAACGAAATTTGCCGTTTTGTGGATAAATAAAACTAAACATTTTCTGCTCTTCGTTAATATTTTTTAATGTGCAACATACACAAAAGAGAAGTTCTTTTTCGCAACGTTTTATAGCGCAGGGAATACCTCGGATATCAACAAACACTACACTTTGCCACTTTTGCCTAGATTTTCTCCCAATAAACTGATTTCAACGGAATTCAACTATATTCAACATCATTTTGTGCCTCAAATGAATGCAATAAACTGAATAAACAACCTCCAATGTGTGTTAAATCCCCCCATCTTCAAACTTATATCTGATATTTAATATATTGTATTTCAGTGAAAAGACATGAAGCACTGTCTATCTAGCCATCATGCCTAGAAGTCATGCCTGCACCCAGTAACCGCCGGTTTAGTGCGCATCAAGCTGGGACAAGAAAAAGAGCTAAAAAACCAGGATTACTGAATAACTCTGTTACACTTATGTTTTCGCAAATTTGTGATTTCCCTCAGATGATCTGCGAATGTTTCCTCAATCTTCAGTTGTACGAGAACCTCCAGAAATGGGAGTTGAGTTTCAAGCTTTTTTAATTGCACAGGTTATTGTTGTAATCGTTTAAGTGATTCTGTAGCGGTGCTGCAGCCTACCTTCTTGCTGCTAGCGTATTCTCGCGGAAATAATTTTGGCTGCCCAGTCGCTCGACCCAGTGCGATGACCGATGTTGCATGGAAGGCGTAAACTTTGCCCTCGGGCGGTTGGGGTGCACGCACGCACCTCACACTGGACGGGCCAATCAGTAGCCTGCATCTTAGTCACCCGGTGCTCGCTCTGGGCCCTTGTAACTATTCCCGCACTGAGGACCACAGCGCTCCATCGGAATGACATCTGCTCCGAAGTCAATCTTCTTCCTTTTATTCTTCGTTCGGTTGTGTACATAATAAACTATTCCTACTATTTTGGCCTCCACTGACTTCTTCTCGACTAAGTAACCATGGTCTGAAGATCGCAGTTGCAAGGGTTTAAGTCACCAAACCCCTGCGATTATAACTCTGTGCAGACTTTCAGCCTGGTCCAATTTAGCGATGGTGAACCTGTCATGGATGTAGCGAAGCCACTAATTGGCGTTAATAAGTGTTACCTCCGTGACCCAAACTTTTTGCATTGTGGCGTCAGCCAAGAATCCCGGGATCTCCATTGATCTGTCGATGGTATGGTTGTGCAAATGAAAAACATAGTTTTCTGATCGATAGTAGGTGGTCAAACTCATGAAATCCAACTAACAGTTCTAAGTTTGCGTAGGTATTCCAGCATGGTTTCATGAGGATTGCTATTTGCTCCTTCCATTTATATATTGCTTGAATGCGTTTGGACTTAGTCAACCAAATTGTCATTTAATTTTGCCGATTGGAAGTCACAGGCTTGAGATATTTCGTCAGTTCACAGACGGGTATGCCGGTCAGTGATTAGGCAATTAAAATGGAATTATTAGGTGCAATCACAAAGGTTCCATTTTTTAAACACTTGGATTAATTTTGGGATTTCGATTACGATGAGGTTTTGATCGTTCTTAAAATAATGATGAATATTTTTTTTAATTTTAACTGGCTTCTCTCGATTTGCAATATAAAAAGATTATATTTGACCTGCTCAACAAAGTCCTCACAGCAAAAGAATCTATCCATTGCGTTTAAAGATTTTCTTTTCATTGATTCCGCTTCATACATAATAAATATTACAACACCTTTTGCGAACAGCTTGACGGAGAATTTTTTGTCTTCTCTCTGATGTTTGCATATAGGCTTGGTCACGACCGTTATTTTCGATTAAAATTAAACAAATTAAACATTGTTATATGTATTTCTTAATCTAGCACATATCAGAGTTGCAATATAGAATTTACTAAGCACAATTTCTCTTCTTTTACCGACAATAATGTGTTATAAAATATATTTGAATTTTTTAAGTCGGTCAAAATCAATGATAAAAAAGTACACTATTTAAAAAGTCATTTGTTACAATCGATACTTTTTGCTGGTAGACAGGTGGAGTCTCATTTAAAAGCCTGCTATCTATCATGATGGAATACTTTTCATAAAAGACTACATGATGATCAGTATCCCAACCTGAGTCGATCCCGAGTAGCAAAAGAGTATTAGTCTTTCGCCTATGAAAAAGCACTGCGTGATCTATGGCGTCTTCTATACACAAACGCAGCCCAAGCTGCGGCCACCCAAGTCTTACAGTAATAAAGTATTGGTCATTCTTCACAATAGGGCCTATATCGATTTATAGAGGAACGTACACTTTTATAGAAATATCGGCTTTTTAGAAAAGTAGAAAATTCCAATAAAGTGAAAATTGGGCCTACTAGGTCAACTAAAGTTTTACATGCAGAGGAAGTCTGTTCATGGAGAGCCACCGAGTGAGTGAAGCAATACAAGTAAAAATACGTAAAAAAAATAACCTTTTCGTAACATTTGCGGATAAATATGCTTCCATATTACATGCAATGTAATGTATGGGTGTTAGAAACAGCCCACATTTCGAGCATGTCTTCTGACACATTTTTCGAGAATTGCTAGTTTGGTCTTTCGTTGATGCATTTTTTGAGTTACATTGGACTAAAGCAACCACATGTTCCTTTATTTGGCCCATTTGGATGTGATTATTTTGGGGTTTCATTTGCGAAGAGGTTCACTGGCTTTAGTCAATTGACCATCAATAATGATTTCATCCCAAGTGTTTTCCAAAACCTTATAAGATATGGCTTTAAAGCATTTACCTAAATAATGAGCTTCTGGACACTTTATCTTAAGTGGCTGTCTGTTTTTTGTCATAGTTTTAAAACCACCCAAACATGGCAACTCAGTGCCGAGAAAAATGAACGTCCACAACAAAAGTCGGAGTGAATTTGCCCAAGATTGATTCAAAATTTTCTGTTACCTTTTCTAACAAGTAACCTCTTGTAAAAGGGTCTTAGTTATATATTTTGTAGTTGGATATATGGGTAGTTTTCTTAAGATTAAGTCAAGATCTCAATGAGAAATTTTGGCCAGTTTTTAAGTTTTCTTAACATTAGGGATACGTTTTCTGTATTAATGAATTAACTATTTTTCTCTTTTATCTAGACTAGTTCTCAGTATATTTTGATACTTCAAGGCTCAGTTCTACAATCACAAAACAGAAGAGAGTGGCAATCATATCAACGGCAATTTTTGAATAAAGTGTTTTGCAATGTCCCACGACAACTCACTCAAATGTGTGTCATGTTAACTGCCTTTTACTTCATATTGACTGCAAAATTAATTTGGTTACTTCATACTAAAAATCTACATACGAATTCTTTGCCTGGTACCCTTCACTTAAACAATATACATTTAAGATTAGGGTATAGCAAACAACAGCCTTACAAGTTTTTAACTGAATTTTATGGCACCAAAATATAATATCTTAAACTTATTTCTGACATTTCCAATGGGAATTTTCGCGGCGTTTCATAGCGTAGGAAATTCCTTGGCCTTAAACCAACGCTGGATTTGTCCCCGATTTCGCCTATTATTATCCCCTGTTTACTGATCTGATCTGAACTCTTTGCTTTTACTTGCGCTGCTGTTTTTGGCAGATCAAGTTTCGGATTCTCCACACCCCTTTTCCATCTAAATTCTCGTCCGACCTAAAATGATAGTTTACCTCTTACGAAGTCTGTCCTTTTTTCTCTCTCGATTTTTGGCCTCCCTCTCGCGTCTAATTTTACTCGATTGCACCTGACTGAGCCCCCCTCGCATGACTTCAGATCCTACGACGCTATCGACTCTCCGCTGACGCCAGAGGCAGTTTTTTCGACTTCCGGAGATGAAATCCCGTGAGGGCAAGTTGCTCGTCCCCCCTCCTTCTGCCACTTCCCACCGTTGACACTTGCAGGTTGCCTCTATTTACAACTCCCGCCTGCTTTTGCGCTGGTCTTCACACCAATCTTCATATCATTTAAAAGCGGAGCCACCCCCTCCTCCACCCACTTCCATAAGCACACACGCGAGCTTTTCAAAGAATAGTTTCGTCCTGCGAGGCGTCCTGAGAGCGAATGGATACCCGCACAATTTTGTCAACCAGTGCATTCGCAAACGAGAGACGAAGCCACCTCCAGCTGTTCAAAACGTTTGGCGAGCTCTTCCGTACGTAAAAAATGTATCGGAAGCGGTCAGCCGTCTACTCACCCCACTTGGAATTGGAGTTGCTTACAGGCCGGAAGCAACCATCAGACGCCGGGTCATGAGGCCGAAAGACCCACTGCCACGGCAGGAAACGGCTGGAGTCGTTTACCGGATCTGGTGTAGTTGTGGACAAAGCAACTACGTCGGAGAAACCGGGAGATTACTCCAGACGCGAATGGCCGAGCATGCAGCGGCGGTGAGGAAGAAAGACGCCAACTCCCAGGTTGCAGCTCACTCAACGGGACCTGACCATATTTTCAAGTTTGCCGAGGCCGAAATCCTTGCAAGAGGGGACAACCGCGTGAGCCGCGAGCTGCTCGAGTCATGGTTCTCAGGCCCCCAGTCCATCAACAAGCGCAACGATTTGGCGTTCCCATACAGTGTACTGAGAAATTTCCTGAACAAGAAAATCAGTCACGTGGGAAGGACTGGGCGTAACTCTGACGACAGCGGGCCTAATTGTCGAGCAATTATCCAACCTACATCCGACGTGGACAAGAACGCTGTTGCAATTAATGAGCAATCACCGGACCAATTAAGACCTCCAGTGGTGGCTACAGGAACGGACAATTATAGTACACATGTGGGTGACTGCTGTGAACTATAAATACCGTGCAATCTGTGCATGTATCACCCCCTATCTGCGCATGTCTCAGACCTGTTTACGATTACCTATGACTAAGGATTCCCGACGGAATCCGAAACGTCAGGAAAATAAAGTCCTTGTTCTAGTGATCGCATCTTCTTCTTCGGTTCTGTTGTTCTCTTGTATAGAGTCATGCGATTTGGCCGTCTCCCTGCGCTCTTGACTTGGTGTGCCATTGTTGAGGTTTGTACACCATTTGCATTTTTTACCATTTTTTGCTTCATACTACTTTACTGCCTTGATAGTTGTTATCATGGGGTGTGATGACGTGTGAATGGTGGGTACAGAGTCTGAGAAGTCCAGAAGGCGAAACAGTACTCAACACGGATCGGCCCTGCAAACAGGGTATTTGACCTGACAAGGCTCTACTGAACATCGATACGAGTATTTGGCCGGATAAGCCAGTGCTCAACAGGAGTCTCGCATTTTCTGGATTGAAAGTACTTGATATTATTTAAACACAGGTGTGAACCTGCCGGATTGATAGTGCTGAACAAGCCACAGAGTAGGTTGGCCAGATTGGCAAACCAGCGGACAGGCACCTTTGGAAAAAATGTTGAAGGAAGAGGAAACGGGGAAATCTGATCAAGGAGAAGCCAAATCCTCGGACCTCCACCTCGGCTCTGATCAGTCCAGTTCTGGTAGCTTTTCTAGTTGATAGAATAACTAAGCTTTAAGGACCTTAAAATTGCTCAAATTCATGCGAAAAATGCTAGACACAGAAAAGAGATAGGTATACGGGAAAGGAGCAAGTTTTTCTCGAAATTACTAAGGAAAAACACTACTTTTCCTAGCGTGGACTCATTATATCGCAAAAATACACGTGAAAAATGGAGGTGATTTTAAGTTGTAATTTTCTGCCATAGGTCCGGGCAGTGAATTTCCCCGCCTGTCAAGGAGTGATTACACAAGTCCAGGACGAATCTCCCAGCTTCTAAAACTATGGCTTTTTTGAAAACCTCTTCCACATACTCACATATATTAAAGACACCGATCATTTAGGCTGGGCTGATGCTACAACTGTTCATTGTATATGAGAAAAGTTAAAATGTTTTGGAAGATATACGTGTACTGAACCTATGGGAGTGTTTCTTATATTTTAGGTGTTCACGATTTACATATTAATAGTTTTTTAAGCTTATGATAACAGGAGGATGGTTGTTTTCAAAGTGTTATCGGCTGACCGTCGAAATAGAGCAAACTCTGTGCAAGAAAGCCTCCAAAAGTAGAGAGCAGGGAGTTTTGTTTATGAGCGTATAATAAGAATCAGATATTCATTCATTCTAAAGGTAAAGTTTCCAAGTACAGCAAATAGAGAAAATTACAAATTAAAATTGGTCAACACCGATCTGAAGGATGCTGCGTTGGCAGTCGCTACTGCAGCTTTCCAACCACTAGATCACGTCGACCAACAGATGTAGGTTAGGTGATGTTTTGTTGCTACTGCTCAACTGTGAATAAGACAACTGAGACATATTTCTGCACTGAACCATGAAAAAATTTCTGTCAAGCTGTCAAGCCTAGAAGTGATGCCTCCCCCCCCCCCTACGCTTACTTCAGTGCCACGTGCAAGTTCTACGGTCACGGCACAGAGACAGTAGTCGCCAGCCGCTGGTCTGGGACGGGTCAAGTTGAGATCAGACATAGAGATCGAATGGTAAAATTCCCTCATAGGTCGTCGCCCATATTTTTGGCAATGAGCTTCTTTGGAATATTGCGAGTTAGCTATTTGGCTCTAAAAGCGTCTGGATCACATGACTAGATTTCACGCAGCGTACTTAAATAGCGGGCCAGCACACGGTAACCTCATACCTGAAATGAATTCAATTCTACAGACGTCGCTTCAAGTCTCCTTCTTAGCTGTGCTGCTAGTTTTGTTGGCCAAGGGTAAGTTCACTTCATTAACTCTATTCAAAAAATGTTAACAAAACTATTATCGGACTCTAGAGGTGCTATTGTGTTTTTAAAGAACGAACTGACTTTAAAATCCCAACTTGTTGGCAAGAAACGGCGTTATATAAGTCCCCTATAGCGGACTTCGCTGGATTAAGGTTTAAAGGGCGTTACTTTTGTGATATGCGTATGCAGTCAACAATTGTCGTGTGTTAATTAGGTACTGCACAAGTGTCCTTACCTTTTCAAAACGAGCTAGGTGTATAGCTGAAGCTAGTGCCCTAAATCTCAGTGAAAACGAGACATATATTTGAACAATTGTAGCTGACAATGCAATGCAAAAATCGGTAATGAGACAAACACTTGCTCAGACTGCCGGCCCAGCTACCATACCAGTGCAAATTTCGAACAAATATATGGTACGTTTTTGTTAGTTTTCTATCCTTCTTTCTTCAAAGTTTAACTTAAACAGACAACAGCTAGTCACTAATCCAAATTCGTTTTCCCGACA
>JAYGXS010000005.1:24904148-24922285 GCA_036362985.1 Ligula intestinalis
CAGGTAATGTTCGTTTTCTCTTACGAAGCGATTCTGAAACTAAAATTGACTACTCTAAACAGGTTTTACATACTGTATTAGCAAATAAATGCTTTTTTTGTTTTTAGGCGTGGACGCATTTTTGGATGAGGATAAATTGGTGCACAGTACTTCAGATATAGCGCAGTTGCAATGGACCGTAAGAAGTTGGGGACCACGTGAATATAGGGTAAGTGTCAAGCGTTCTGTTTGAGCGAAATCGAATTTTTGTATTCCTTTCAGACGAAAGCGTAATTTTCCCTCTGAATTCGTTTCACCCAAACAGCTGTAAGCGCTGATAGCGCACTGATTTTGGATGTCACGATCAGAATGCAGATATTTGCCTCTAGTAGGAATCATTTGCGGACAACCCTCAACTATGCGCTTGTCACTCAAGGCTTGCTGACAGTCAGGGCAGTTGCGATTCAGATTTCTAATGTTTTCAAAATCTTCCAGTTAAATACATATTTAAATTATTATTTTCGAGTTAAATGCAATGGCAAATCATTCATTAACATCGGGAAAGTTTTAAGACAAAGCAAATAAGTAAAGGAATAATAAGGGCAAACGGGATGGTATTTTTATGGGCAGGCTTAGTTTACGTTTTTGGCCTACGTTTTAAATATTGATTTTCTTTTAGAAATTGGAGTGCATTGTTGACAACAAATTATTGTGTGCAGGAATCACGACTTCTCACGAGAGTGGAAAATGCCGTAAGCATTGTTTCTATGCTTTCATTTTTATTATCTGTTAAGACGAAGCTTAACTGTTTTCTTTTCTATTTAGACGTACAAGAGGATGGAGATAAATTCATATTTACCCATGCTTTTGAGCGAGCTATGAACACAAAGCAGTCAGTTGTCGTTTGCAATTCGTCCAACGATAGTCAAATGCAGACAGTTTATTGGCAAGGTAAGTAGTCCCTAAAATTAATCTCCCTTGGCCATACTGACCACCATAGAGGACATTGGAATTTGAAGACGTTTTTTGCGAATAGGAGATACACGTGTGATGCCTTCTAGGTAATAAGGTACCAATGTATTTCAAATGTCCTTTGAAGACTACCACAAAGTCTCGTAGTGTATATTACAGCATTTATTTCTTAACCTGGTCCGTCTCTGTCATGGCTGACACAAACTTGGTTTTGCTAAGTTGGTTTGTTGCTGAGTTGAAAATTTTCTCATGACGATATTCAGAAAATGATTTGGCAAAGCACAGAATACTCTTGTCCACCAATTTTAAACAAAATATCTGCAACGTGCATACAGTGTTAAAAGCGCACCCTGATGTGTACACTTTTGATTTCACGGTAATAGGTGGAGCTAGACAGAGAGCCATCGAAGTCAATATATAAAAGTCGGCATTTTAGAGTGCACATATGTCCTATCCCATTTACTCATAGGAACATTACTCGGAAGGCAATACGACGTATTATACACAGTCGACCATACAGTTATCACGAAATTTACTGTAAAGGCTAATAAGTTGAATCGGTAATGCACTTTAAGACCTTGATAAGTTGGGAATATGGTCGTATCTTCCCTTCGTAAGAAGGAGTTCACATCTACATCATCTATATGGTGTTGATATTGAGGTAATTTGGACTTGACGTATAATCGACCATTGTGTCCAAATGTTAGGTTAGCCAAATGATTAGTTCTATTTTTTTTACTTTTATGGTCTCTAATTTTTTGAATTACTTTTTTTATTTTCTTAAGACATCCCATCTATTTAACCGTTATTATCATCTGTCCCATTTGACAGCTAAAAGGGGTTTTTTCGGGTTCTATCTGGTGACCTTAATTCAACTGATACCGTTTTTTATGCCCATGTGCTAAGTCTAATTTGGTTTCCGTTTTTGTCAGTTACTGCCTTAGTGAAGCAAGTGTAAGCCAGATATATTAATTTCTCGGGATCATCATTATTATAATTTAATGTCATCCACTATCTCCTTTTTTTATATCCTAGGCGCCCAGTTAGACACGCTCATCCCTCTCATTCCAGGTTTGTTAAGTTTTGTTACGAGTTTTCACTTCAAACTGACTTATGCTGCATTAGCGATGCCATTTATCAAACCGAAATATTATTCCCGGAATCTTTCTTTTTCAGAATACCGTATCCCATTCGAGGCGATGGCACTGGGGCGTACAATTAAGGACTACTTATCGCAGGCTCGAGTACGCGTTCGCGGGTATACACGTGTACTCCGAATAGCACCTTCCTCGAACTTCACTGTGACTTGTTCAATCGCCCATAGCAACATGTCGTGGTCTTGCGTAGTCCCCTTCGACTTTGCGCTGTTGCAACGTATAACTCGTCAAGTATGTGATTTTTTGATGGTTACTTGTATGCTTGGTCTAAGGGGTAGGGGTATAATCGCACTTTGTCTATCTAGTTGCACGGCAATACGATAAACAAGCAGCATTCAGTACTTAATGCAAATATCAGTTAGTCAGTTGCAAAGCCTGCAACATGACATATGTGGGAGTGACTAGTTTGATTCACTTTTATTCAGGGAAGTAAGGGCAAACGCATTTGAACACCCTTTCAATGGCATAATGACTGAAAAGTATATCAATACAAAAGAGAAATGGTAACAGTGGTTGTCCACATGATTGCAGGTAAAAGTTAACAGCCGTCAGGTTATGAACTGCCCTTTTACAAAGAATATCCTCTTAAACAATTTTATTCGTCTATTGTATGTAAGCTGGTATGTTCTAACGCCCGTAGGGATCCATTCCATGTGTTCCTGCCTGATGCTCTGTTGTGCCTTAAGGATCATGCGTCAGCGCTGGAGTCCTCTATACTGACCATTTCTGGACAAGAGGTAGAACATTAATTAGTTCCATTTTGCGGTCCTTATGGTCAACACGCGTCAAAAAGTACATAACACTGGAATTTCTTGCAGACTTTCATATAACTACGGGATGCGTTTAAAAAATTCCAACTTCAATCGTGTCAAAGCACAGATAGAGGATTCAATTTTTAGGGGTAGGCCTAACGACCAGTTATTACGCTGTCATGATTACTCATCCGATTGCGCAATATCGACCGGTACAAGCCACATGAGTGATGAGCTTGATAAAGCCGTCGTTCATGATTAGCGTTTTGTGCTATCACTCTGTCCGGCCCAACAGCCAGTCAGAATGTTACCCCCCAAGAGCACAGTTTCAGCGATCCAATCTTGTATCTTTTGCTTGCTATAATTATTCATTACTAGATATGGAAAATACTTCTACTTTTGCGCTCTTCGTGTTGTGTTCTTCCTCGGAGAATTACACAATGTGAAGTTAGCCAGAATAACAGGATAGCAATGTTTTTACATCCTCGGGTTTACATCTCCCCCTTCCAGCATTTGTGCTGCAATAGAAAAGCAGTACATTATGGCTTCTGCCTCGAAATCCCTTTTTACTATTTTGTTGTAATATAGATTTCTGACCCAAACTTAAAGGAAGTGCTGTTTACTAATTCAGTAAATTATTTTCTCTTCAGGGCAAGAAAATAAATACTATTGACCAAGCACTCGATGGGAAGACTTACCGGATCTCCGGAAAGTTGGACTTTTGCGAGGACAATGCAGGTCTAATTGGCAAGCTAAAAACATCGCAGGTAACGTTGTTGGATTCAACAACCAGTTTCCACCGGCAAGATTTTATCCTTTCGGCGGCACTACAACGAATTCTGACTGAGGGACCAGCAACCGTTTGTGGCTAACGACTTTAATGAGAACTTGCTGATCGCAAGAACCTTTGCTGCAATAATTTCTCCCTTTGGTTTTATTGTTTAGTTATTACGTGAATTGCCAAATCTTTATGGGACATTTCGCAAAGACAGAGGAATGGGCCTCAAATTGCGTCGACAGTAGCAAGTTATTGTCATAAGAGTATTCCGGCTGAGACAAGGCATGGGCATGGTGCACAAACAAATAATAGTAGCAAGGTAGGCCAGAGCTTAGTTGGACGCACACGGGGGCTGTAAGCTGCGATATTGATAAAGAGGGAGACATCGTCCTCAGGAAGTTGAAACATTTATCAGACCATTATATCAATTCTAGTACGAGGGAGCATAATTATTTCTCAAGATGCAAAAAATAATTTGAAATCACAAATTCCTCGTCAATAAACTCTGCAGCTTACATTCGAATTTCAAAATGTAAAGGTACGTAAATATACGAGGAAAGCATATTTTTCGGAAAAGGATAACAACATTTCATAATGCATATTTTCGACAGTGGTTCACCAGGTCGTCGTCAGACATGTAGTGCCTGCGTACAAAAGTTGGCACTTCAAAACTGCCTTAAACAAAACCAATACCACCTAGTCATTTTTTACCAAAATCAAGGTTTGTTCGCTAGGAGCTAGTCTGGATTAGCAGTATTCATTGTTGTTCATACTTGATATAACTGTACAAGTTCACTGTTGGGAATGCCGCTATTCCCATGATAAGTTAGCACGCGCAAAGGTGTCATGAGCAACCTCGCTGTCGGCTGGTCTTATCTCTTCAATTCCGATTGGCCCATTTTCTCGGATATGTCTCTCTCGTGGTCCATTAAATGCATTCAGCCTTTGTGGGAGAACGAATTACTCCAGCATGCTGTGTGGTTTAACACGCTGCTCGTGGTCGCTAATCTTTTCTTACATTTACTGTACCGTGTTTTTGGTAGTGTATTCGGCTAGCAAACCGTTCGTGCTAATAACAGGTACCAGGTTTGGGTCGTAGCAGTCAAGCTACAAACCTGTTAAGGCGAACCTTATCACAGAATGCAGCTTTTGTAAGACACGTACAGTAGTCACCACAGGACATGCAATTTTCATAACTTTATATAAGTTTGATCATTACTCGAATACCAATTTTAATGCATTTAGGAAGATAAAGAAATACAAATAAACTGCATCAGGCATATTGGGTACTTAAAAAACTATAGGAATTAGTAAGTGTTTGTTAGGAAAAATTAAATTTTCTCGATAATTGCGTGATTTTGGAGACGTAGAAAATAGATGTGAATTTGAAAAATAAATTTAAATCTTGTGTTAAATTTGTAAACTTGAGGCAACCACTTTCTATATATAAAAATAACTTTTCTTAAGTCAAGATATTTAATTAACTTCAGTCTTACTGGATAAGTATTTATTGAATGTCATCAACAGAAGTGTGTCATAATTTTCCTTCTTTTTACTGTCTTGTTTGATAAATGTATAAATTCTGCATTTTTTCGACGTTCACACCAAAACCTTTTGAATAAGATAGACATAAAGAGCATTTACCAAAATAAGGTTTTCCGACATAAGTTTTAATGAAAATGGCAACGTTTTTGATTTACAGAACTGCCTCAAAACAGCATAACACATTGTCGAGTGTTAATCTTGTCCGCACTGGAGTTGTGAAGCTACTATTTCTAAGATTAATAAAAAAATTCCATGAAAGGTAACCTCTTAGAAATTGCTTTTATAAGATATTCGGCTGATGAACTTCTGCGTATATTCACTTTTTCCAACGAAATGTCATAATGACGTTTGATACTTTTGAGAATTTATTTAATTTTCCTGACGATAAACGAATAAATTTGACTGGAGACGGAAGAACTTTCTTTTTTCTTTAAAATAGATTACCTTCCGCATGAGTAGATTAATTCCACATTCAGTTATAAATTGCCGAATTTTAAAAACTGGCTATATTCATTGCCCTTTTTTGAACATCTTATTATTCTTCCATCTCTTCCATTTCTTAATAAAGCAAAAGGGGAACGTACAGTTTACAAAATACTATATTTCTTCACGGCTTATATCCAATAAAGGCTTAATTGTCTCCCAATTTTCCCAAAACTAATGGCCATTTCTCTTAATAAACCAAAATAAAATGACGATTTAACGAAGTTAAAGGCTTTCGCAGCATTCAATAAAATTGTGTTACTAAATAGTGTTACTAAAAAGTGTTACTTAATTTACGCTAAAATGCCAGGTCAAATTTCATAATGAACGTTGCACGGTCATTGGCGACTACTGCATGTATCTAACAGGGAGAAAAAAAATATCGAGAGATATTGCGAAGTCCCTGAGGGGAGCTAAACAAAGTAAAGCTATGACCGCCTAAGGTGCAACAACCCGATGTACCACTGTGACCGATAGACCCCCTAATCAGTGCACCTAATTATAAAATTTTGATAAGGTTATATTAAAAGGTCCACACCTTGACTATGTATTATTGAACATCAATCAACTCTTCCCTCGAGTTGAACTCATGCCTCTGAAAAAATTTAGCTTGAAGAAAGTATTTGCTTTGGGATAAGATATACATTTTATCTGCGAATTTTCGAGACTGGTTCCCAAGCTCGTACTCGGACTAACGAACATGTATAAAGATCAAATTAACTATAAAAAATGTAGAAAAAGTCAATAGTAATATGTTATGAGAGCTGATTGGTAGTTGTGGCTTCTCTCAGTGTGCATTTTTTGGCCCTCGTCTCTTTTACCCTTTTTTTGATGTTAATGAATTCAATCACGGTAGGCTGAAGATCAGCTGGCAGACTTGTCTTGAAAGTTCACATATTAAGTTAACCTACTTATCCCAATGAACATAATTTTCTTCAATGTCTTTAGAGTATGAAAAGGGTAGAAGACAAAATGATTATATCGTTGAATGCCGTCTCTTTTTTTTACTTCGACACCATTAAAGTTAGCGAGGCAATTCATAGAACACCAATTAAAGTCCTGCGATTAAGGCTTTCCTGTCGATCGTTTTTATCTTCGCTGTAAGAGTAAGAAAACAATTTGCAATCCGTAAAGAAAAATTATCTGTAAGCTGACGTTTCGAAAAAATTATCACATTCATCGTTAGAACATGCTTTCTTCTCTTCTGCCGGCAAAAAAGTGATTTTGTTTTGCCGCCAACCTCATTCTATGGCCATGCCTGATGCACGCGCGTCCATAGATTGCTGGTGGTCGCTTGAATTGTTCTCGCCCTCGCGGGCGCCTCTCCGTGAGGCGTTTTAAGTGGAATGTGTGCCTCCTGAGCGTTTCCACCTTTTTTACTTGTGAATGCCGGCCGTCGGCCCTACGCATCTTCCTCTGCCTGACCTATTGCTCCATTCTGAGCAAATATTCATCTTCTGCGGATTGCTTGGTAGGCGGGTTGAAGGTCTATGGTTCTGTTGAGTGTGTCAGTCGAGGACCAACTTTCTAGCAGCAATCTCGCCATTTTGTCATTGGCTCGGCTTATTACCCTTGCTTGCTCAAATGCGAATGTGTGATTCTTCCGCTGCAAGTGGTCATGTACCTTGCGGTAACTTGTGCCATGGTGTTTGCCCGTTTCACCAGCATACCTTGCATAGCAGTCTTGGTATTGTAAGCTGTAGACCACTGCTGCTTATCCTGGCATTGATGGCGGGTATTTGGACCTCACGATCTGTTGTTTGATGTTGGACTCCGGCTTATGAGGTACACCGATCCCGAATAGTTTCTTACAGTCGCCCTGATTCCTTTCTTAACATAACAAAGGGCAAGCCAGAACAAAAGGTCTCCTTTTTTCTGCTTTGCTTTAACTTTTAGTTCTCTATTATACCTGATAAATTGAGAAGATGAAAATTAAATTAGTGGATTTACCACTCATTTGAGGTGGTTCATTTTGTTCATTGAGTTGACTTGAGGCGCGAACTACTGCTTATCAGCAAATAATTCTGTTCAGATCAGTATACTCTGGGTAAATATGGGCGGAAGGGAAGTTCCTTCATTACAGAAGGGTACAGAAAACTACTTATTCCTAGTGCGTGTTGAACTATAAAAGAGCATTTATAAAAAGCAAAATATTTTTAATGTTATGCGACCAGGGAACAGACAATGTTGTTTTGCGTTCATGAAATGGAAGTTACTTTAATTATGAGATAACGCATTATTTTCGGAAAAAAACGAGCAAATTGTTTTTACGAAATTATATTTTGAAACGTTGCTTAGTGTAGAATTCAGTAATTAACATGAAAATCCACAATTTGTTTAACCTTACAAAAAACAACGACCGTGAACAAGTATATATGCAAACACCCGAGAGAAGACGCCAATTTTCTCTAATAAGCCTTATGGAGAAGATGTCCTTTTACTTTCTTTCTATAGAGCAGAAGAAATAAATAGAAAATTTAAACCGCAATGGATCGATTCTTGTAATAAATACCTAACTCTGAAGTTTTTGATGAGCAAGTCGAATAAAATCTTCAATTATTGCCATTCGGTGGAAGCCAATTAAAATCGTTAACTGGTTATTATCATTTTAAAAACAATTTGAATCTTGTCGTAATCAAAATCCCAAAATGTATACTACTGTACAAAAAATGGAACCTTTACGATTATTCACTGACTGGCATGTCTGTCCGTAAGCTTACGAAATATGTCACTCCTGTGACTTCAATTGCAAAATCAAGCAAACATTTGGTTGCCTTAGTCCAACGTCAGTCAAGCACTGTGTAAACGAAAGAAAAACTAGCAGTGCTCGTAAAACCGCGATGGAATACATACAGGAACTTAAAACTGTTCTGTAACAGCCATAAATTACATTGCACACTATATGAAGTATGTGTATTCGGAATTTTAAAATTGACTAGTTTCCAACGAAATTCTACTTGTGCTGTTTTAAATATTCGGCGTTCTTACAAGAGCAGACATTCTCTACAGTTAAAACTTAATTTTACCTAGTATACTGAAGCATTGTTTTCGCGGAAGAAATTTGAACAAGACGAAGATCACGGGTTGACCAGAATTTATTGACGTCATCAAATTTTGTGACCTCTAAGTCATCTGCAAACGGTCATTGCCTGTTAATATAGTAAATCAACTGTCTACTTAGAAGGGTGAAGCTAAATAGGGAAACAGGATGGATGTGCATGGTGAGTGGTAGAGGAGTGAGCAGATAATTATCACAGCACGGCAGTTCAGGTTACGCTGAAAGCCTGTGAAATGTAATTAAAAAGGGGAGGGGGGGCAAAGTAAAGGACAGCAGTCGGTCATAGTGGGGAGGAGTGAGAAGGCGTGAGAGGGACTGAGGTAATCGATCGGTACCACAGCAACGCGAGGTTGATCACATGATCCAGCTGCTTACAGAGTTCTGGTTTTCCTCTGCGCATTGCAGCGGCCTCGGTAAATCCTGGAGACGTCCGGTCGCCGCCCGATGTAGGACTTTAAACGCGGTCTTTTGGCCAACTGTATGGCCACTATCAACTAAGTGCTAAGTGATTGAACTCCTAGGTATTTTATTTTCCGCCCTGAGCAACCATTTGGGCATATTTCAGCTGAACATATTGCCATGGTAACGATCAATCACCTCAGTCCCTCTAACACCTTCTCCCCCCCCCCTCTGCCATGTACTTCCCCCCCCCCACCCTTCTTTAATAATATGCCTTCTCCTCTACTCCTCGCTATGCAACCACATTTTTGACTTGTGTTTCCCATCCTATTTACCTATTAAGCTTCACCTTTCTAATAAGACAGTTTATTTACTATATTAACAGGCAATGACTGTTTGCAGATAAATTAGAGGTCGCGAAATTTTATGCCGTCAATAAATTCTGCTCAACTGGTGATCTTCGTCTTGTTTACCTAGAACGTTCGATTTGCAGTTTTTTAGGAATTTTCTTTTTCTGCTAAAAAGGGTGGTATTTCTAAACAAAGTAATTTTACCTGATAAATGTCAGCATGTTCTCTTTTAAGGAATGATTATAACATTATTGCCGTAAAACTATGGGGGCCGTAGTTTGGGTTGCGTAACAGGGGGTTTCTTGTAAAAATCGTTAGAGTTCATGAGTTAGACCACCTACTGTAGATCTGGAAAATAATGTTTCATTCGCACAATAATACCATCAACAAGAAAAGTAGCCCCAGCGGGGCCAGTTCTTCCGGATTTCGTGGCTGACGTCACGATGCAAACGGTAGAGGCTAAGACGCTATCACTTATTACCCCAAATTTGTAGCCGCGCTATATCCGTGACAGGTTCGCTATCGTTAAAATTGATCAGGTGGAAATATTGCTGAACATTATTACTTCAATGATGCCAAAAATAACCTTGACGATCAAAGAAACCTTGATAATAAACTCCCGTTTCTCGGGGTCCTCGTACGGCGAAAGGCTGAGGAGACATTTCAAACAGCGGTTTGCCGCAAAAAGCGTCTGCGGATCTTATTCAGCACCACAAGAGCAAACATCCCCTTTCTCACAGGCAAACCACAGGTAACAGCCTAATCAATAGTGCACAAGCGCCCTGTTCTAGTAGTGAACTTTTCCGAAGTAAACTGATTAACCTGTTCAAATTTTTTTCCAAAAAGTGTTACCTAAGAAAGTTGTGTGACGATAAATACGATGACAGGAGTTTAAACGAAATCAGAAGAAACTGGAAGAAGAATTTGCGATCACTGGAACATAAGTGTTATTTCCCTGACTTTTAAGATTCTGTCGAAAATCCTTCATTCGGACGCGAATGGCCGAGCATGCAGCAGCAGTGAGAAATAAAGATGCCAACTCCCAAATGGCAGCTCATTTGAGGGGGCGTGGCCATATTTTCAAGAGGAGACAACGTCGTTAGCCGCGAGCTGCTCGAGTCATGGTTCTCAGGCCCCTAGTCCAATAAGCGCAACGATTTGGCGTTTCCATATTGCGTAATGAGACATTGCCTGAGTACAAGGATCAGTCACGTGGGAAGGGTCGGGTCCAATAACAACTCTGTCGACAGTGAGCAGAATTGTCACACAATTACCAAGCCCGCATCCAACACGGACAAGGAAATCGTGGCAATTAATGCGTGAAACGTGAAATGTCAAACCATTACCGCACCAATTAAGACTTCAAGCGGTGACTTCAGGAGGCGGACGGATAATTATAGTACGCACGCGGACGACAACTACGAATTATGACTATTGTGCAAACTGTGCATGTATCATCCCTATCTGCGCATGTCTCTGACTATCCTATGATTATGGATTCCCGACGGAATCCGAAACGTCAGGAAAATAAAATTCTTGTTCCAGTGTTCACATCTTCTTTGTCTGAAATGCTTCTTGCAATGCGCATATTCACTTATATTGGCAAGAAGAAACTAGGTTTTTTATTAATCAGACGCCCAAACAAAAAAGCTGCCGAATGTGTCTAAACTTGTCAAGAGATACCGGAGGAAGCATTAAATCCGCGTGCAAAGCAACGACTTGTACACAACGAGCATGCACACCTTAAGGATAAAGTGATCTATTCGGACAGAAACAAAATCATTTGTAGGGCTTTCTGACGCAGTTGTAATGAACTTTATAATGGTGGTAAAGGAACCTCGACCTTTAAACTTTTACAGGCACACCAATTGGCAGTGAAAAAGTGGGATCACTTGTCCCAGGTCGCCATGAAGACATTATAAATTCAACCCCAATTTGCATAGAACCAAACTTTAATTGTTGGTTCCTGCCGTCTAATAAAGCCTGCTAATTTTTGAGACCAGTACCTTCGATGAATGATGCATTAATCGGTCCATCGAATTAGATTCCATGTACAGTAATCGCAAACAAGTTTGGCACAGGCGATATCCAATCCAGGAACCAACACCTCCACTAGTCAGACAGGGCATTGTTGATTTTTTCCGGCAGTTTTTAAAATTATAACTGTTCTGTACAAGCACTGCTCATCTGACGACAACCTGGTGAGTTAGCGTCGCCAATGAACATAAGGAGGTTTGTTATCTCTTACCAAGGAACACCTTTCATCGAAAAATTAAATAGTTTTCTATTTTTGAAACTCTTATGTGTTACACAGGTTATAGGGAGCATTAAGTTGTGATTTCTAATTGCTTAGAGTACATCAATTATACGTTCCCTTGCACTTAATTATAATGGTCTGATATATGTTTGAAGTTTCTGAGGACGATGTCTCCCCATTACAGAAAATTTAATATTACAGTTCCCGTGTGTGTACAAATAAATAATACCCTTACTTGCTGCGGTTGACGCAATTGGAGGTTCATTCTTCTGCCTCCTCGAAATGTCCCATAAACTTTAGGCAAAACACGTAACAACAAACATGTTAAACCAAAGTGGGGAGTTTTATTGTAGCACAGGTTCTTGCGATGGGGTCCAAGTCAGGAAGTTCCTATTGAAAGCGTTAGCCACAAACGGGTGTTGGTTCCTCAGTCAGAATTCGTTGCAAGGCCACCATCAGCGTACAATTTTGCCGGTGGAAACTGGTTGTTTTTTTTCAACAATGTCACCTGCAATGTTTTCAGCTTGCCAATTACACTTGCATTGTCCGCGCAGACGTCCGATTTTCCAGATATCTGGTTATTTTTCCCATTGGGTTCTATAATATTCACCCGATTGCTCTTACTC
Source organism: Ligula intestinalis (assembly GCA_036362985.1). Lineage (NCBI taxonomy): Eukaryota > Metazoa > Platyhelminthes > Cestoda > Diphyllobothriidea > Diphyllobothriidae > Ligula > Ligula intestinalis. Next base: position 24,916,505 of record JAYGXS010000005.1, read on the forward strand.
ACCAGTGTGCTGGCTTGCTATGCATTCGTATGAGATCGCTTCCAGGCTGACTTTCTGCATGCAGAGGTTTCATCTAGTAAGCCATTCGGCGAATCTTACCGCGCTAGCTCGAAGTTACTAGGGTATGCCACGTTTCAAGCGCATTTCTGGCTGCATTTTTGGATTTCTTGGCCTAGGATTCCAGTGCCCGTCTGTTTGTCATTCACTTTATAGTATCTACACTGGACACATCATTCTGTATCGTGACAGAGGGGTCAAAGATATCATGACTAGACGTCTTATAATCGCTTTGCGTCTGGGTAGGACGCTGATTACCAGTAGCTATAAGGGATGAGCGACTACTTTGTATGAGTTCTCCATAAACACAGCAGTGTCCGCCACATTCTTCGATTTTTCGTTGTAGGTCATACATTTATTCTTGGCTTGCTGTAGCATTTTATAAAGCTACGCAACTAAACGTAAAAAGTCAATATCCACCGACCATAATAGAGTCTGACAGCCCTGTTACTTGCCTCGTTATCGCATGTTTTGCTTTGTACCGAGTTCATGTGTGGCTAGGTTTAGAGCACAGCAAGTTCCTTCGGTGGTAAGTTAGCGCGTATTAGTTGTCTTCAGAAAAGGCCAGCGCCTTTAGGTTCCAGACTGTCTAAACGTGAACCAGGAGGTCGAGAAACGCTATTTACTTTGTTCATCTATGTGCCCATTGTGAGCTGAATGTCCGAAAACTGAGTGCAGGTAACGTGAAATTTGGATACTTTCTTCGGATCATGTTCATTGGATTCCCATCGCAGCGTACGCAGAAAGGATGATCACCGAGCAGGTCATTATTCAGAAACGTTGATTTCATCTTGCAGCGTCCCTTTTCAGCTGACATTACTAGGATATTCCTGTTCTTCCGCGGACTTACTACCTGTAAGATGTGCGCCAACATTAAGGGCACCATTTGTTTTCACGTTTGGCGCTTTGTATTATTTACTGCTATTGTCGATTTATTACCGAGTCAGTTACTTAGTCGCTTAGTGGTTTCTAGCACTTCGCTAGGTATTTTTCGACACAGTCGTTACGATAGACCACTACTCAAAACGACCTCAGCGTCCTAACCCGAAGCACCTACTTTAACACCAAGATTCTTTTCTACAACTAACTTTAAGAGATTTTGGTGAGCATTCATAGGCTTTCAAATTATTATCTTTGGCGCATTACAAACATGCAGGCATTTATGTTCATTGGAATGGGGAATATGCTTCAATTTACATCAAAAGGGCTTTCTTTGAAGCAAATTGTGTCTGCAATTGATGCAAAAATACAAACCAATTTCCAACAGCTTGATTTTCCACATTTTATAGTTTGGATGACTGGGCCGTATCGATCGCGTAGGATGACTGTTTAAATGCGAAGGTTAGAGTGCGGTGGTCTTATGTATGCATGCGATTTTTTTGGCTGAAACTTAGCAAGATAGGGATTTTTTGCTCGAGACAGACGCTTTGACGTTCTAACAGACATCGGTTACCAATAGGACTGAGTATACGAGTTCCAGGAAGCAATTAAGAAGAAGAAGAAGAAGAAGAAGAAGAAGAAGAAGAAGATGTGATCACTGGAAAAAGCATTTTATTTTCCTGACTTTTCAGATTTCGTGGGGAATCCCTAATAGAAAGCAATGGTAGGATAGTGTGAGCCACGCGCAGATAAGGATAACACATGCAGAAATAGCACGGTATGTATAGTTTGGAGTGCTCATCCGAATAAGTCAGGAGAATAAAACAGTCGTTTCAGTGATCGCATCTTCTTCTCCTGAGACATCAGTTTATTCTAATTAATGCACATTTGCGAACAGTATAGAGTTGGCCGTCAAATTGTACTTGAATCATTTGCTGAGGACGGCCGCACGCGGGATCGGGCGAAATCTCCAAAATTAATGCTGCTAATTCACCTTCGATATAGAAAGTGATTGCATTGTAGGCTTGGCGTCGTACGTGCTAAGAACTACCTAGCGGATGATACGGATTGAGTTGATATACGAATCCTGGTAGGCGTCTCGTATGGAATGTGTGACGACATGGTGGACAGTATCGTTTATCGGGAGAGGTTTATTTTTATCTGACATCTCGCACAGTTATCTCGTCTATCAATCGTTAGAGAGTAAATACTCTGGCTCCTGGCTCTTGGCATATGTCGCTAGTTTCTTTCGCGTGCGTAGTCTACCAATCTAGTTTGAGCCGTTCTGTGTGGCTCGCATCTGTAGGTGGTAACTGCACGCCGTAAAAACCACCTGATAACCGTCACCCGCGCTATGCTCTGCGTTGATACTGTTTGCAACCTGTTAATTAAATTTGTAATCCTATTACAGTATCGTTTTATTAAGTTGGTTTGGCAGATTTGCTTAATTTGAGTTGACCCAAGTGTGAAAAACTCTAGGCGTTTGGCGGGATTTGAACCCGCGCATCAGAGAAAGCCTTTGCCGGAGGCTAATGCTCTACCGCTAAGCTACAAACGCCCGCTTCACGCCATGAGGAAGCTTAGCACCGAAAAAGAGGAAGGAGCGCCTACCAGCTGGTTTTCGCGTCTCAGAGGAGCTCCAATCTAATAAGATCTAAACTCTATTTTTTAACCAGTGTCTTTGTGAATGTTAACTTGATTACTATATTGAGGTCTGCGTTTGACCTAGTGAACTATGGGGATTATATGCGATCGTTAGTCTACGGGATAGCCAAGAGCTTACGATGGGACGGATTTGTGCTGAATCACGCCGTATTCGTGCGCTGAGCTTCGCTCACTGTGCGCTATTGCCCTTTCGCACGCTAGATGTCAACTAACCGCGTGTAAGCGCATAAGTAATCGAGTCGCCTGCCTCATTTGATTGGCAGCAGCCGATTGATTACTCATTCCACAGCCTAAACCTGCCACTTCACTACTTTTGCTCCTAAGCGGCTGGCTATCGTACGCAGCGCCACTGAAGAGCTTCTTGAGCAGTAAAGTTGTTCGAGTTCATTCAGTCTTCTTAGACTTGTGACCTGGGGATCCTTCTGGTGGTGAGAGAGCAACGGGCTCACAGGACATCCAAATGATCTATATGTTGATGCGTTGAGTTTGATTGCCAGCAGAATTCGTTGTGCATATGAGTTCGTCCCATTCGTAGAAGGAAGAAGGTTGGGTGTTGTATTGTGTCGAACATGGCGAGTTATGAAAGAGTCTATTTGTATACACAAGAGGACTGAAGGCTACAGTATTTGCAATGGGAGGGAGATTATCTTCATCAACAATTTAGTAAGCGATGGGGTTAGACTTTAGAGATGTCTCCTACTGCGCCATGTGAATGCATCCCGACAAAATTGGGCAACAAGTGATGCGACCGAAAGCCCTTATCCTTAAGCAAGAGAACTCAGCCGTTGTCTGTCGACTTTTGTGCAGTTGCCGGATGTGTAAGCAGGTTGGAGAAACCAGCCGACGGCTGAATGTGTGAGCATCTGCTAGCTATAAGCACGTTTGACCCAAATTCAGAGGTAGCAACTCATGCTGCAGACAAAAGGGGGACGTCATCAACTTAAACGCCGTTGATATTGTTGGTAGAGTTGAGGATCACACATCAAAGCAGATAAAGGAAGCTTGGATGTTGACTGTCTGTTCTGTGAACAGCCACATCAATTTGCCCACTACTATCCGGTTCAAAGAACTTTCACATACGGGACAGTCACGGCGTCGAGTAGTCCGAGCTGCCAAATATCTCCGCGGCCAACGTGTGCGGACGAGAAAAAGGCCAGGGTGACAGGCGGGTCGACACGAATAAACAGGCAGGAAGGAGGGGTGGGGGCAAAACAAGCACTGACGACACAGCGGCAGACACAACACTGCGGGCGGTCAATTAAGAAGACCTCTGCGGGACAAATGTAATAGAATAAGGTGACTCGATCGCTGGGACAATATTTTTATTCGCCTGACGTTTCCGCATCCGTCGCGGATTCGTCATCAAAGACATAGTCAGAGGACAAAAGTAGTATGGGTGGCGTATGCATAGGAGTGTGCAGTATGTATAGGCAAGAAACATCTGGAGTCGTCTACAGCATCCGATGCAGATGCGGGCAAAGCAACGATGTAGGAGAAACTGGCAGGTTCCTCAGGACGCGAAATGCCGAACACGTGGCAGCAGTGTGGCGAAATGATGCCAATTCTCAAGTTGCAGCTCATTAGACAAGACCCGGCCACACATGCAAATTTGATGAGGCCAAAATTCTCACAAGAGGTGACAATCGGGTGAGCTGACAATAACTTCAGTCATGGTTCACGGGCCCCAATCCATCAACAAGTGCAAAGACTTGCCTTATCCATATTCGGTGCTGAGACTCAATATGGCCAAATCAAGTCACCGCTTTGGGAATGAATAGGCCACCGCGTCACCCTGCGCCAGTACCGGAGGGCCAGATGACCGAGCAATCATTACACCTGAGTCCATCACGCGTGGTGAAAGGTCAGCAGGTCAGAGCCCGCATGCCACTCAACAGACCACGAATACTCAATAAGATAATTACGGTTAATTGTCGTTGTATGTTTGCAGTGACGATAGTATCTTATAAATACTGCAAACTCCTGTGCATAAGCCACCCTATCTGCTTTTGCTCTCTGACATGGTCTCTGATGATGAATCCGTGACGGATGTCGGAACGTCAGTTGAATGAAAGTATTGTCCTATTGATCGAGTCGTCTTCTTCTCAATTACTTCCTGGGACTGGCATGTTCGCTTTTATTGACACAAGTAACAGTAAAATACAGTGGTTAATACCGGTCTTGACCATCTATGAGTCGTTCCCTCTTTAATCGATCATTTGTCGACGTGATAGTTACATCGCAGTCAAGTGCTCACACCAAGTTCAGCTTTCTGCACCTACCCCCTACGGATTTTTTGTAGATATGCACCGCTGATGGTGGTTTCTCCAGTGCTTCGACTGGCCACAACTGCACAATCAATTACTAAAGACTTAATTTAACAGTTCAGTTATACGTTAAGGTTGTTGTATTTTTTATCTCAAGAGCATATTTAGACTTCTTTAAGTTTCTCGGAATGCAGTATTCGCCGGTTATTAAGCCCACGGTTAATAGGCCCTGGCGCGTTTAAGCCCAAATCAGCTTGGGTCGGAATTTGACGTAGCTAAATCCGCCGGCTAATAAGCCCAGTCACCGGTTACAAAGCCCAGGTTGCTAACAGGATAGGGTGAATGTCTTATATCTCTGCGTGCGCAACCGGTTACAGTAAGTCACTTTCAGTCACTTTATAAGGGGAAGAAGGCTTTCACCCTTGAGCTCCCTATTCATAACCAAACATCGCAAAATAGGTCCACCGTAACAATAGTACATAAAACTAATGTAGGCTTAACATCAGCGATAAATGTGAGTTACTTGTACAGTGCTGCTACTGACACTTTGTTCAATTTATATGCCACAGTTTCTCAGCAAATGAGAATCAAGTTTGTGTTTAAAAATGTCAACAGTATGTAAGAGGACCACATCTTCCGGGAGTCCGTTCCACGCTCCAATGACCCTCTGAGAGAAGGCATCTCGTCGAACGTCGATACGGGCTGGTTTCCTCTTTAGTTTAAAATGATGACCTCGCAGATGGTCAGTCCAAGCCAATTCGAAGAAATTATCAAATTCTAGGCCGCAGTCTTGGCCTCTTACAATACGGTAGGTTTGTATGAGGTCCCCGTGGAATTGCCTATAATTGAGAGGGAAAAGCTCAAGTTCGGTCAGTCTGTCTTCATAAGGTAGATGACCAAGATTCTTGACCATCTT
>JAYGXS010000005.1:24957420-24975761 GCA_036362985.1 Ligula intestinalis
GCACCGCAGCCCACCTGGAAACGTCGAAGAGGAGGGCAACTGAAGACTTGGCTCGAAACCGTCCGTCAAGGCATGGAAGCAGTTCTTGGACCTTCTATCTTCGGTCTCCGTCGCTGGAGAAGGGACTGGGTGGAGCTTTCCAGATCCGCTGCCGCCAATCGCCACACATGGAGAGGTACCGTCCGTGACCTTATTGAGGCTGGCTAGATCAGGCATGATCACAGCCGTAACGAATACAAGTAAGTAGTGTTTACGTCATGGATCTATTCGCTGACGTATGCGAGCATGACCTTTGTCGACTGTTTTTTTATTCATCGCCGTTAATCCTTTTGGGCGTCGTCATTGTGCTCTAAAGTCTTCCTCGGCTCAACTTTGCGGGGTAATGAGGCTGATTGTCATTTTGTGGGACGCTCACTGTAGTTGCCGTTATCTCCCGAATCGATGCTGCTTGCCGAGTTTTGCCAATCGTTCGGAAGCATATATGGGTCCGATGCGACAGCTTCATCCTGCATCCGTCCGTTATGTAGCAAATACTGGGTTTTGCGCGTGGAAGACCGGAGTTATTTGACCACCGCTGTTTAGGGACCATCCTTCAAGTAAAGTACGCCGACTTTGTCTCGAATAAAACAGTCTGCACTTACTGCAACAATATCCTGGGGGTTATGTCAGTCTATTCAAGGAAGTCAGCTGACGTGGTTTGAGCACGTTCTCTGTCCTCCGCCTCACGAGCTTTGTTATACGGTCTTCGACCCGTTATAGTTTCCCACTTGGAGGCGTCGAAGAGGAGATCAGCTCAAGACCTTGCTTGTCAGAGTTCTTCAAGAAGTAGAAGCGCTTCTTTGATCTTCAGTCTCCGTCGCTGGAGAAGAGAATGGGTTGGACTTTTCAAGTCCGCCGCCGCAAATCGTCATGCACATGGTGCTACAATACGTGACATTGTTGAGGTCGGCTAGAACAGGCATTACCTAAGCCGCACCAAGTGTCATTCCAATGTAGCCAATACGGGGTCTCTTTCATGGTGCCTGTGGAATCCGCATTGTGTCATGAACAAGTTCTTGTTCCAGCTGGAGACTCGTACCATTAGGAAGAACAAAAGTGCAGGTGTTGTGAGCAGCATTGGGGATATAGATGCAAAAAGACTGTTGTTCACCTTCAGAAGTATGGCGGCGAGTGCGAACTGTCTCATTTGAGACGAAGTCAATGTAGTTCACTCGAAAGAATGTCCTCGAGCAGTAGTGGTCAAAGACTTCCAGCTTCCGTTCATCTTCCAAGTGCATAGCCCAACATTTGCATCCGTGCAGAAGAACGGACCCCACAGATGCGCGGTCAACGCGGACCTTTTTGGGGACAGAAATATAGCGTCTTGTCCGTACGCACTGTCAAAGTTTGGAGAAAACTCGTCATGCTGCGTCAATTCGGGAGACAGTTTCATCTTTACTCTGTCCATTCGGTGGCAATCTTGCTCTGATGTATTTGATATTGTCTTCTTCTCCAGGTTGACAGCCATTTATCCAAAGAGGTGCCTTCTCTTAGGCAGGGATGCAGCATGAAAACACTTTGGTCTTCCCAGCGCTTATGGACACACCGACCAGTGACGCAATAGACTGTAGATTGTTAAAGCCTGGCGCTATTAAAGTGATATCATCGGCATAGTCGAGGTCAGTCGACCGGCGCACTGGTGCAAGCTCATTTTCATCACTATTCTGTATGGCCTTCCCGAGAACCCAGTCAATGGCGTAGTTGAGGAGTATGGGCGGCAGGACACAGCCTTGTCGAACGCCAGACCAAATAGCAAAGGGTTGTGAGACGCTGTTGTGGACCAGAACCCGCGCAGTGGTGGAGCGGTAGTATGCCTTGATCATGGCGATTAATTTTGGTGTTACACCATCAAATGCTATTATCCGCTATCGTGGGGGCGATGGGTCCCTTCGTAGTTGCCTTTAGCGCATGGGTCAAAGAACCTGCATAGAACCTGTCTGAATTATACGCCGTGGTCTTTTCCATTTGTCCTCAGCATCTCAAGCCTTTTAGGGGTTACATTTGCTCCAGATAATGGTTCATTTACCTGCCAAGGTTCGTTTCTACTTTGTTTAACTTCTAGGGATTTTATTCCCCTAAAGCTGCCTCAGTGTTCATATTCGGAACTTAGTGGCGGTGGTCGATCCAGAAGTCTGCACCGCATATAACCTCTGCTGAGTGCATAATCCATCGGTTGTCAACGCCGAGCACGGGTTCATCCGCGTTTTACCATAGTTGAAAAGGTGAAATATAACGCTGCTGACGAGGTTATTTTCTGGGCAGGCTTTCGCTATTGCAGGCAACAACTGCGTAACAAGATACACAGCGGCTAAGCTGCATATAATCCACCTTATATTGCGTGTGGAGGACTCTGAGAAATCTTTCGACAGTCTTGTTGCAATCAGCAAGGGCTTCATAGCATGTGCCCTTAGGGCTTCCTTCAGTAAATCTCATTTCTCTGATGTCTAATTTATGTTGACAGGTCTCTGAAGGACCATCGACAATAAATCCTGCATGGTTATTCTGGATGATGTTTTCCATGACAAATAAGACGACGGACTACCGGGAATTACTTCGATTTGGTCCCCGGGTAACGCGTTGTGAGCGTCTGCTGTTACTCTGGAGATGCGTTTAGGAGTTTGCCTTGAATAAGTACAATGACTGGAAGCTTAGAAGGGGCCTGGAGAGGGATGTCCGTTTGTGAAGGTTAGGAGGAGACAAAGTGCGCCTTAACTTCACAGTAATCGTCCATTCGTCTCTGCATGCATACCCAACTACGCAGTCATGATAGGATGCACGAGGGACGTGAAGTCGACGTACCGAGCATGTGTGTTTAGCGAATGCCATCGCCGAGGCAATTTCTGATACTGCATTTTTTTGACGGATCTGGTTCCATTGGTTCAGAGTGTCCGTTCTATCTCTCATATACAAACAGCTGACGACGGTACCGGGTGTTTCGCACCTCCAACGCCTACCAAAGGCCACGCATTAGATGTACTGAACCAACGCGAGGGCCAGGTTAGGGTTGGAAAGGCATTATTGGTAATATGTACCCCCTAACAAAAGCCTCACAAGGGAGTTTGGTGGCACGCCTAAGCGCGGACTCACGCCGGGCCAACCACCTGCTCCCGATCTCGCCTGCAGTCTTCTTGGCTCCAACTGGACCCAGGGTGGGGGTTAAGGGAAGGGAGAGCGCGGTAGATGCATAGCAAGTCTACTATCACTATAAATTAACTCGCCCCTGCAATCCACGCGGTAGGGCACACGATGGGCATGGTCAGTAACGACGGCCAAACTGTCATTACTTCGGATATGCCGATCAACTCTCGTCCATCCTGTGTAGGTACGTCTTCAGAGTAAGACTTAGGTCATTGGCTATGCAAGCCCATGCGGAATGCGAAGGCATCGGTTAGGGCTTGCTATGCTTATGTTATGTAAGAGCAGGTGTCCATTACAGCATTAGCCCTTGTGTCTACGATTAACTAATTCGTGTCAGTGTTCACTTCCCTGGCGAAATATGTTGTGAAAATGTCCAATCCGTCTAAAGAAGTGCCCGCGTTCGTAGACTGGCTTCATTAATAGGTTGACTCTAACCTGTCTGGATAGACCTCAACGCGGTGGCTGCCGCTAGACATCACTCCAGACCAATCCGACTAGGGAATGGATGCACTAGTCCGCGAATCAAATCTCCTCCTAACTATTTTCCTATCCTCTGTACAGTATACACCCTTCCTATCACTCTGGTCTTCCCATGACTTTTCTCCCAAGGAACCGGGTCTGGAATGTCGCAGCCGTTAGGGCCAATCCTTTCTTAGCCTTAATAATACGTGATATACCCCTCGGCTGAGCAGGGTGGGACTAGGAGTTGATGCCGAAGTGACTATCTGTGACATCGTCTAACTTGCCTGCCTTTTGGGGATATGAAAGTGTAGTCCGCAAATATTATTCAGTCAAATGCACAGCCTCAGTGATCGGCCACCACCGACACCGACTGTATGTGACTTACTATGCGTGCACTTGGTAAATTTATTCTGAAACGCCATGGCAGTATTGCTATGGTCCGATGGCAGAATGTGTCGTGTGGTATTGACCTTTGGTACACCTGTCGCGTCATGTGGTTAGTGTGAGATCGGTGTTGGTGCCTGTTACGACCCGCGCCTAGTCCTTATTATTAGCCCTAACCCTGAGCTCATCCTGCTGTCGTCCCGAACGCCCGCACGAGAGAACAAGAGAAGTCAATCGGCCAGGAGAAGTTTATTAACACAAGCAAGTCACTCTTGCAAAAAGGCTGCGGGGTACTTATTCAGTCCGCTCCATGAGCAGACATCAGCGACAGGAGACCAATCAGCTACGCCGAAAAATCGATAGCCATTGCGCGCCCTCTCAGGGCAGCGGCGTGGATTTTCACTCGCGGGTCTTTCTGTAAAATGAGTAACCGTGTGAATCGGCGCATTCCCAACGGATACAATTGAAGATACGTCTGCGTATTATTAAATTATGCGTTTTTGTTGACACTCCAAGTAGGAGATGATTCAATCTAACTTGGCTAACTAGTGTACTCTTAGAACTTGATATATACTATGTCATTCGACTCACCGTGAATCCTGATTTTTTCAACATTTTACTAGTGATAATAATTGTTTAGTTGACTTTCAACGCAGCTTAGAGAAATTGCATTGTTGGTTTGAAAGTAATGAACAGCGAGCTGTAACCTTAGCTAGAATCGAGTTTAGTGTGGTGCACGGACATTGGCAATCAATATCTCGTACTTCATTGATTTTTATAGCTGAAAGAAATGAAGCCATCGGAAGTGGCAAAGACCGTTATCTGCTGATGTCCGACTATTGCTTTATGCGTGTATTATCAATCTGTTTTATGTAAGATTGCTGGAATTTTCTATTAGGTTAGTCAGAGATGGGATATTTACGCCAGAACGTAAATGGAGTGACTTCTTTACTGTGTCAAACCTTTTTGCACGCCATTTTACACTCCAATACCAGAGCTCCTCACGCTAAATTTATTTCACAACTCAGCTAATCAAAGAAGGTAGTTCGCCGTCAGGACTCCCATCCTCTTTTTGTGCTGCACTGGTGAGCAGTCCTGCGAGGGCTAACGTCGTTCTCCCCCACTGAACACTCGCAAACCTAGTCCTCTGAGGTTTGCCGGGTTTCGCGTTTTACTAACGTCCAGTGGCGGTAGCTATTTGCTCCCTGAACCTGAATAGTATCAGGCGAGAGCTAGTTACAATTTCCATGGCAGATGGGGAACCCACAGTTCAACCGTTGATTCTGACGGTGTTCACCTATCGCAAAAGGTTGTTGAGGCTAGGCCGGTTAAAGCCTAACTACTGCGATCTTCCAGGCCCTGTTCCTTAGGAGATGATAGAGAAGTCTTGGAGAACCAGAGTTGGAGAAGGTCATATTCTGTACAGAACAAGTAAGATAATAGATGGTACAAAGGTGGTTGACTCGGCCTGGCGTTGAGTTCGACCATCAGGGCCGTGAGAGAGCACTGCAGTGTCGCGTTCGCCTCGAGCCGAGGCGGAAGGTCGAGTAACTCAAACGTCAGTCGCCGAAGACTTTTGTATGTCTGATGGTCTTGATGGTGATTGATGAACGCCAAGGACCGACACCAGTGGGGGAGTCCCTGTCTCGCGCGATGGTTGCCGAGTGCGCGGCAAACAAAGACAGACACAGTGCGTAGGAGTCTAGCCGGCGCACGTAGAAACTGAACTTGCGTGGCTTTTGGCAACGAAGCCAAGGTGAGTCAGTGGGGCAAGCTCCGACACACCGTGTGACCCACAGCAGGGTCTGTGCATGGATGATGACTTGCTTGTTTATATTTGTACCAGTTATGTGCAGTCTTTACCGCGCTTCCTTCTTCCTCAAATGCCTGGACCTGGTGTCAAGGCAGAGTCGAAAAGACAAGAAATTGAATCAGACTTAGGTGGATGGCGCCGCGTGGGCCTGCACTTAGGCATTTCATCACCCCGCATGCGTGCCACTTGTTATGGATGTGTGTCCCCTGTTTTGCTTGCCCTGATGTGGTCGACAGTTCTACGAGGCGAACGCCAAATCAATAGCTGTGTTCAGTCTGAAAACCAGCCAATCGAAAGACACATCCATTCCAGGTACGTGAGAAAGAGAGAGAGAGAAGGCAAGGTATCAGGTCAACTCTGTGAAGCGTCCTTCTGCCTTTCACAATGACAGCTAAGTCTAATTTTCATTGTAGTAAATTAAGCGTTGTTTTAAGGACCTTCTTATCCGGGGACGGACGCGGCATCGAACAATGGAGGCCGGAAACAAGTCCGGGCGTGACGGGGGACGATGGACCGAACGCTCAATAGGCCAACACCGATGCACGTGAGATAAGCACGCGGGCAGCCAACACCGCGGTCAACGTGTGCATGCTGGGAACCACTCGAGACACCACGGGAGGGGATGGGATGAACACACAGGGGTCTGATACCAGCGCAAACTGCATTACCACGTGGTCAGCCAACGCCGCGGCCAACATGCTCATTCCGAGCATCAGTCATGGTGTCACAAAGGGCCACAGGACGAACACACAAGGGGGCGACACGGCGACAGGCAGGTGACTGAAGACGCGGCGAGAGACACACAGAGTGACTCAAACATGATTGGTAGAACAGGCACACGCAAGAAAGGATGGCTTAACGACGAGGACCGTAAGCCAGAGTATCCATTCTTTGAAGACGGGTAGATGAGACAACTACCCGAAACGTCAGGCTTGTAATAAACCTCTCCCGGTGAACGCTCCTCTTTTTTCTGATCTGCCACCCGGGAATCGAATTTTCAGCACTATTACTGAAAATTTGGCGTGTCTGAGCCTAGCACGATGTGCTGCATTTGCCGTTTGCAAAGTGTTAATTGTAGATTATATTCGCCCTTTTAATCGGAAAGAGGTCATGGCTGCATTTTCACCTTTGTATGGTCCGATTTGCCTTCATTGTAGTCAGTTTACTCTGGAGCGGGGGCAGGAGGTTTTGTGAGATGCACGCGGGTAGGCTGGTTATCTTCATCCGGCACCGTGTTCACGTCAACTCCGATCATCTCTTCTTCGGCTTGCTACCAAAAAACAGTGGGTGATGGAGGAGAAAGAGTTCATCGATTGGCATTAAGACTACGAATGTTAACCCTAACGGCTGCGATCTTCCAGGCCCGGTTCCTTAGGCGATGAGATAAGTTATGGGAAAGTCAGATTAGTAGAAAGAATAAATTCTTTACAGCCTGAAGTGAGAGTAGTTAGAAGGAAGTTTTGACTGTCGAAGCAGACATCCTTCCGCTAGAGTGGCATGGCATCTTGCGCCAGTCGTCACATGAGGTCCTGTGTGCGTCGACCCGTGGTTGGTTGTTCCAGAGGCCGGAAGCAGCAAGCGTTTCCAAAGTGCATTTCGACTTGAGCTTATCACGACAAGCGTTTACAACTTCACTTATTATGAAGCTGTCACAACAAGCTTGTTACGGCAATAGTCCACGGCTCACGAAAGTCCTTACTACATCCAGACACAGATTGCATCGGGAACGCGTGCTAGCATGCTATTCGTCGCGGGCCCCAAAAGGCATCTATGCGGCAACTGTGACTGGCTGATCCAGGCGTCGAGACTCGTGTCGGTCAGTCTTCAGAAAATTTCACTGCGACTTGAGCTAGTCACAACATATTTTGTGTGATTTCTTGCATGAATTTCACTGCTTATCCGCGGTAGGGCCCCTATCTAAAACCCCATGTTACCACCACTCTCAGTCAGCATGGTCCTTACGTTAGTGGTGGCTAAGTTGATTTGCATAGCCTACCGTTCCTGATTTTCTGAACTGAACCGAGCAGCAAATATGTCTCTGCAGGCAGTTAGTCAACCAAGACACCAAATTGCATAGCACATGAACAAGCAAGCGTAGCCAAAAGTGGGCCGTGTATGAAGGCTTCTTTGTAAGTGGCTGTTTAGGTTTTCAGCCGCAGCTGAACACCACACCCACCCTGTATTTACAAGCTTGTCTCGTGACTCTGCCATTGTGTATTACAGAGTCGAATGTTACGCGCGGTTCACCAGTTCTTCAATGAGGCTTGCGAAAGCCAGTTTTAGCTGGTTCTGGGATCGCTTAGCCAATAAGAATTCACTGTCAAGCGGACATTACAAGGATGCCTGAGTGGTAACTCTGACCACCAATATGTATAACTGATCAAAGGCCAAACTTTTGTAGGTGGTCGAGCTTACGGGCTTAATAGTTGCCATGCTGAAAATCATAGGTAGAGTATCCGTGCCTGTGGCACCGACCGTCACAGTAGCCTGGCTTTGCTGAGGACGAGGTATTTAGAAGCTTACTTTGCTGCGGACAGGTATGTCGCCAGTAGTAGTATCGACAAACAGAAGGTTTCCTCAAATCACAAGTCAAACAAGGCGGTGTTGGTGGACAGAAGTTTTCTGTCGGAAAATAGACAGTAAAAAGGCTGAGTTATGCGCCAGAACCAACTCCGTGTGCAAGCCGAGTCAGTACGTGAAAATTGTGTTGGCTGCTGTCTAGCCTTGCCTGAGGAACGTTCTTAGTAGACCGGGCAGCCAGCCAGGTTGACAGGCACACGTCAATTGGCTGGCGCCTTGAGCTGCCAGCAGACGCGGGATGTATAGGGCCACTAGGAGATCACGGCCTCTCGCAGCAGTTGACAGTGGGGGAGTTTGTCACGTGCGAGTAGATGGCTAGCCTGACAAAGGAAGGTAGCGTGAATCAGCACAGTGGCAAGCTCCCACTGGTATAGTGTTTATCTAACGAGGGCAAATCGTTTCTGATACATGCAGAGTTATCTATTTTCCATATCTGACTAGTGTCCGGTTACGTCTGGACGGAATATCCATCGCAGTGGTCTAAGTTAATAATGTAAAACCCTTGCCCGTACGATCTTCAGGCTCGGTTCCGTAGTGGAAGAGAAGGAGAGAGACGACAAGTGACAATATGTAGGAGGAAGTTGACTGTCGGACGAGGGCCCAACCCATCGCGAGAGGGCCAGTGTCCCAAGTGTCTGAGTCTGACAGTCGTCGCAACAAGGTCCTTTGTGAGTCAAACTCAGAGAGCTGATTGGTCAGACCGGATTGGGGGAGGCAGGATTGGTGTTTCCGCAACTGCTATCCACCATGAGACTTCGAGCGTTGGCGCAGTTTGCAGCACTTATGCTTTGCTGTCCCAGAGGCGGGTCGAGAACTACAATCACGTGATCTCATGTATAGTGTGACACGGAGGGTGGAAAGGGCTATGAGGTCACTACATATGCACGATTATCCCTTGTTCAGACCTAACGAAAGTCTGAAGCTGATAGAAAATGTGCAAGCACTAGCGCCTGCCTACCCCAATCCTGTCAGGCCAATCGCCTTCATGGCTGATGCACAAAGAACCTCACTGTGGCGACTGCCGTGCTGACACATTCCCGATGCCGACCCTCGTGGCCAGACGCATGCTCGTCTGACTGTCAACTTCCACCTGACTGCCCGCTCCTTCTCTTTCCTGAAGATCGCAATGGCTTGGATCTGTAGCTGTCAAGCCTGTGGTTGTGTCTAGATCACTACAGAACCATGAGTTGCTATCTCAGGTGGTAGTGGCCACTCGCGAAGCCAGGGCTGGTGCTGACTGCGTGCAACCAGATCTGACAGTGTCGACTAAGTGTTGCGTGGGGTGATGACAGTGGCTTTTACATGACTGTGAAGCGAGTTCAAGTGTTCTGTCATTGGTGTGTTGCAATTGCCCGAGCGGATGTTGCCTGTAAAAGTCTTTGCTGCATCGGCCGACGGGTGTCTTAGTCAAGTGGCGCTTAGGCAGGCGTGCCTATTTGGGCGCGTGTGTACACGCGGGCGTATGCGCACGTGTGTACGGACTAAGTAAGCTGAGATCAAATGTCGGGTCCGTCGAAACGCCGAAGAACAGGGGGGCGTTGACGCAGCTGCGAGGTCAAGCCTCGGGGGACGGGGTCGCCAGAGAGGGAAAGCATTTTAACAGTTGTTTGTGACGACACGACTTTGGGGCAGCGAGCCGTGGACAACGATTGGGGGGGGGGGGTAGGCATTGTGGTTGTCCGCCACACGTATTACCTTTTTATTTATGCCGCTGAGATAGGATCGACCTACACGGTTCCTCAACTAAGTTATTGGTATGGATTGCGCATTTCACATTCAATCTCTCCATATGTGTTTGTTGCACTCAAGATTTAAGTAGATACACCCATCCTTAACACCCGTGCCATCGCACAGCTCTGATAAGGACGGAGAAGGACAAATAAAATGTTCAGAAAGGGCATGAACGCAGCAGCAGCAGCTCACAAGGACTTTCAAACATGCAGGCGACAATGACTTTAGTGAGTGCATTTGCGTGACCCCAGTGACAAAGCACACAAAAAGCAGATGCTAAAAATGTGCAGGCAATGCAATCCATCACAATAAATATACATTTTAGTCAGGGTGTAGCAGTCTGCGATCAGCGTCACTGCGCTTATTCATCGGGCCTTCACCTGATTGTGAAGCGAGTTCAAGGAGTTGGTTATTGGTGTGTTTGTATTTGCTCAAAAGTGGTGTCGAGTATTGAGGCCCTAGCTGCATCGGTTGAGGGGGGGGGGGGGCACGCTAACGTGGCCCTTATGCAGGCGTGCTTGTTTTGACAGGCGCGCATGTGGATGTGGTTAAACTGGGGTCACCTGTGGGGGGTTCCACGCCTTGGCGGAGCGTCTGGTAGTCAGTGGGATTGTCTGGGCAGTCAGGGTACCGAATGACAGGGGACACTGGCGCGTCTGTTATCGGTTAGCCAGAAACAGCTGCGAGGTTAAGCCCCGGATGAGGCCAGTGAACGGAAGCATTAGAACAGATGTCCGTGACTTATGGCCAGCGAGTATTGGAGGACGAAAGCGGAAAGCGTTGTTGGCCGCCCGCACTGGCTCCCACCCAACGAGCCGGTTCTGATCAAAAGGTCACGGGTTGGAGTCTCGGATGGGGCAGAACTTGGGGTTGGGTATGACTGGCTGATGATGGCTAATGAGATGAACGTGGTTATTCCAGTCTCCCGGCAGTGCTATCTGCCTAGACTACTGGCCGATGTGTGACTGCTGGCGGGGCTTGAGAATGAACCTCAAGACAGAGCAGGAAGCGGGGATTCCGTTAACGATCGGTCAGCGCTTATCAACGAGCGTCAGTGTAGTCTCTGCATGTACTTCTGTCTGTATTTTGGCATTTTATGAGCACTGTAAGGACGGACCAGCACGCGAGTCATAACTCGGGCCGTCCTGAAGGCACGAGCAGAAAGATATCGAATAGGCATGCAAAGCAGGCAAAGAGAGCGACCTTCAAACGGCCAAAACGCAAGGACGTGATCACAGCCACCAGCCGGGTTCTGAGGTCACACATGACAAGGGGCCACGTAAGGACGCATGCACATGTGCACACCACCAGGCTGTCACAATAAGGTCGCCGCAGGATGACTCCCTGCATGGGCCACGGGTGGAGGGCCAATAGGAAACAAAGGCCGTTGGTCCAAAAATACGCTGCAACCGCTGGAGGCGAAATTCTGCTGCTAGAGACATGGAACTCTGTTTGCCGATATCGACGACCCGAGATTACTGCTGCTAGGGACACGAGACCTGCTGTAGGCTGAGATGCACTACCGACGACAGAGGACACGCTGCTGACGGACACAGGGAAGCGAGGACTAATCTACTAGCAGGAACTGTGTCAGTAAAGTACTATCTGCTACCCTGTTCTGCCTTCTCTTCCTAATACGCAACTGGGAGATATAACCAGTGTCGACGCAGGCGCACCCAAGGTTATAACAAGTACTTTGTGGTAATCACGCCATGACCAATGAACTCCCACCTAAGTATCATACAAACTTTCTGATAAACTGTATAAAACCTTATTTCAACTGACATACTTTAAGTGAGCTATAAATGCCTGAGGAGATTAAAAAGCGGTAGGTAATTAAAATGCCCTGCAAAATAACCTGTCTCATTCTTGAGGAAAATAAATGCAGCCCTGTGAACCGCACCCTATTCTAAACATTTTCCGAAGTAGCTAGTGTCAAGGGGAAGCAGTTTCCAACAACGTTAGAGGGCCTTTATTCTCGAATGAATGCGAAGGTTCGCGCTTTTAGTCTTTTCGGGCAAATATAGCATGGTGTTAAGGCTAATACAGTTAACCGTAACGGCTGCTACCTTCCAGACCCGGGTCTTTAGGAGAAGAGAGCGAAGTCATGGGAAGGCCGGATTTCTAGGAAGAGTGTATTCTGTACAGACGGAAAGGAGAATAGGCAGTAGGAAATCGGCCATCAGACAACCGCACAACTGTAAACCTGCGGATGGCGTCTGATGTGATGTCTACTCGACAGTCGTCGCATGAGGTCCTGTCTGAGTCGGTCTGTGATTGGTTGTTCCAGAGGCCGGAAGCAGCAAGTGTTCCCCAAGTGCACTTTCACTTGAACTAGTCAAGACAAGTATTCACAAGCTCACTTCCTGCAAGGCTAGTCACTATAGACATGCGAGCGGAAATGCCAGGAGACTATCCACAAATAAATAATATTAGCACTTCTTCAGGTAAACATAAAACTTTCCCATTTGTCAATCAATTCTGCCGATGAAGAGACTAGAGGAGTTGAGAAGAAGAAGAAGAAGAAGAAGAAGAAGAAGAAGAAGAAGAAGAAGAAGAAGACTCGATCGCTGGGACAATATGTTTATTCGCCTGACGTTTCGATATCCATCGTGGATTCGTCATCAGAGACATGATGACGCGATGCGCTTAGATCGGCCCGACGATGGGAAACATTTACCCTTCGTGAGGCCTCAACCTATTCGCCAAAAAACCTTTCTGCTACTCATGGCTCTGATGACGAATCCGCGACGGATATCGAACCGTCAGGCGAATAAACATAGTGTCCCAGCGATCGAGTCTTCTTCTTCTTCTTCTCAATTGCTTCCTGGGACTCGGATGTTCGCTTGTATTGGCAGACTAGAGGAGTAGCACACACTCTGGTTACCATGGTAAAGGAACGTATCAGACAAGGCCGTCTAGGCACGACCAAATGTGTTCCGCTCGTGGGTGCGAACAACCCACATTTCCACACTGCTTATGCATATTCTAAAGTTGCATCCTGACGAGTTTGATTTCACTTCTTTCCCAAAAAGCTCCCTCGAAATATGACGGGGCTAACTTGCAAAGCGGTGGTGTACACAAAGTCAGGACGTATCGTTTATTTTGAAATATTAAACTCCTATGAGCAAAAGGACACTGTTGTAGAACATGGGTTGTTCTCGCCTATTTCAAGGGCGTTCGGAGTCCTTGCAACCCAAACTGATAATACTCTTAAATTGGCTGATTGTAGTCTAAGCCACATTGATATTTAAAAGCTAGTTCAGAATTAAAAAGCCGATAATAAAGATGAAGTTGAATAGTATTTGTTGATTAATGTTCACCGACCGATAACGGAGCTCACTCTGTTTTGGGCCTCATTTCTGGGCCCTGTCAGCAGAAGCAGCTAGAAGTATAGGCAGATGTGAGTTCTACCACTGATTTCGATGAAGTGCACCATGTGCTCAAGAGCAGGGACGGTGACAGGGGACGGAGACGAGATTACAGTGAAATAGATGCGCAACTGTCTACCTCACTCTAACCCTCCTCTGCTTGAACCGGTGACTAGTCCAAAGTGAAGATGACCTAGCGGGAATCGGGCAGAAGCTGCTTTCTCCAATGCAGCCCGAAACACCGCCTAACTTAGTCTTTAGAGACAGTAGACTTTGCGTGGTAACTACTACACTGTCTACCCTCATTCACCTGTAGTAGGTGTCTAGCCAGACTCTCGGAAGCCAGAGTTGGTACTACTACTACTACCACTACTGCTATTTATGGTTATACTAACCGGGGTGCAGCTGAGTGATACTATTTGCTAGCACTATTGTGACTGCATTGTTAGGCAGAATTGACGCTGATTAAAGTCAGCGCTGGGCTCATATCCTCGCAATCTCAACTGGTGCTAGGACTGAATCTACCCCTTCTCATAGGTGCCGCTGATTAAGCCAACGCTAGGGCTCATATCCCTTGATCTCAGCTAGGACTGCGAATCTGGGTCTTAACTATTCCGAGAAAATATATGCTTGGGACCCTGAGCACAGTAATGCTTGCCTTAATTTCCTACCTCTAAACTTTATCCATCGGGCTGTATACAATTCTACTTCGTTCAGACGAAGATATTGCTGCTAGCATTACTTGCCTATGCTAGAGTGTTATTTCTAATAATCATGATTTACTAAGCCAGTAAATAGTATACTATGTTACGACCTTTGTGTGCTCTTTTAATAAGACAGCACGCAGTGTGCACTCCCAATCTGCATGAGGTTAAGTGATTAGCGTTTATTACTAATAAAGCGTTTGCAAATAATAGCACAAGTCCTACCATGCCATATGTCGTACAGTTTGTTATCTATAGACCACCTATAGGCCTACTACAGTATCCATCTGTAGCGTGGACTTAACCGTATCAGGTAGATGATAGTTCGACGACCGATTTGGATTTTGTCCATCATATACCTCTCTTGTAGTCACTGGGTGTAGCTTTCGATAGAAAACGCACAGGCTTATCTGCATGAATAGCTCAATGGTTACCATACCTTTAGACAGATAGCATTATTGGAAAATACAAGGGGTTTAAACATATTTAGAAATCAATTTATTATTAAGGAAACAGTCTCAAATACCAGGAAGGCCTTTTTTAAAGTGTGTTTGGGAATGAAAGAGACAATGCAAACTTTATCTGTTTTGAAGTTAAGCGTTTAGGTAATTTGCCCTTAAAAATCGATTATTTAGTCGATGGTCTAATTTCGAGTGTAAGATTATTTCAGATGCAAGCGCATTTGGAGGCAAAAGGATGACGGGTTGACAACGGCCAGAAATAGCCATTGCAGTCTCCTTTGTTCAGCAAAAATTCCCATTTCGTTTACGATTGAAAAGACGTGTTGGCAAGCAGCTGTTTTCGGTCATTCACTTCAGGCCGTTACAGTGACATGGAAAAATAGGCGACTAAAGCAGGCAGTTCGGTACAGTGCTTATATAGTTCTTGAGGTGGGGGGGGGCTAATTATTCATCTCGTGGTTCCCTCGTCTCCTGCGAGCCGGACTCAGCATGCCGAGGACGTTGGGTTGTCACGCTTGTGGAACAGGGGAGGGACGTTTCCACGATCTATGTCATACGCGCGGCGGGCTCCCTGTGACTCTGAGCAGCATAGTCGCACTGTGTTTTCTCTGCGGCTGTGGGTAGTATGGTTTCGGGCTGCGTAGCTTCTGACGTCGTCAGTTCTGACGTAGTGGCTTCTGGCGGTGCGGGATCCTTGTATGCGGTCGGCCACGGGAGGGAGATGGCATGTACCAGCGTCTTTTGACAGCAGAGAGCGGGTTTTGCTAAACGAATCGCCACTGCCTCAGCTGTGGCTAGCACCCGTTTACACAGGCCTTTAGAGTAGAGCGTGGGTGCCTGGTATATGACCTGAAGAGCCTCGCTCGCGTCCACTTGATGATTTGTATCGATCAGGTGTACGAGAATTGAGCTTGAGATCGATCGATTTTCCTCTTTACCTAACCAGGCTGGTATGTGTTCGCGTATCCTCTTCTCCAGACGTCTCGTTGTTCGGCCGATATATCCCGCCCCACAGGAGCAGGTGAAGGAATACATGCACATGGAAGTGGCCTGTAGCGGTAGTCTGTCTTTACCCCCCATCCGCAGAAAGGGAGAGTTTGTGAAGAGTACGCGTAAGTTAGCCGCCGGGAAAGCACTCGTGACTGCCGTCCTTAGACGTCGTCTTACTAGTTCGCTTGCTGCTTCTCCTAGGAAGGGCAGTCTTATGAAAAGGCCTTTCTTTTTTGCCGTTGCTACAGCAGGCTTTGCGACACGTTCCTTAATGTTACGAAGGATGAACCTTTCTGGATAACCATTTTCACGAAGTGTGTTCTGTAGCTGCTGCAGTTCTCTTTCAACTACTTCAGGAGAGCAGATGCGTCGCGTTCTGGCTGCCAATCCCTGGACTAAGTTTCTATTAAGATGAAGGAGAACAAAACTGTTGAAATTAATGTATTGCCCCATCCAGGTTTTCTTTCTGTATACCCGGCGTTGTATTGAACCGTCTTTGTCTTTGCTGGCAATTCTATCTGCATATACCTCCAAGAGCATGAATGTCCACCAGTGCTCTCGGGTTTTTTCAAATTTTCAGTCGGATGAGATTTTTGTGGTGAAGCAAAATTGCCTAATTCTACTTGTGCCTCGGGGCAGTTTAACTTTGACATTCTGTGTAGTGTTTGCAGTACCGATAGAGGCAGAAACCTTGCATTAAGGGGTGACACCTTACCTATCTATTTCCAGAGATGATATTTACTCTTTTTGCCTTAGAGACGTATGTTCAAGGACCCAGAGTACAAGTAGGCCAGAAATAGCTGCCCTGGTCGGTAAGAAACGAGAATAAAAGCCCTCCCAGTAATAAAAATGACTCTGTTCAATACCACGGAAAATTCAACGCTTCCTGTGTTCTAACGCCAGCGTTAAGTAAAGCCTTCTCACTAGCAACAACCTAAATCCACTCTTGTTCCTCAAGTTAGCGCAAAGCTCCCGCATAGGTGGGAAGGGGGGGGGATAGTTAGTGCCACGCCTTGCCTTTGTATCTCTTTTATCCTAATCGAATTCTATCGATAGTAATGAGCAGATCAATAAACACCAGAGTAACCAGAATTTTCAGATGGACGTGCACACACCATGGCATAGCAAAGCGTAATGGCAGTCTTCGCGCGCGCCCGCGCGAGTATGCAAGAGAACAAAAACGCTAACCAATCAAAGAGCATGTGACAGACCACAATTGACCAATCAGAAAACAGGCTACAATTATCTCGAAATTTCATGATCTGAGTATCCAGTAGCTGAATATCCGAGTGTCTATTATAGATTGTTTTTAGGGTAGCAAACAGCTGGACAAACTGACTCCAAGAGGCAACGTAGCGTCGCTTAGTTGGGGGTGTTATTTCAGTAAATGGGCGACCTAGTGCGTTCAAACATGTTTAACAGCGTGCCTTTGTCGCTCAATTGGTAGAGCGTTGGCCGTACTAAAGCCTTCCCTGCTGATGTGAATTCGAATCTTAATCCTTCGAATTCCCTACAATATGTCCTTATTATGTCCTTAACATTAAGGCAGTTTATTTTTTTAAAGTTTACATTACAATGACGTGGATAGTTATCAACTCTTCCGACGAAAATGTATTATGCACTTGCAAGCAGCTATACTGCGTCTCCCAACATCAATCTCGTTGCTTGCCTACCCTCCAGTTACGTTCCAGGACCGGTCCTCGTTTCCACAAATCATTGTGAAAGGGCTTGGATCGAGTTTTACGATGAGAAAGGTCTTTATTTTAGGATCCTTTAATGACCGTTTGGGTGAATTTCTTTTCGTATCGTGAGTCATGTTGGTCGCCCAGAATCATATAACCTACTTCATTCTATTACAGCTCACATACCTTAAGATGAATAGATCCTAATTGCTTCAAAGTTAGCTACGTGTATTTGAACTACGAAGAGGAGGAAGAGAAGCTAAGGAGAGAATAGGAACAAGGCATTCGAGCAGCTTCGAAGCCCTTCAGCCTGTAGGGCAGATTGGCTCCGTAATTGCCTTCTTAGCTCAAATCTCCCAGCCAATTCAGGCAATTATAGTCATACAGACACAAAAAGAAGGCGTCAGTTAAGAATTCCATGCGTAAGAAACCGAGATAGAATGCGATTGTGCGTTGATATTCCTAACGGAGCCCGCTACGAGACCACATAATGCGCTCAACCTTGTATTCACATAGGGAACTCTGATAGTATATTATGCTAATGAAACGCTGATAGCTATCAAAACTATTGAGCCTAAGTTCGTGAGTAAAGAGGGATGTAGAATATCAGATGGATGGCTTGCAGACCCGTACTGAGTGGTAGAGCTGCTGCCAGCCAGAATCATGCAACGGTACTCTGGTGCACTCGGTCGTCACTGAAAGCAAATAACCCGGTGCCGAATTCCTTCTTTGCCCCTGTTTATTCCAAGCGTTAGTCTGCAGCGGGTCGTGCCTGGCTGACTAGCTCGCGTCGAAGTGCAAACGCTCACCGATGTGCTTTCTCGACGTCTCGATCAGACAATCATAGTTCTCGCATCTATGAGGCGACGAATGAGGAGCTTGCACGCGTGCCCGACGCAGGTTGCCTCTCTGCCCAAAATCTTCACGCCGACCTACCCAATGAATGATCTCCCTCTCTCTGTCTTCTGGCCCGACTACTCTAAGAC